>CM031244.1:375827958-376394493 GCA_018340775.1 Taxus wallichiana var. yunnanensis | reverse complement strand
GTGGGAAGGATAAAAAAGGAGAGGAAGAGCAATGGAGATTAGGAGGGCGAGGAGAGTGCAAATTGGAGAGGGAGGGAGAGGAATGTGGAGGGTGTAGGAAATGAAGCGGGTAGGGAGAAGGGTAAGGATAGAGGAAAGTAGGAGGGAGGGATGTGAAAGGAAGGAGGAAGGGAAAGAGAGTGAGATTCTAGGAATGAGAGGGAGGGGAGAGTGGGGAATTTGATATAGTGGGAGAGGTGGTAGGAAGGAGAGAAGGAGACAAGAGAGTGGAGGATCGAGAGCCAGGAGGGAAGGAGAGTGGATATTAGAGGAAGGAGAGTAATATGGAGATCAGGAGGGGGAGATTGATGGAAAGAGATAGTGTGTCAGAGGAGGAAAGGCGATGGGTGGGGAAGGAGAGAAGGAGAAGGAGAAGGAGATGTGAGGTCAAAAGTAGGGGGAGGAGAATAGAATTAGAGGGAAGGAGGGGATGGAAGATGGTGGGAAGGAGAGAAAGAGAGGGAGGAGGAAAGGAAGAGGATGAAGTGGAGTCAAAATAGGGGGAAAAGGAGAATAGAGCTGAGTCGAGGATGCAGAGGAGTGCAGGTGGTGGAAGGGAGAAGGAGAGGGAGAGGAGGAAGATGGTGGGAAGGAGAGAAAGAGAGAGGAAGAAGAGAGGTGAGAGAAAGGATAGTAGGATCACAAAGTGAAGGAGACTCTGGAGGGACAACATCAAGATCTCCCAAAGGGATGGAAGGAGAGAGGAGATTAGGAGTTCAGATGCATACAAATAGATTTGCAGAGGGGAGACAAGGTGGTGGGGAGACGCAAGGGGATAAAGGAGAGGAGAGTGGAGGAGTTGGGAGAGTAGGAGGAAGGAGAGTAAAGATGTGGAGGAAGAAGAGGGATTAAGGTGAGAGGAATTGTTAGGTGCATACAAACGCAGAATCACTAAACACTCCCAAAGAGACAGTGGTCGAGGGGAGATGCAAGAAAATAAACTAAGAGATGAGGTTGAGACTCAAAGGAATGTGTGATTGCACAACATCAAGCATCTCTCAAAGTGTGGGACCTCATGAGTTGAGAGAGCTCCTCCCGGATTAAGGTTAGTTCCTAATTCTTTGTTCAGATGCATACAAATAGATTTATAGAGGGTCTATTCTAAATCTACTCTATTTTACCAAGGAGAAAGAGGTTGAGGAGATGCAAGAAAATAAACTAAGCTAATGAGGTGATGCACCAAAGGAATGTTAGACACTCATTTTGCAATTTAACACAGACCATGAAAAGTAATACAAACACTATTACTGAGATGACCAAAATGTAATAAGAGATCGGGGGGAGACAACAACGAATACATGAAAGGGTCGAGAAACATCCATGTACACATATATATTATTTCTCGTGGGGTTGATACAATATATTGCAGTGGCCAAGAAGAAAAACTTGCATTATAACCCAAATGAGAGGTTAGAAAAGATCCATAAATCCTTCTGTGAACAAAAGAAGAAGGGAGGCACAAAATAGAAACGTCCAACCCTTTACAATGAGCCTGACCATTCCTTTATAGATTCGACATAGAGGCGAAAAAACTAGTTCAAGCTCAACCACCGGCCATCAATGCCTCCTGCAAATATGCCCCAAATCATCATGTCTGCATTAATTACTTGTTCGGTGCCTCAAAGGAGGGAGAACGACGGATCAGATCGAATCCAATCTAGTTGTTGGAGCAAATAGATCCTGTATTAATGGCATGAAGACATTTCTTCATTTTTCCCACCTAACCTCTCCAAAATTAAAGGTTTAGATCTCTATGGCATATACGAGGTTGAGATCTTTCCAACAGTGCTAGATTTGTTGGATTTTGAGCACTGGGTCAAAAGATATGCCCATTTGAAATTTGAATCGGGTCCAGTACAAAATGGTGGGAACCAACTACCAAAATAGGCCCCTTTTGAAATTGGACACGTGGAGGGTTGGTGCATGTCTAGGGCTTCCTTTGTATTTTGCTTTTGAAGCCACGCTTGGGATGACATGTGGCTTCTTCCGTAACTCCTCTTAGTTTTTCCATGTTTTGCTTAAGTCTTTTGCTCGAGATGAATATATCGACCGGGACACATGGAAGTTTCGACGCGCTTGTTTGGGAAACTTCCCCCAATTTTACTCTTGGATTAGTGCCACGCGACACCTGGCACCCTTTGCTGTCTCTCGCTTTGACTATTCAACCCGACCCTTCCCCTTTATGAAACCGAGACACGTGGAGGCTTTGTACTCATTTAGAAAACCTCGCTCGTGGATTTTACCTTTCAAGGAGCGTCGGGTTGATACGTAGAACCTCCGCGAGACTCTTGGACTTTCAATAGCCACTCTTACTTTCTTTTGGGTCCCGAATACATGGCGTTGTTGCACTCATTCAGAGTCACCTTTTGACCACGCCTTTGGAGGCGTGTGGCTGCACATGTGGTTGTTTCTCACAAAGACCTTTATACTTAGTCTTTTTGAGGCCTACCCTGTCCACTTTTTTTGAATTTTAGCGGTTGACTCACTGCGCCTCTCTTTAAACTCCGGGACACATGGGGTCCTGGAACTTGTTTGAGTCCGCCCTTTGGATTCAATCTTTAGAGGTGCACCGCTTGGGACACTTGGCGGCATCCGCTGTCTTCTCCATACTTAGTCATTTTTAGAGCTCATTCTAAACCATTTGCAGATCCCGAAGACTTCAAACCTTCACCATCCCTTCTCCTTTGAGCCTCTAGTTTCTTTGACACTGTCTTCTCCTTCCCGACCCTACTATTCCATTTTAGAGTCTGCCCGTAACTGCTTGCTAGATTTGAAGCATGGGTTTGTTCGACGGAGTCGTTTCTTGAATTTCTTCTTCGCATGGGATCATTTGATCTTCAGTAGGCCCCGTAGAGTCTCTCTACAACCTATTTGTAGGATTTGAACATGATTTCTCTAGTTTCTTCTGTGCAGGGGTCGTGGCTGATCAATTTTTTGTTGGGGGACAAAAATAGTGATAACAATTTGGTGACTCACAGGGGCATCTACCTACTAGATGAAGAGATCAGTAGCCTTGAAGCATCCATTGGGCATGGAGTCAAGAATGATGGCTCGACGATCGATCCCGCCTCCGATCTACAAGCCCAACCATTTGCACTCTCAATTTTCATAAGAAATATTGAAACAAGGCTTATGAGAGTAGAAAATTGTTTTGACCTAGGGCTTTCATCTGTCCCTGAATGGACTATTTCAAAGATGGATTTTTAGTTGCTCTACATTTGTTTTATTTTAAATATAAAACTATTACAGACTATTGTGGGTCTCCCTGTTGTGAATATTGAAAGGGATAGCACGTTCACTTAGAGGCACGTTGGACCGTGTAACGACACAACCTGGAGCAACAAAGAACCTGTGCCACAACACTTAGGGAAACAAAACTACACTATAACAAAACAACGTGCACACACACTTAGGGAAATTAAAATCCTATGCTAATATTTACAGGGGTGGAAACTTCCCAATCAATATCAATGTTTGAAATGGATCCTGTTCATTAGGATCTGCAATTCTTCACCATCCAATTTAGCTAGCTAGAAATCATTGCTAGTCTTGCACTTGGTGATCACTAAGAACCACTCCATATGGCATCAAATTTGGAGTGTTTTCCTGGATTTGCTCGATTTGCATCCCAATTTAAAACTAAGTTCCATTCTTGAAAGGTTATCGTTCTTGCCTTCTTGTCAAAACTATTTTTTTATCAATGCTTGATCCTTTTCCATGACTTGCATTGCATGCTCTCTTTCCTCCCCTACTTCCATCAGCTCTGCATACCTGATTTCCATGGGTTCAAACTCAGCCAGCTCTAACTGTTTCATGATCTCTAAAGCAAGTAACTCAAATGAGATGGGAGATACTACCTCTTTTCCATATATAAGCTTGTATGAAGAGATGCCTGTGGATCTTTGGATGTGATCCTATCAGCCCCTATAGAGGTGATTTGAGCTTTATATGCCAAGTCCTCTCGATTTTCATCAAGAGTCCTTATGATAATCCTTAATAGGTTCTTATTTGTTGACTTTGCTTGGCCATTATCTTAAGGATAATAATTTGATGAGGTGTCGAGATACACATCATTCTTGACCCCATTCAAAGTGATCCTTGTACAAGGAATGCCAATGGATTATCTCGATATAATAGTAAGGTGGACTCCAAACTTGGTGGCTATTACTTCATAAAAATCCAAGATGTTGGATTCATTTGCTTCTTTTAGTGCCAACGCTTCAATCCACTTGGTGAAATAGTATGTTGCATAAAAAGAAGTATCCACTTGTTGTCTTGGCTTGAATTTGGGTTAATCACCCCAATGAAGTCTAATTCCCATTGCATGAATGGCTGATCCACTAAAATGGGATGAAGGGCAGGATCTGCTAGCTTCTCTTTCCCGTGAAGAATGCACATTTTTACACTTCTTGACCCATGAGTAGTACTCCTAAACATTGTAGACCAATAATAATCAACTTTCATGATCTTGAGAGTCACAGTTACTCAAGAGGCAAAATGACCTCCTGTTTCCCCATCATGAAACTCATGCAATACTTTCTCAATTTTCCCCGACTCAATGCACCTCAATAGAACACTATTGAAATCCTTTTAAACAAGACACCACCAACAAGCACATATGGAATGACTTGTAGTCTCGAAGTATCTCCTTTTTCTTTATTCCATTCTAGAGGGCACAAACCTATTTGAAGGTAATGCATCAAGGCTCCGGGTCCAACATGGAGCAGTGCATTAGCTCATTGTTCTTGATCATTCTATAGAAATAGGACAACATCCTTTTCACCCACTAACTCAGCTTTTGTTGCTCGGAGATGAGATATTCACACAATCCCTTGCCTCCATTTTTATTTCTCACAGGTACCAAGTTAGCAACCCAACTCGAGTGCTTGATAGGAAAGATGATACTTGCCTCAATTAGTTTGTTCAATTCTTTTCTCATGAGAGGCTCAATGTGGAGATTTATTGGCTTTTCTTATGTCTGAAAGGCTTAGCTCTTGGATCTAACTCGATGGGTTGCTGTGCTAGCTTTGGGTTGAAACCTCTTAAATCTTTATAAGTCCAGAGCAAAGACATCTAGAACTCTTGTGAGTTGAACAAATTTAGATTTTTCTTGTTTACGCTTACCCGCCAATTTGCAATGTTTTTCCTTCTTATATAAAAATAGGTTCTAAATATTTACCCTTTACCTGAATATTTATTTTCTCTTTACGGAATTGGTCATTTGAGTTGAAGATTTATTCCAAAGTGATAAGACCCTTTGGCAGTTTATTGGTTCTTAGCTGCACCACTGATCACCATATCGATGCTCCAATCTGCATCTTGATTCTCGGAGAACTCAACTTCCTCTTGTAGAAAGTTGACAATTTGTTGATCACTTTTAAAGACTTGCCAACTTATGTTGTTGTCTGTGATAAGTGCTGGCCTTACAACCAACTTGATATGGGGTTGATGCTTATCACTCTTGATATTCTCCACAACATGAAATGCTTCCCTATATGCTACTAATATGTTTGCTATTTTGTTCTTCTTCCTTGGGATGGAGTTAATTTTAAATGCCTCAAAATTATCAATGAGGTCCCATACCTGGTTCTTGTAACTCTTTAATAGGTCTTTCTTGGTAGCATTTTTCCTTGACCTGATTAGCAACTAATTCACTATCACCAAACACCGCAAGTTCTGATTCCTTATTTCCTGCCAATGCAATCCATGGACCAAAGCCTCATACTCTGCTTGTATTGTTTTAACAAGCAAATTGGAAATGGAAAGATGAGTAGTATTTCATATCTTTAGGAAAGACAAGCATAGCTCCTCCTCTAGATCCTTGCCTACTTCTTGAGCCATCAAATAATAACTACCATACCTCATTATCATCTTTGTGGTCTAGCTTAACAATGTCTGGGAAGAGGCTGATTTTCTTCATGCAAACAATAGACTCCTAACTCAAACTCCTCCATCTCTTTATAGGGGTCAAAAGCATGTCTCTTTCTCATCCATTCGTCGAGAGTCAAGTCTAGGATACACCCCACCTTGGTATCTGTCTCACAAGTGCTTGGGAGGTCCTCCAAATCAAAGACTGAACAATTTGCATTGATTGAGATGAGTACATAAGACTCAATGTGGTAATCTGCAATGGGCTCAGATCTGATTGTGGCCTTAGCCCCATACCTTGTTCTAAAAAGCATGTGTGACCAATCAGTAGACAAATATCCTCCAATCTTAGCAGTGAAGTCTCTTAACAAACACAATGCAAAATGGGGTGGCAAGTCTATGACTGATATGTTTTGCAATACAGTCACATTGGGGTAGGCATGCTATGTGAGGATAAAATATTTGATGACTCTAACAATTGTTATTTGTCCCATCTAATTGCACTACCCCTTTGGATATGACTTCATATTGAAGACCCAGTTGATCAGCTATTTGTTTTGGAATTACAAAACTACTTGCCCCCGAATCAATCATGCAATTATGTACCAATTTGTCCCTAATGATCAATGAAACATAGAATGGAGGATGCCTCATGTTCTTACCTTATTTTCCCCTAAGGTTTCTTTTAGGATGAGGTGCATAGGTAAGCACTTTCTCTTGCTTGGTGAGGGGGCTATTTGAGCTTGACCAATTGGCCATAGCAGTTTGCAACAAATCTCTCTATCCTGGAATGGCAAATGACTCCCACATTGAAATATTCACATTTGTCTTCTTCATTTGTTCAATGATATTAAATGAGCTATCCTTCTACTGCCCCTTCCCTGGTACATTTTTCTCTTGCACATGGGTTGTCACAACTTGTGCTTGAGTGGATTTGACAGTGGCTTATGACTTCGATTCTCGCATATTGGGAGATGCATTCGAGTATCAATACCTTGTGGAGTAATGGAGGGTTGAGGATTACCTAAGTTTAGTGACTGTCCCTCTCTAATATTTCTTTTCTTGGACCGTGTATTGGTAGCTACAATTTGGGAAGGTGTCTGATTCATTCCACATAAGTCTTCAGCTTGCCAATTGACAAACATAGTTTCACTTGGAGATGCTTCTTGTTGAACTCCTTACTATTGATTTTCTTCTTGACTAGACTCTTGTAACACACCACTGGTCTATACCATCAAGGCCTGGTTTAGTGCACCATTGAAACACATTGATTGGTTATGTGGCTGATTACATGGAAAACAAAAATCATATTCTTAAGCCATATTGTTTTGTGTTGGACCAATGCCCTTAATGTCAAGCTCTATTGGGTCATATGACCGGAAGGGCCTAACAACTTGGCCATAGCAACATGCAACAAATCTCTATCCTCGGAATGGAAAATGACTCCCACATTGAAATATTCACATTTGTCTTCTTCAATTGTTCAATGATATTAAATGAGCTATCCTTCTATTGCCCCTTCCTTGGTACATTTTCTCTCGCACACGGGTTGTCACAACCGGTGCTTGAGTAGATTTGACAGTGGCTTCAGACCGACTCTACATATCGGGAGATGCATTCTGAGTGTCAATACCTTATGGAGTAATGGAGGGTTGAGGATTACTTGAGTTTGGTGATTGTCCCTCTCTAATATTTCTTTTCTTGGACCGTGTATTGGCAGCTACAATTTGTGGAAGGTGTCTCGATTCATTCCACATAAGTCTTCAAACTTTGCCAATTGACAAACATAGTTTCACTTGGAGATGCTTCTTGTTGAACTCCTTACTATTGATTTTCTTCGACTAGACTCTCGTAACACACCACCTGGGTCCTACTCATCAAGGCCTCGGTTTAGTGCACCATCAAAACACATTGATTGGTTATGTGGCTGATTACATGGAAAACAAAAATCATATTCTTAAGCCATATTGTTTTGGCTGTACAATGCCCTTAATGT
Organism: Taxus wallichiana var. yunnanensis; assembly: GCA_018340775.1. Classification (NCBI taxonomy): domain Eukaryota; kingdom Viridiplantae; phylum Streptophyta; class Pinopsida; order Cupressales; family Taxaceae; genus Taxus; species Taxus wallichiana. The sequence goes on along the minus strand of CM031244.1, from coordinate 376,386,590 downwards.
TGAAGCTCTATTGGGTCATATGACCGAAGGGCCTAACAACTTGAAGTTGTCCTTGGTTTTGACTCGATTTATACAGCTGAAATGGGTGGCCTATTTTGTTGGTATGGGGTCTAGCCTAATACCGAGCTTCGAGGCTAGTATGACATTGAACTCTGAGCTTGTTGCCTCTTGATAGTTACTAACTCATTCCCTAGGTTCTGTAGTTGTTTCATAACTTCTTGAAGCTCTTTTGAGGTTCTAGAGGATGAGGTGGAGGCTTCAGCTGAACTCGATTCCTATGAGTAGGTATATGAGTTCATGTGGGTGTCCTGGATAGTGCTTGGATCTCCTAATTCTGGGTATAGAGGCATGGGAGGCCTAGGAGAAAGATTTTCAGCCTAAATTAGACAATTTTCAGCTCTTATGGAAATGTTATAAAGTGCAGTAAGAAAGCTGTTCCTCCCATTGATTGAACCATTAAAGAAATATCAGAATTGAGAGCTCGAAAAAAAGTATAAGAAGGCACCTTCATCTATGGGTTTCACAGCCACTAGAATCCTATCCCATGTCCTTTGAAATCTGAGGTTGAAATCATGTCAACTACTCATTAGGAGCTCTCTTAATTTTTTTAGTTGCTCCAACAAGGACAAAGTTATCCCCTTTTTCTCCAAATTGGTCATGAAGAGCTTTGTACAGATGGTACCAAGTTTGAATAGAGCCTGCTGCTAGACTCTAGAACCATTGTGAATCTTTACCCTTAAGTGAAGAGGCTAGCAACTTAACCGGAATGTCCATTTTAGTGATCTCATGGATTATGCAGAAATTTGCAATGTCTTGAACATGTTCACTAGAGAAGTTTGGTTCTTTCTAGTGAAATATGAGATGCTCTTTAAAGCTGCCACTGGGACTAGATTTTGTACATTAAGAGTGAGTGGGCTCCTTTCGGTGAAATTGACATAAGGATTTGGTTGTGTCATCCTAATCACTTGAAAGCACCCTTTTTGATCAAAGAATGACCTACTAGAGGAGGTGTTGACAAAGTTCCATTTGGTGGAGATGGAGACCTCTGGGATCTTCTCCCCCTTCTCCTTTAGTTTGGGGACAAGTACATATAGACAAACAAGTCCTTCTTGGTTCTTGACTTATTTGTATCCTTCTCATGAACTTGGCAAGATTGGGCTCACTATTTGAAACCAAAGTGGATCTTGTCCCTTTGGATTTGGATGATGTGCAATTTCAAAGCTTCTTATAAACTAGAACCTGCAACAAGTACATATCAATCTTGTTGTAATAAAAATGAAGACCTATGGTCCCACCGAGCATGCCAAAATTGTTAGTGCATAATCACAAAGACCCGAATGCCTGCAAGTAGATGGGTTGAGACTCTTAGTGTGATTACACAACATCGAGCATCTCTCAAATTGTGGGACTTTCATGCAAGTTGAGAGAGATCTTGGATTAAGTCCGGTTCCTATTCCTCTGCTCAGTGCATACTGAGATAGATTTGAAGAGGGTCTATTCTAAATCTACTCTATTTTACCAAGAGACGAGGTCAAGGAGATGCAAAAAAATAAACTAAGATAATGAGGTGATTCACCAAAGGAATTTTAGACACTCGTATTTCAATTTAACATGAGACCACAAAAAGTAATACAAACACTATGCATAGATGACCAAAAATGCAATAAGAGATCACAGAGACAACAAAAATACATGAAAGGGTCGAGAAACATCCACAGACATATATATTATTGCTCAGGAGTCGATACAATATATTGTAGTGGCCAAGAAGCAAAAATTACATTAAAACCTAAAGGAGAGGTTAGAAAAACTCCACAAATCCTTATGTGAACAAAAGAAGAAGGGAGGCACAAAATAGAAACATCCAACCTTTTACAATGAGCCGACCCTTCCTTTATAGATTCGGCATAGAGGAAGAAGGAGAGAGAGAGGTGGGAAAACTAGTTCAAAGCTCAACCATTGACCATCAATGCCTCCTACAAATTCACCCCAAATCTATCTTTTCTGCATCAATTACTTGTTCAAAGTGCCTCAAAGGAGGAAGAATGACGGATCATATCGAATCTGATTTGGTTGTTGGGGAAAATAGATTATGTATTAATGGCACGAAGATGTTTCTTCATTTTTTCCCCACCTAACCTCTCCAAAATTAAAGTTTCATATCTCCACGGTATAAACAAGGCCAATATCTTTCCAACAGCAATGCTAGATTTGTCGATTTGAATCGGGTCGAAAGATATGCCCATTTGAAATTTGAATCGGGTCCGTACAAAATGGTGGGAACTAGCTACCAAAACGGTCCCCCTTTTGAAATCAGACATGTGGAGGGTTGGTGCATGTCTAGGGGATGCCTTTTTATTTTGCTTTTGAACGTGGCTTCTTCTATGGCTTGCTCAATTTCTTCATGTTTTGGCTAAGTCTTTTGCTCGGCGGGGTCATATATCCGACCCGGTGACATGTGGAGGCCTAGTGCTTATTTGGAAACCTCCCCCAATTTTAATCTTGGATTAGCGCTGTGTCGACACTGGCACCCTCCACTATCCTGTCTCTACTTTGACTATTCAACCCCGACCCCCCCTTTATGAAACCAAACACGTGGAGGCTCTGCGCTCATTTAGAAAACCTGTTTAGGATTTTACCTTTGAAGGAGCATTGAGTTGACATGTGGAAGCCTCCGTAGACTCTTGGAATTTTCAACGACCACTCTTACTTTTTTTTGGGTCCTAAATATGTGGCGAGTCAGCGCTCATTCGGGAGTCACCTTTTGGACCACACCTTTGGAGATGCATCGGGATGACACGTGGTTGCTTCCGCTAGCACCTTTATACTTAGTTTTTTTAGGCGCCTTGTCCACTTTTGACTTTTAGTTGTTAACTCTGCTCCTCCTTGGGCTCCAGGACACGTGGGGTCATGCACTTGTTTAAGTCTACCATTTTGGATTCAATCTTGGAAATATTTGGAGGTGCACGCGTTTGGACACTTGGGTAAATGTCGTTGTCTCCTCCATACTTAGTCATTTTTAGGGCTTGTTCTCGAACCATTTGCAGATCCGAAAGACTTCAAACCCTCGTTGTCCCTTCTCCTTTGAGCCTCAAGTTTTTTTGACATTGTCCTCTCCTTCCCCGACCATGCTATTCCATTTTAGAGTCCACCTGCAATCTGTTTGCTAGATTTGAAGCATGGGTTTTTCGACGTAGCCGTTTCTTGAATTTCTTCGTACAGGTCATTTGATCTTTCGTAGGCCATGCCACTCCATCAGAGAGTCTCTCTCGCAACATGTTCATGAGGATTTGAATGTGATTTCTCTAGTTTCTTCATGGGAAGTCGTGGTGATCAATTTTTGTCGGGGACAAAAAATAGTGATAACAAGAATGTGGAGGGAGATGGGGATATGGTGGGAAGGAGAGGAGGAGAGAGGAGGAATGTGGAGAAGTAGGGAGAGAGGGATAAGGAGAGTGGAGAGGAGATGTTAGGAAGGGAAGAAGGAGAGGGAGATTGGAGAAGTGAAGAGTAGGGAGGGAAGGAGAGTGGAGAGGAAGGAGGGGAGAGGAATGTGGAGAGTAGTGGGGGAGATCATGGGAAGTAGAGAAGAGAGGGAGAGTGGAGAGGAGGTAGGAAGGGAATGAGAGTGGAGTGTAGGGGAAAGGAGGTGGGAGGAGGGAGGTGGAGAGGAGGGAAGGAGAGATGAGGAAGTGAATGATACTGGAGAGTAGGGGGAGGGAGGTGGAGAGTAATGGGAGGGAGGTGGCAGGTGGAGGGATGAAAAGAGAGGAGATTGGAGGGAGGGAAGGAGAGTGGAGGGAGGAAGTGATGGATAGTAGAGAGTAGCAGAGAGGGAGGGAGGTGGAGAGTGGAGGGGGTTTGTGAGGATATAGGAAGGAGATAGTTAGTTGGGAGGAGGAAGAGTGGGGAGATGGTGGGATGGGGATAATGAGAGGAGAGTAGAAAATATGAGGGAGGGAAGTGAAGGGATGGAGGAAGGGTAGGTGAGATGATGTATGTGGAGGGGAGAGGGAGTGTGGAAGATAGGGCAAGGAGAGAAGGAGAGGGAGCTTGAAGAGTGGAGAGTAAGGGTAGGGAGGAGGGAAGAGAAGGAGAAGGAGAGTAGAAGAGTGAAGGGAGGGAAAGTGGACATGGAGGGAGGGAAGGGTAGAAGGAGAGGGAGAGTAAGAGAGATGGAGGGAGGGAAGAAGAGTGGAGAGTAGGAGAGGGAGGTGAGAGGAGGGAGGTCGAGGGATGAAAGGAGTGGAGATTAGAAGGAGTGTTGAGTAGAGAGTATGGGGTGGGAGGGAGTGAAGGAGAGTGGAGAGTAGGAGGGAGGTGGGAGGTGGGAGGGAGCAAAGGTATGAAGATTGGAGGATGGAATGGTAGAAGGAGATGAAGAGTGAAGAGTAGGAGAGGTGGAGGGAGGGAAGTAGAGTGGAGAGTAGGGAGAGGGAGGTGGGAGGATGGAGGTAGAGGGAGGGAAGGAGTGGAAATTTGAGGGAGGGAAGGGTAGAAGGAGAGGGAGAGTGGAGAGTAAGAGAGGTGGAGAGAAGGAGAGTAGAAAGTAGGGAGAGGGAGGAGGGAGGAGGGCTATGGAGGGAGGGATGAAGAGTGGAGATTGGTGGGAGGAAGGAAAAAAGATAGGAGATGAGATGGAGAGTGGAGAGTAGGAGAGGTGGAAAGAAGGAATGAAAGTGGGGATTAGGTGGGGGGAGGTGGGAGTTAGAGGGAGGGAAGGAGAGTGGAGATTAGAGATAGGGAATGTGAGAAGGAGAGGGAGAGTGGAGAGTAGGAAAGGTGCGGGGAAGGAGAGTGGAGAGTAGGGGAAGGAGTTTGGAGGAGGGATGGAAGGAGAGTGGAGATTGAAGATATGAAGGAGAAGGAGAGGGAGAGTGGAGAGGAGTGCAGAGGGATGGAATGCGAGTGGAGAGGAGGGGGAGGTAGGGTAAGAGTAGTAATTCGATAGAGGTAACGGGAGAAGGAGAGATATTGTGGAGATTTAGAGAGGCGAATGAAGGGTAGGAGAGTGTATATTAGGGAGGAGGGAGGTAGAGGAGGAAGGAGAGTGGAGAGTATGGGATGGAGTTGTAAGGAGGGAGGTGGAGGAAGGGAAGGAGAGTGGATAATATGGGAGGAAGAGTGGAGAATATGATAGGTAGAGGGAGAGAAGAGAGTGTATATTAGAGGGATGGAAGGGGAGGAGAGAAGAAAGAGGAAAGGTGGAGGGAGGGAATTAGAGTGGAGAGTAGTATAGGTGGAGGGACAAGAGAGTGGATATTGGAGGGATGGAAGGGGAGAAGGAGAGGGTGAGTGAATGGCTAGAGGGAGGGATGAGAGTGGGAGAGTAGGGGAGGGAGGTCGAGGGAAGGAAGAAGAGGGGAAAGTAGGGGAGGGAGAGTGGAGAGTAGGAGAGGTGGATGGAGGGAAGAGAGTGGTAATTGGAGGGATGGAAGGGGAGGAGAGGAAAGTGGACAGTAGGAAAGGTGGAGGTAGGGAATGCAAAGGAGAGGAGGGGGCAGGAGGGAAAGAGAGGATATTTGACATAGGAAGGAGAAGGAGAGAGAGAGTGTGTGAGAGTTGGAGAGGTGGAGGGAGGGATGGATAATTAATATTATGGAGAAGAGAGGCGGAGGAGGGAAGGATAATGGAGAGTAGGGAAGGATGTGAGAGGATGGATGTGGGGGGAGGGAAGAAGAGTGGAGAGTATGGGGAGAGATATTGGAGAGTAGGAGAGGTAGAGGAGGGAATAGAGTGGAGGGATTGAAGGGATGGAAGGGAAGGAGAGTAGGAGAGGTGGAGGAAGGGAATAAGAGTGGAGAATAGGCGAGGAGGATGTAGGCTGAGGGAGGGAGGGAGAATGAGATATTGGAGACTAGGAGAGGCGTAGGGAGGGAATGAGAGTGGAGATTGATGGAGGGAAGGAGAGAAGGAGAGTGGAGAGTAGGAGAGGTGGAGGGAGCGAAGGAGAGTGAATAGTATGGTGGAGGGATATGGGAGGATAAATGTGGAGGGAGGGAAGGAGAGTAGGGGAGAATAGGAGAGGTGGAGGGAGGGAATGAGAGTGGAGAGTAGGGGAAAGGGTATTTGGGAGGAGAGAGGTGGAGGGAGTGAATGAGAGTTGAGATTAGGGGGATGGAGAGTAGAAAGGTGAAGGGAGGGAAAGAGAGTGGAGAATAGGGGAGGAGGTGGGAGGGATGGCAGAGAGTGGAGAGTGTGGCTAAGGAGGTGGAGGGAGGAAGTCCAAAAGAGTGGATATTGAAGAGTAGAGAGGAAGAGTAGGGGATGAAGGTGAGAGGAGGGATGTGGAGGGAGGGAGGGAGTGAGGGAGATAAAGAGAGGGAGAGTGTAGAGTAGGAGGGATTTAGAGAAAGTGAAGTACAATGGAGTTTAGAGGGAGAGAAGGGGAGAAGGAGATGTGGAGGAGGGAATGAGAGTGGAGAGTAGGGGGAGGGAGGTGGAGGTGGAGGAGGGAGGAAGGTGTAGGGATAAGAAGAGGGAAATTGGAAAGTAAGAGGGAGGGTGATTGGAGAGTAGGAGAGGTGGAGGAAGGGAAGGAGAGTGGAGAGTGAGGGAGGTAGGAGGGAGGGATGGAGAGTGGATAGTTGAGAGAGTTGAGAGCGTGGGGAAGGAGAGTAGGATAGGTGGAGGAAGGAACTAGAGAATATATTGGAGGGAGGGAATGAGATAAGGAGAAGGATATGGAGAGTGGAGAGTAGGAGAGGTGGAGATAGGAATGAGAGTGGAGAGTAGGGGATGGAGGAGGGAGGTGGAGGGAGGGAAGGAGATTGGAGACTAGGGGAATGTAACTTTGGGGAGGGAGATGGAAGGAGGGAAGTAGAGTGGAGAGTAGGGGGAGGAGAGTAGGAGAGGTGGAGGGAAGAAGTGAAGGAGAAGTGGAGAATAAGGGGGAGGATATAGTGATTTGGGAGGAGGAAGAGTGAGGGAGATGGTTTGAAGGGGAGGGAGTGGGGAGATGGTGTAATTGGGATAATGAGAGGAGAGTGAGTAGGAAGGTGGAGAGTGAGGAGAGTGAAAGAGTAGGGTAAGGGAGCTGGAGGGAGGGAAGGAGAGTGAATAGTAGGGTGAAGGAGGTGGAGCGAGGATGTGAAGGAGTGTGGTAAGGGGAGGGAGGGAGGTGTATGGTAGAGGTGGGTTTGGGAGATTAGAGGAAGGAGATAGTGTGTTTAGAGGAGGAAAGATGGGGATGGGAAGTGAGGGAGATGGTGGAAGGAGAAGGAGAGGTAGAGTGGAGGGAGGTGTAGGATGGAGCTAAGGAAATGGTGGGAAAGAGAGGAGAGGGAGAGTAGAGAGTGAAGAGTAGGGATGGATGTGGCGGATGGAGGGAAGGATTGTAGAGAAGTAGGTGAAGGATGTGTAGGAAGTGAAGGAGAATGGAGAGTAGGGGGAGGGAGGTAAAGAGTTAAGAGGGGGTTTGGGAGACTAGGAGGGAGCTAGTTAGTTGTGAAGAGTGAAATGCAAGGGTGTGTCGGGAGGGAGAGGGAGATGAGGAGAGTTAGAGAGAGAGAGAGGTGGAGGGAGAGGAGGGAGATGGAGAGGGAGGGAGAAAGGAGGAAAGGGAGAGTCGGGGAGAGGAAGGTGGATGGAGAGGAGAGTTGAGAGTGGAGATTATGAGGGAGGTGAAGGGAGGAAGGGAAAGAGATTAGAGACTGGGAGATAGAGGAAAATACTTGAAGGGGGTTTGAGAGAGTTAAAGAGAGTGAAATGGAGGAAGAAGAGGAGAGTTGAGAGAGGCGAGGAGGAATGAGATAGGAAGGTGGAGGGAGGAAGGAAAGTGGAGAGTGGAGAGTAAAAGGTGAAGAGTGAAGGGGTGTGGGAGAGTAGGAAGGTAGAGACTGAGTTGGGAAGAGTGAAATGGAGAATTAAAGAGGAAGTAGGAGGGAGGGAAGGAGAGAGGGAGAAGGGGAAAGGGAGAGTTTGGTTGAGTGAGGTGGAGGGGGGTGGAAGGAGAGGGGGAGGGAATAAATAGTTGGGGAGAGGAAGGTGGAGGATGGGAAGGATGGAGGGGAGAGTAAGGAGGTGGAAATAGATATTCAAGTAGAGGAAGGAAAAGGGAGGGAATGAGAATGGAGAGTGAAGAGTAGGGGAGGGAGGTGGAGGGATGAAGGGAAGAATTAGTTGGGGATAGAAAGGTGGAGGATAGGAAGGATTGAGGGAGAGTAAGGGAGGTGGAAATAGATAGTCAAGTAGAGGAAGGAAAAGGGAGGAAGGAGAATGGAGAGTGAAGAGTAGGGAGGGAGGTGGAGGGATGAAGGAAAGGAGATTAGGCGAAGGAGGCAGAGAGTAAAGGGGGTATGGGAGTGTAGGGAGGGAGAGATAGTTGGGAAGAGTGAAATGGAGAGTCAAAGAGGGAGAGGAATATGGGGGATAGTTGGAGAGAGTGAGGTTGAGGGAGGAGGAGTAAAGGGAGAGGCGAGGGTGAGGAAGGTAGATGGAGGGAAGGAGAGAGGGAATGTGGAAAAGGAGAGTGGAGAGTAGTTTAAATAAGTCGAAGAGTGGAGGGGTTTGGGAGATTAAGGGAGGGAGAGAGTGAGTTGGCAAGAGTGAAATGAAGAGTCAAATAGGAGGGAGAGGGAGAGGAGGGAGAGTCGTGGGAGAGGAATGTGGATGGATTGAAGGAGAGGGAAAGGGAAAGACAAAGTTGGGAAGAGTCAAATGGAGAGTCAAATAAGATGGAGAAGGGGAGGAGAGAGAGTTGGAGAGAGTGGGGTGGAGGGAGGGGAGAAGGAAGGAGGAAAGGGGGAGCCTGTTGGAAGCACATAGAATGAGAGGGGGTGAATAAGTCCTTATAAAACTTTAACCAATTCATATTTTCTTACTTAAACCATAAACCATTAAACCAAATATTAATGTGTGCTTAACATTCAATCAAATGAACATAACCATGAAAGAGACACAAGAACATAAGATATAAGTGGGAAACCCTCAAGGGGAAGAAAACCCACTGAAATTTCTGATTATATTACTCAAATCAAAAGTATTTAGTGAAGAACCAACTTCACAAGGAGCACCCGTCCCTATTTTAGTAGAGCACTAACCCTACAAGGAGCACAAACCCCTAGTTTAGTGAAACACCAACTACACAAGGAAGCTACAACCCCTAAGATGATAATGCACCTAATCAACCACCTTTATATTAATATCTCTAATGTCTTGTTGCTACCACAACTGATGGAGATCACAACTTCATCCCACACACTTTTAAAACCTTTTAAAACCTTCTCTTCCTCAACTTTCTCTATCTCACACTTTCATTACCTGATTTAGCTTCAAATCCTTGCATACATTATCTCTAACTCTCCCTAGACTTTTACACACTTCCTTAGCTTTAATTTATGCCTTCATACTTGTTTCACACTCACACTTAGGTCACACTTTTTCCTCTCACTTAACTAGATAAAAATGAACCAAAACAAGCACTTTATATGCTTCTCATCTCAAAAAAACACAACATATCTTGTTCCTAATCAAAGAGATCGATCATTATAATTCAAAAACATAACACTTAGAAGGAACCCATGTAGGATGATCATGCTCCAAGACACCAAACAATATTAAAAATAACTCAAAACCCCATCACTTGATTCATCAAAGACCACAAACCTCATCACCATGATTTTTCAATCCTCCAAAGGCCTCAAAAATGTCAAATATTACATAACAAATCATCCATGGTTGTACATTATCTTTCACCAATCAAATTCCTCATAATCCTATCAAGAAGGCTTATATCCTTCTCAAAAAAACTACTTTTAAGAATTATCCTTCACCCATGGGGCTCAAGATCAGCCAGAAAATCTTAAATATGGCAAGTAACCACTCATTGGAAATACAATGAAATATAGAACACATCCATGCTTGCTAGAGCTCATGAAACATCCATACATGCAAACCACACTCACTTTCCTCTTCATTAAATTGAGCTTCCCAAAAATCCATTTTGGGAATTCAACTAGTTTGTATGTTTTCTTCCACTTTAAATACTTCTACATGACTTCATTAGGGACAAAATTCATCTCTCTTCACTCTCCAAAGGATGAAAGTATCAATCAATCCAAAACATGATGCTTCTACCTCAATCATCCAACTAGAGCAATCTTGTCCTAAAAAAACAACATTGGTCTTCAAAAATGAGATGTTTCACCTATGAAACCTTATCATCAAGAGACAAAACTTATACCATTAGAATACCTCTGAATATTCTTTCTAAAATAATCTACATTTCCTTCCAACTCAAAGTGGATGGCCTTAAGCCAGTCAATCTCTTAAACAAGTCCAAAACTACTCTTTTGGTCTCAAGGACCAGTCTTCATAAATAGGGCACACTTTTCCCTCTAGGACCTAAACCATGATCTAAAACCATTAATGTTGGGGTTAAACCATATACTAGTGTTGCACATATCTATAATTAGATAAAACATACAAGCAATGAATGCAGAAATAACCGAGAAGATTAAATAAACAAGAGAAAGATTACATCGATTTAACGTGGTTCACCCAATGCGGATACGTCCACCAAGAAATAGCCAATATTATTATTTAGTGCTTTACGTGAGGAATTACAATGAATATTTGATCTTCCAACACCTCACAGGATGTTTAATGTTTTTCCCTCACTTATCTACTCTTACTTGCTCACCAAGAAACTTACATGCAAAATAATTGCTATACATATTCTCTCCTTCTTACTTACCCTCATACAATGCATACATGTATATATATATCTATTTTGGGTAACTTAATTTTCTTTTAACAATCAATAAATCATCTTTAAAATAATTGATTTATTCTATTTTTGTCAAAAACAAAAGTTGCGTTACACACAAGTAATCGCGCGATTATTGCCTCCGACGTCTTGGTCACTTCACTCCGACCTAAACTCGACCAATGCCGGTTACACCATGATCGATGCGCCATCATCGAGAACTAGTAACATGTAAAATAAAGTTTCTTTTAAGCAATTAAGCTCCATTTTCAACAATCTCCCACTTGGAGATCAATGCTACACCGTACTATGCATCACCATCCTTGGTTCCTTTTTCTTGGCCCATTTCTTCCTCTTCAAGTCTTAAACTCGAAGACCAATAGAAGTGGAGTGAAGCTCCAAATTATCCCTTACTAATGGTGTTGGGACCCTAGAATATTGACCAAGTATGAAGGCACGTGGGTGCATGGGACACCGATTATAGAAAAGGCACACAAGGAAAAAGAACGCAGGAGGAAGAGTTAAGGAGGTATATGGTTCACGTGGCACGCGAAAGGAGGTTCAACACTTAGCGATTTAAGAAACAAAGGTAAAACACATGAAAAGTGTGATTGGTTGCGCATGGATAAGATGCCAACCTAGCAACAGGTGGCCTAGGAAAGAGCATGCCAATGAAGGAATCTTCTATAAGACCATCATGAGATGGAGTGGAGAGCTCGTGCCCGAGGAAACATGCTTCCGAAAGACCACATTCGACACTTGGCGATGGATCCGAGGGCACAAAAGGCGATTTGGTAGCATGGGAAGGTGATAAATACAAGTTCCTGTAGCGAGAAAATAGAGATAGAGACGAGGAGGAGATAACATACAGATGGGGATATAGAGATAGAGGAAGAGATATACACAGAAGAGAGATAACATGGGTGAAGCTCTGCAGGATTACTATGAGTGGAACTTTGATGTAGAAAGGAATGTACTAAGCTTAGCATTGTAATTTATTTTTCTTTTTGGCATAATTATACAAGCCTAGTGATGTGCATGACTGCGGTCTACTCTCTATGGCTCTTTGTAATGAAATGATGAATACAATGAGGTTACCTATTGCATTTGGATATGAATATCAGTGGGTTTTATGTATATTTTGTTCATAGAAGTTTTCTTTCCTTTCATGCTATGAATGAATGGTTGTATCTTTCCTTTTGTTATAATATATGTTATGGAGTATATTAAAACACTCGGTTTGAAGAAACTACAAGGATCTGGAGGCCATTCTGAGCCCTATGATTCTTGTATGTCTAAACTTATTTCTTGAATACTCTTATACTAATCATAGATGAATGATTCCCACTAAAACTCACATAAAGAGAGACTCGACAGACCTATGCGTGCCTCGGGTGAGCACTCAAATTCTGCTTTAGGTGATAGGTAGCGTGCATGGGATTCCTTCCTTTTATAGTGGGAGTAAAATTGACTACATCTTGGTTCCATTTCCATGACCTCTTTTCAAAGTTGTAGTGGGATATATCATGCATCATGATTTTGTAAAGAGTAATGACAAATCGTTAACATTGGAAAATGATGAATCATGGTTCAAGAGCACGGAGGATGAATTTTCCTAGAGATTCAAAGACTAGACTTGAGTTTGATACATGTAGATGGGTAGAGGAGAATCTCTACCATGATCTATATGAGACTTTTTTCCTTTGCTTCCCATTAGAGTTATTTGGGTAGTTTTCACCTATGCATCTAGATCAAGTTGGCATTATGGATCATATATATGGACTAAAGAAGACTACCAAAGGTTATGAAGCGGATCTCGACATGGACCCATTGTAGATCACTCGTGAGGAGGAGTAATAGCTAGCTACACTCTGGAATATGCCATTTCCACATATTCTTGCCCAAAATTTATGAGTTTGAGTTTCTACGAGAACCTAGAGGATCATTTCTACATGTTATTCCTCTAGCTATGAAGATATTGATGGTTACCATGAGTTTAGAAGTGCTCCCAATGGCCAAGCTAAACCATTCTAAGTGTTGGGTAAGGAAGCTTGGGTGGAGGAAGATGGCAGATGATATGATAGAAAAGGAGAGGGAAGAAAGATGGCTCAAGTATGGTGAAGCACGTGAAAGGGAGATTACTAGACAACGCAAAGTTGCTAGTGTGATGGATTTATGGAGACAAACGTTGTAGGAAGGAGTTGAGGTTCACGTAGAGGACATGGAACCTAAGCAGTCTGTGCTACCCCATCTTGGCAAGCACGTAAGGGAGACCCCTTCGGCTTCTGGTGAGAGTTCATCACATGGAGAAAGGAGTCTTTCGTGCACATATCCGAACCCACCTAGTGACGAGCCTTGTGCTTGGTTTTCCCGAACCAGAAGAAGTATTGATCGATTTGAAACTAGTGGAAGAGATAGATCCATGCCAAGGAGATAATTTTTAGTTCCTTCTTCTATGGCTACACATATTCCAGTATTTGGAGGATTTTTGGACAAGGAGCAAGTGTACAAGATTTTGGTCTCACATCAGGGAGTGGCATGGGACAAAGTAGTGGTAGTGGGGTGCCATCCCACATGGACCATCGGCGCACAATTCAATGGGACCATGGGGTGCTTGGCACACTTCTCCAGCCCTATGGGCCTAGATTCTAGTGGATCTAGTGGCTCTGGAGGTATAGGAGCTGGTGGACCTGGTGGATCAGGTGATGGAGGAAACACTAGAGGGAACCAAGGCTCTGGTTCAGGACAAGGACCCCAACCACCACCTCAAGTTTTCTTTGAAATGTCTCTACATTTACCAGATTACATGGGCATTGAGGATGCTATGGAACATGTTCACAAGTGTGAACTGCTATGGCACGCAAAAGGTATCACAACCCCGAAATGAAAGGCTAGTCAATTTACAACCATGTTACAAGGGCGCATGCACATAGCTGGTATATAAAGTATGATCCTCATCAAACAATGGTGGATTAAACTACCTTAAAGAATGCATTCCTAGCAGAGTTCCACATTTCCCGAGTTTGAGTAAAAATCATTAGTTCTTTGAAGGAGATATAACAAGGAATGGAAGAGAGTATGTGGGAGTATGATGCACACTTTAAAACTCTCTTGTCCAAGTTGTCATATGATATACATCCTTCTCAACATGCACAAGTGGTTTGTTGGAGGATTGATCACCCCTTTTAGAAGGACCTTATCTCATAAAACTTTTATAGATCCGCGCGAAACATTGGAGGCTGCCTTACATGTTGAAGCTATTAGTAGTATTGATACTGGAGTTATCCCATTCTTGGAGGCTCAGATTGCTGCTATGGCTAAGTAGTTGGAAAAGCTATCTGTGAACTCGGTCCATGAGACTCATACAGTGGTTTGTGGTGCACAGATTGTGAGATAGAGGGGCACATTAAGGATAATTCCCCCAAAGGATGGTACATGCTATGACATTAGATTGTGAAATCTATCATGGGGACCATGATGCCAGTAGATGTCCCTTTCTTTAGCATGTAATTAGGAAGAATGGATCCTGTTATTGCAAGATTTACACCTCAATGACCCATGATACTAAATACTATAGGCTCATTGATTAAACACATGAGGCCATTGATCATGGGGTGTGCCAAACCAGCATTACCAGTGGTTCTAAAAATGATGATTTCCATTATGAGGAGCATGCAGATGGAGGCGCACGTGGAAGGGGTTTTCGAGGAGGATTTCATGGATGAGGTAACTGCGAAGGAAGGAGTGAGTTCCCACATGGAACATGTTTCAACTGTGGATCTACAAAACATTACAAGCGTGAGTTGCCTAGACTTGTTATAGTGCTTGTGGTATGGAAAGAAGCATAAGTATGAGGAGTGCCAATAATTATATGAGCATATAAATTAGCAGCACGGAAGGACAAAGGCAATTTGATGGTTAACATCAAGAAGGGAGACATACAATGGATGCCTCAGGTAACACGGGATGAAGGTTTAGAGCTTGTCTTGGTAACAACAAGGGTAGAAGTTACACGCACAAGGGAGATACCAAGACAAAAGAGCCTGGTTTCAAGAGAAGAGGTCATTCATGGAAAGTACTCAGACCCCGCGCATCAAAAGGATATATATCAGGACACCATGGATGTTATTCAAGTTTACAAGGGAGATATAGTGTCTCAAGGAGCAATCCAGAGGGAGGAACAAGGAAGGATAGTCGAGGTGAAAAAGCATGACCTAGATGAGGTCAAGGAGGTGTGTAAAATGCTAAGGTAGGAGAACATCATTCCTTTGTTAGGATCCTAGTTGAGAGAGAAGGTACCATGCACTGAAGAAGAGAATGAGAGATAAGTCCTTACATGAACCTTCCCCCTCATAGCCTTTACTATGACAAAGAGATTACATTGAATCTAATTGTGGATGGATGGCTGCTTAGTAATATACTCATTGAAACCGGCAGTGCGGAGGTTAATGTTTTGACTTTGGATGCATGGCATCAGATGGGGAGACCTACATTATAGCCATCTTCTAATGTGATGTATATGGAAAATAAGACTAAGGCAATTCCCATAGGTGTCTTGAAGGATGAAACTATTACTATCAAGGGAGCCAAGTTTATTGGGGAATTCAAAGTCTTGGCACTCAC
The DNA here is from genome assembly GCA_018340775.1 of Taxus wallichiana var. yunnanensis. Classification (NCBI taxonomy): domain Eukaryota; kingdom Viridiplantae; phylum Streptophyta; class Pinopsida; order Cupressales; family Taxaceae; genus Taxus; species Taxus wallichiana. Next base: position 376,371,259 of record CM031244.1, on the reverse strand, counting down.
CGAGGTGGAAATTTCCCGCACTACTTGGTGCCCTTGGTGTTATAGGAACAATGCGACCTTGATTCAACAAAGGGTACATTAGTTTTGAGAACAAAGAGGAGTGGGTCATTATACCCCTAGTTGATGGGAAGTCAACACCCTACATTGAACCATTGGGAGAAGAAGTTCTTGATAAGATTTATGTGCGCTCAATCAAAGATCCTGAGATGGTACACCCTATTAACGGGGTTATCTAGTTTGAAGATGCTCAATCAGTGAGTGATACCACCAGTCTGGCATGTGAAAATTAGGCACATGGGACATATGAATTAATGGGATGATAGTTGAGAGGATCGGTGACCAAGGTAACAAAGGTGCACATGGTTCAGCACCTTGGAGGAAAAGAACTACCCAAGTACTTAGGAGGAGCCTTCCCTGAGATCTTTCTGTAGGAGATAAAATCTCAGTGGAGGAATGAGAAGGAACAAAGGGAGATGATGAGTTACGTCTTGCTTGGCATAGCAGATCGTTGGTGGGACATGCATCAGAGAGCCTTTTAGAGTGGTGTGAGGTAGAATTTCTCCTCTGTCGATTTTCTAGAAGTTATATACCCACCATCATCAAGGAGTACCATGGGAAGGATCCCACCACTTTCCATATCTAGGAGTGTGAACGGGTCTAGAGAGAAGGTGTGGAAGCCTTGCCACCATCCCTTTGGGTGCACAAGTTATATTCCACATTACACGGTTGTGCGCGTGCATGGTACATTCATTCAGAGACATGCCACTAGAAAAGGAATTAGAAAGAGCTCATGACTGATCTTATTCAATCCTTTGAGTATTGGAGTACCAAGCCATCAGTTCATAAGGCCTACTGCAGAAGGTATCAAGCACCTTACCATGTAGGATAGTGCCGTAATGGAAGATAGGCTATTAGAATTACTAGGTGAACCAAGATCGAGGCACACTTTGAAGAGATTGAAGAAAAAATAATAAGCGTTGACTTGTGTTAGGAAATAAGGGATAAAATATGTGGAATAATCCCTCACGTAATCACAACAAGAGAAACTAATATGTAGAAATTATTACAGATCTCAAATAAAATTAGAGAATAAAATAACACAACACAAAGAGACAATATTCAACGTGGTTCACCTAATTTGGGATACATCCACCAAGAATCACTTGCTCATATTTTATTACAAGCCACCACTCTCTCAATATAAACCCAGATCCGTTTGGGAGCTATGCTCAACAAATATAGAATTCATAGCCAAATTCAAAACACATTTGCAATACATTTGCTTTTACATCTATCATATGCATAAGACCATATAAATAGACAATGCACAAGTTGCAGCTTTTACAAAACCATGGGTATCAAAACCATGGGAAAAACTCATCCCATAAACCTATGGGTCAAAAACTCACCCATAAGAGAAAAGCACGTTTCTGATATGTTGAGTATTTTTCGAGGCCAAAAATTTTACGCCTAAGTTTTTCGAGGTATCAAGTGCCCCCAAACCCCTGCAAGGATACATGAAAAGTGTACGGACTTTAGGTGTATAGTCTTCGAACACTTTCACACAAGAAAATAAGCTCCACGACCCAAACTTGAGCACATGTGTTTGGAAAGGAGAAGGGAAATTTAGTATATGTGATTGATGGAGAGGAATCGAAAGTTTAGATGTTAGCCATTATATAGGGACGCATAAAGTACGGGTAGTAGCAGATGCTGGTGTGCATGCCTACCATGAGCCTTTAAAGACGAAAAATTTAACATCGTTTAGAAGAATAACCTAAGGAAGCTATTATTGGAGATTATTGGATGGAGAAGGAAGTATCAAAGATCATTGATTTCTATGTGAATTAAGGATTTGTTCCCATGTGGGTACCATGAGCTAAAAGGCATCCACCATTCCTTGGGGGAGATGAGGATAAAACTAAAGGAAGGTGCACACTTGGTTAGAAAAAGGCCCTACCAGATGAATCCCAACTTACGTATGAAGGTTAAGGAGGAGATAGACAAGATGATAGATTTTGGGATCATTGAGGAAGTGGAAGAATTGGAATGGATAAGTCTAATGGTAATCAACATCAAGAAAGATGGGTGGATTAGGATTTGTGTGGATTATAGGGAATTGAATGTAGTTTGTGTCATTGATCCATTTCCAACCCCCTTCACTGAAGAAATTTTGGAAGGAGTCACTAGGAGTGAAATCTATTCCTTTACAGATGGATTTTCGGATACCACCAAGTCTAGATTGCAAAGGAGGACCAGAGAAGACAACTTTCACCACCTAAGGGGAAGTTTTGCATATATACGATCATGCCCTTTGGGTTGAAGAATGGGCCTTCTGTCTTTTCACGCCTAGTGGTGCAAGCATTCTAGGACTTAATTCATAAGTTTATTTAGGTTTACTTGGATGATTGGACAAGATATGGTTTGGTTAAGGACCATTGTGACAACTTGAGATTAATGTTTGAAAGGTGTAGGAAGTTGAGGATATCCTCAACATCAAGAAGTGTGTGTTTACTACACCCTTTGGGACTTTATTGGAGCATATCATATGTAAGGAGGGCTTCTTTGGTAGATCTCACTAAAGTTGTAGTTATTGTGGGGTTAAGGGAGCTCCTACTAACCAGAGCGCAGCATGTGCGGATTCCATGGGCATACGGATATTATAGAAAATTCATTAAGGGGTATGCCAAGATCGCCATGCCTTTAGAGGAGCTGCTTAGACACAAAAGTAACTTCCATTGGGGAAAGGCACAACAGAGGGCATTTGAAACCTTAAAAGATAGGCTTATTATCACGCCTATTTTATGATTTCCCTATTGGGAAAGCACCTTCCATGTCCATGTAGATGCCTCAGGAACCACCATTGGGGTAGTACTTGCACAACCAGGTGAGGGGATTATTGATCATCCTCTCTATTTCATGAGTAGGAAGTTAACACTAGTAGAGTAGAATTATACCACAACCGAGCATGAGGCATTATCAATGATCTATGTGATTTTCAAATTTCGACAGTATCTGCTGGCAACACCCTTTGTATTCTACACCAACCACATGGCATTAAAGTATTTAGTGAACAATCCCATTCTTCAAGGGTGCATATGTCGATGGGTGTTGTTGTTTCAAGAGTTTGAGTTCACCATTGTAGTGAAGCCTAGAAAAAGCAATTATGGACCTGATCATCTGTCAAGAATTGATTCAGGAGAGGACTACAAAGTATTGAGGAAGCAATGCCAGACGTGCAACTATTTAGATTGCAGTACACGCCCTCGGATTTGGAAGAGATTGTTGTATTTTTAAAAGAAGGTGTGGCACCGGATGGAATGAGGGCATTGGAAAAGAAGCAATTTGCCATACACATGCCATGCCCTACATGTTGATTAGTGGAGACTTATACAAATTGGGACGTGATGAAGTTTTACATAGATGTGTGTTAGAGCATGAGTGCCTAACCATCATGGAGGAAGCACATAGAGGAAGTGCGGGTGGGCATTACATAGGTGATGCCACCGCACAAGATTTTAATGGCAAGTTTATGGTGGGAAACCTTATACAAGGATTGTAGAGATTATTGTAAAGCATGTGACCACTGTCAATGCATTGGAAAACTAGGAAGGAGAGATGAAATGCCTTTGCATCCTATTCCTAGTGTAGAGCCTTTTGAAAAGTGGGCGATAGACTTTGTAGGACCTATTACACTAGCAGCGCATAGGAATGGGTCACGTTATGTCATCACTTGCATGGATTATCTCACAAGGTGGGTGGAAGCAGCCTCAACTAAAGATTACACGGCAGCAACAACAACAAGGTTCCTATGGGAGAACATTATCACAAGTATGGATGCCCTTTGAGTTTGACCAGTGATAGGGGTATGCATTTTCTAAATGAGACCATGAGGATCCTACTATCTGAGTTCATGGTGGCTCATCATAAGACTACACCCTATCACCCACAAGAAAATGGAACCATGGAAGCATTCAACAAAATACTGAGTCATACCTTGACCAAAATCTATGATGTTGGAAGACAAGATTGGGATGACAAGGTATCGTAGTTTTATGGGCTTATAGGACTACATATAAAAGACTAAATAAAGCCACACCTTTTCAATTGGTGTTTGGCATGGAAGCTATTTTGTCTAGTTGAATTTATGTTACCTTCTCTACGAATAATAGCATGTAGGAGGATTAGCCTATGAACAAGTGTTGGAAGAAATAATTGATGAACTAATGAAACTAGATGAGATGATCACTTTCCCATTAGAGCAAAACAACGGAAAATGAAAAGAAAAAGGTTTTGCATGATCACCATATTAGAAACAAGAAGTTTGAGGTTGGGAAGATGGTGTTACTGTATGATTCTAAATTTCTGTGCCATCCTGGGAAGTTGAAAGTCCATTGGTTAGGTCCCTACATAATCTCGTACATCCTTGATTTGGGCACGTGCCAGTTACAAGTACTGGATGGGACAAAGTTTCCTAGACACTTTAATGGTAGTAGGCTAAAGCCCTACTATAAATAAGTCTTCTTGGTGTTTGTAAATAAGGTAGTTTTTCCAGTTAGTTTAGAATTTTCCTTTATGCATTTTCCTTTCCTTGTGTTTCCCTTTCGCGTTGTTGTTTTGTTTTGCACCTTGGGTGCCGGTAACCTTATTTCTATTTTTGGATAATTTATGAGTGTGTAAAGGACCACACATCGTTTAAGTGTGGGGTGGAGAAAAGTGAAGAAGCACGTGATTAAAAGTACCAAGGAAGTTGTGTTGAAGAGCCTTGGTGAGTAGCCCGGTTAAAAGAGAGATGAAGAGAAAAGATAGAATGGTTGGTGCCAGGGTAAAGCTACTTGTAGATCCCATGTACAAAGGAAAAATAAGTGCATTTAAAGAAACACGAGGTAGGAAAAGCAAGAATCAGGACATAAAAGTGCCTTTAGCATGGGGTGAGTGTGTGTAAGAAGTCTCCTCTGTCATGTTGGTTTGGTTGCACACCAGAAGGTTGGAGGAGATTTCACGTAGGAAGGGTGCGCGAGGTAAAGAGGAGTTTTCGCGCATGAAGGGTGTGTGAGTGAAGGAACTGAAGATGGGATTTGTTTTAAAAAGCCACATTAAATGAACAAAGTATGGGGTAGGTAAAGTAGCATTTAATGACTATAAAAAATGAAAAACTATAAATAGAGGTTCGAGGCACTCTCATTTTACTTTGTGAAAATGAAGAGTTGGAGATATAAGCAAAAGATATAAGCTAGGGTTTTTTAGATTTGATCAAGGAGAAGATCTGGGTGATTAAAAATGTAAAGAGATAGTTTGAGATTATGAACCGAAGGGAGGAATTACACGGGGTGGAAAGAAGTGAAAAGATGATGTCTTGTGAAGAATTTATCAAAGTGAGGGTTGAGAAAACTAGGGCATGGGTTTAGAAGAATTATATATGGATCCGAGATCAAAGGTTGGGAGAAGGAAAGTAGAGTAACAAGGAAAGGATGGAGTGACACAATTACCTCAACCATGGCACCAAAGAAAGGAAATGGTAAAGTAAGGCTAAACAACCAGTAACTTGAGGTAGATACAAATGAAGAATGGTATGCAAAAATGTAGTACCCTGATGGAGTGATGATGGGGAAGGAATGGGAATCCCATATGAGGAGCATACTGGTCAGTGACTATAATCACCGCACCAACACTATAGAAAAGGAGATGGCATTAGAATTGGTATGCCCAACCAACAAGCGAACACCTGAAGGCTTTCCTATCTACAATGATGACGCAAAGGTCAAACTAGCGAAGGTTGGGTTTTATAGCATTACGAGTTGCCTTATTTTTGCAATGGATCGCTTGTACTAGTGGTTGATGTCTCGGGTGCATGAGGACTACTTCCACTTTGGGTGCAAGATGCGCGTGACTCCCCAATTGATTACATAATTTACAGGCCTCATATGCGAGGGAGATAGCCTAGAAGATGACCTTGGCGATAAGGAGGCTATTCAGAGACCGTCACAGAGTATGCCTACAAGAAAGGGTCATGGTATTATGACATCTCAGACATCAAGGACCTAGTTATGAAGATGGCCGCGCACCTGGTAATGAAGCTGAATGGCCAAGAAAGATGGATGTAAGTCAACAAGCCATGGCTACATGTCTGTAGGAAGATTGCAGAGGGGACTATTTATAACTTATCCACATACATTGCCGAGGAAATTGTAAAGTGTGCAAAGGAAGGGGACATGATCCTCTTTGGCAATGTCCTACTCACCATAGTGTTTGTAGAAATTGGAGTGTTGGATGCACTAGATAAGTTTGTGTGGGAGTACCTAGCCAAAGACCCTTCACCCGCGAAGAGGTTTGAAAAGTATGCATGTGATACAATGATGGCTCCCCACAAAGTGTGGCTTGAAAAATGGTATACGTGCTTGAGAAATGCATTTGGGGTAGAGTGGAAGATCCCGAACAACTCCCAACAGCCACACAAGGAGAAGCTAAGTTTGGGGTGTACCAGTACTACTACTTGGGCAGGTTTAAACTTATTGACAAATCATGGATCCCTTGGTGAAAACTCCCTTTCGCATTCACTACCCAATACTTCCAAGTGAGAGTGAACATATTTAAATAATCGAAGAAGCTAAGGCTAGAGTTAGGAAAGTTGGACCAGGAGTACATGGATATGAGGAAGAAACTAAACTATCCCAAAGGTAAGTTTGCATACATGGAGAAGTACATGTCGCATGAGATCCATATGACTAGGCCAATAATACTTCTCATCACTTTGGAGGATCCATGACGCGTATACATGTGCATAAGGCCAAAGTTTGAGAATGGCATGTACTTGGTGGATGAGATCTCTATACCTGAAGACCCCTTGGGAAAGAAGAATCCATCATCTAAGAAGAGGGGTAAAGGAGAGGAAGGAGCACCAAGTGTACCAACTACTCAGACAGTGAGCATGCCTTCTATGAGCACCAAGCCAAGCACCTATGTTCGGAGAAAGAAGTCTCCAGTAAAGGAGAAGACACTAGAAGTAGAGGCACCCGAACAACCCACCACCATGGAGGAGTCATAAGAAGAAGAAGAGAAGGTAGAATCTCCTAACCAGAAAACACCTCTCAGGAAGAAGTGGAAGGTGGATGAAAAAGCTGACTCGGAGGTGACCAACAACTTGGAAAGATACCTGGGAGAAGGAGAGGATGAGAGTGAAGGAGGTGGCAATGAGGAGGAAGAGCCAGAGAAAGACAAGGAACCCCTGGAACCTCATGTATTTAGTGTCTATGACTCAGAGGAAGAGAGTGGGGATGAAAAGAAAGAGTTTGTATTCATGTGATGGAAAGGTGCACAAGGTGATGAAGGCACTGAAGATACAAAGACGGATGAGAAGGATGCCATGGAGAAGTAGGGAGACATAAGTTTTACCAAGGAGTAGATAACCAAAGTGGCAGAGCGAGAAGTGAAGAAGATGCTCAAGGCCCTTGTAGACCAAGAGTTAGAGTGTAGCGCAGACATAGTGCTAAAGGAAGGGAAGGAGGAGAGCATGAAAAGGAAAGGACAACCAGAGGCCCCACTCGACAGCTTAGCTTCACCAAAGGCACGCGCTTGGGTAAGACCTCTGGATGTAGAACAGAGGCAGATAATGGGCTACATGGATGATTCAAGGAAGGTGCTATGCACATGATTCTAGAGCACGATACCCACCGAAAGACTTATAGCCATGGGATCATTCGAGAAGGAGGGCATGTACCCCAAGACCAAGAAGATGCTTTCTTGGGAATTTGAGTCCCATGTTGATGAGCTAGACTTTGAAGTCTACCAAAAGGCACTTATCACACTACCGAGTCTAAGGGAGACAACCCCTTAGTGAATGCCCAAGAGCTCTGGACGAGAAAGTCTGCAATGCTCTAAACAAGGTCACGGTGGAAACAGAGGTGAGGCTATTCACATGGAATGAAAACATAAGGGATTTAGAGGGAAAGCTAGCCAAGAAGGAGGAAGAGTTGGCTAAGGTGGCTAGAAGCTTAAAACAAGAGGAATTAATCAGCGTGTAGCTAAAGCGCGAGCTCAAGGAGGAGAAGGAAAAGGTGCAGGAGGTCTATAAGAAAGTAGACTCAATAAAAAGTGCCATCATTTTGAAACACCCAGATCTAATGCCTATCCCCCAGAGGTACGCATCGACGTTGGAATGCCTAGAAGACTTAATGCACATCCTCACCATGGAGAGGTGACCCTTGGCATTGGAATCTATGGAGGAAGTGGCCACGTGCCTGAAGGAGGAGGACTAGTTAAAAGTGATAGCACTTGTTGCTGACAAGTACAACCAAGTACTCAGAGATCAAAGGTCGATGCCTTAGTCCAGGTTAGAAGCCGCATACGACACATGTAGATTGAGATAAGGTGGAAAGATCTTTGGTTACCATGCTTGAAGTAGAGCTAAAGGAGTTCCAGGAAAAGAACAAGGGGAACAAGGCTAGAAAGGGACAAGGTTTTGGCCAAGGTAGAAAAGAAATCAGAGGCGATTGAGGCTTTAAGAAGCTCAACTAAGGCCCAGCTGAAGGAACTATACCCCCATTACAAGGAGAATGGACAAGCTCGCAGACCTGGGCAAGGAAATGGAACAAATTGTGGACACCTTGGGCACCCAGGGAGCTGGTCTAAGCTTTGATGAAGTAAGCACCTTGGTGGGCAACCTATGTCGAAGGCAAGGGTGAGGTCAAAGTATGGAACAAGTTGGAGGTAGATCTGCGATGGGACTTTCCCAGCCTTTTGATTAATGTCCCCCCCATTCTTCATTCTTTCCCCTATTCTTTCATTCCTTATTCATTTTTGTAATATTTGTCTACATCTTGGTTCCATTGAACCAACTTGCACCTTGGTCAAGTAGAATGTTTCCGAGGGTGGAGAATAGGTGTAGTGTGGGGTGATGTTGGGCCCTTAGAATATTGACTAAGTATGAAGGTGCGTGGGCACGCGGGACCCCAGTTATAGAAAGGTGTGCAATGTAAAAGCACGTAGGAGGAACAACTAAGGAGGCATATGGTTCATGTGGCACGTGAAAGGAGTTTTGGGACTTAGCTGATTTAAGAAACAAAGGTAGAACATGTGATGAAAAGTGAGATTTGCGCCCATGGATAAGATGCCATCCCAAGCAATAGGTGGCCCAGAAAAGAGCAAAGAAAGTAATCTTCTAGAAGACCATCATGAGATGGAGTGGAGAGCTTAGAGCTTGAGGAAACATGTTTGATGAAGGAACACATTCGATACTTGGCGACATATTGAGGGGTGGCAAGCGCAAGTTGGCAAGTCAGTGCAGGAAGGTGATAAATAAAAGTTCTTACAATGGGAAAATAGAGACAGAGACAAGGAGACCAAGATAACATACAAATGGGGATATAGAGATAGAGGAAGAGATATAATAGAGAGAGAGATAACATGGGTGAAGCTCTGCAAGATTACTGTGAGTGGAACTTTGATGTAGAAAGGAATGTACTAAGCTTAGCATTGTAATTTCTTTTTCTTTTTGGCATAATTATACAAGCCTAGTGATGTGCATGACTATGGTCTGCTCTCTATGGCTCTTTGTAATGAAACAATGAATACAATGAGGTTACCTATTGCATTTGGATATGAATATCAGTGGGTTTTATGTATATTTCATTCATATAAGTTCTCTTTCCTTTCATGCTATGAATGAATGGTTGTATCTTTCTTTCTGTTATAATATATGTTATGGAGTCTTTTAAAACACTCGGTCTAAAGAAACTATAGGGATCTGGAGGCCGTTCTGAGCCCTATGATTCTTGTATGTCTAAACTTCTTTCTTGAATACTCTTATACTAATCATAGATGAATGCTTCCCACTAACACTCACATAAAAGAGAGACTCAACAGCACTTGCACGTGCCTCGGATGAGCACTCGAGTTTTGTCAGTGATAGGCGGTGCACATGGGATTCCTTCTTTTTATAGTGGGAGTAAAATTGACTACAAATGGCTTTGTTAGCATATTTACAGGTGTTCTCATCTACATGGATTTTTCTAACTTTAGTTGTCCATCCTCCAACACTTGCCGTATGAAGTGATACCTCAATGAATATATTTTGTTTTTTAATAAAATTCCAAGTTCTTTTCAGATGAATCACACTCTAACTATCACTATATAATTCGTAATCCTCTTTTTCCTTACTCCAACTCTTCCATATGAACCCGCTAATTCATATCGTATCCTTGATAACAAAGCCACAACTTTTTTCAATTTTGAAACATACTTTTGTTCCACCTACTGTGAAAATATATCCAAAGCTCCTCCACAACCTTTTCAGCCATATTTGACAATCCACATAAAGAAGTATAACTTTCGCATAAATCCACCTATGTCCCTATGAAAATATATCCATTAGAGTGGTGCTCCTCCTACCATCCAAATATCTAGCCACCGCATCAATGTCCGATCAACATAGCCATGGCAAAGAAGTATATGACCCTCCATAACATAAATCCCAACATCCTCGATGTCCCTATCAAACCGACAATGTGAAGAGCCATAGGTATACCTATTAACGCGAAATCACAAAGACCCCAAATGAGTTCTACATGTTTGCTTTTCTAAGGTAGAGTCATTTGGTGTGATCACATAACATTGAACTTTCCCAAAGGTGTGGGACCTTGAAAAATGGGAAAAATCTCCATATTGAAGGTTGGTTCCTTATTCATCTATTTAGGTGTATACATAAGGATTTGCAGAGGATCTATCTCTATACCTAATCTAAAACTTGCCAAGGAGACAAGGATAAAAGAGTAAAAGAAATAAGAAATGACTAAACTACCAGGTGATGGACCAACAGAATGATGAACACTTATTTTGCTAATAAACACAAACCAACAAAATGCATACAATAAACAAGCACAGATAGCTAGATATGTAATGGGAGACTAGATGAAATCAAAAGAGACAAAAGAGGATTTAAAATCGATCAAAGACGTGTTTTATTACTCTATAGATTGATATAGTCCATTACAAAGTAGCCAAGAGGTAGAAACATAATGGGATTTTAATAGAAGGCACGAACCCCACGATCCCTTTACGAAGGAGGAGGGAGCCTGCAAAAAAAAGAATGTCCAACCCTTTACAATGAATCCTACCCCGTATTTATAGATTCAATCAGATAAAAGGAAGAGAGAGAGAAGTGGGAAAAGAAAGTTGAAGTTTAACCACTAATGTTAATGCTTCCAATAAAATCTACCACAAAATCCATCTTTACTGCATCAATATTTGGTTTGGCGCCTTGAAGGAAGAGGAAACGAAGAAACAAATCAAATCTGATCTAGTTGTTGAGGCAAGAATATCTTGCATTGAAAGCTCGAAGATGTTTCCTCCATTTTCTTCACCTAACCTCCTCAAAATTAAAGTTTCAAACCTCCATGAAATGGGTGAGGCTGAGATCTTTCCAACGGCATTATATTTTTAATTTTTCAAGCCCTAAGTCGAACGATATGCCCCTTTGAAGTTTGTATCGGGTCCGTACAGGAGGGTGGGAAAACAACTTGAAAATTTTATCTTTTAGCTTGGCTTTGACTCGGAGCCCAAATGCTTGACTTTTCCTTGGGCAGAGTTGCTAGCCATTTTACAACTTTAACCCTCGAATCAGCACCATACCGACACTTGGCATTCTCTCGCTTATACCTTTATACTTAGCCAATTTTGAAGTCTTTTTGTCCACCTTTTGACTCTATTTCCTCTTATGTGGAATTGTGGTCAATCAATATTTGGCACAGGGAAAAATATGGATAATAATGCCAACAAGTTTTGACCTTTACATATTAAACCTTTCCAACACCTTATTGATATAAGCCTCCTGAGACAAATACAACTTCTTGTTTTTCCTGTCTTGGTGAATTTACATGCCAAGGATTTTCTTTGTAGCTCCCAAATCCTTCATTGCAAATGTGTGAGCTAACCTTTATTTAAGTTTACCAATGTCATGCATACTAGATCTTGTAATCAACATATCATCCACATACAATAACAAAATAACATAGCTCCCATTTTTAAGCTTTTTAAAATAAACACAATGGTTAGATTCACATCTCATATAACCATGCTCATGCATAAAACTATAAAATCTCAAATACCATTGCCTTGGAGCTTGTTTGAGCCCATATAGGCTCGTTTTCAATTTACACACAAGTTTCTCCTTACCCTTGACTTCATAACCAAACAACTGCTGCATATAAATCTCTTCATCCAAATCACCATGAAGGAAAGTCGTCTTCACATCTAGTTTCTCTAAATACAAATCTTCTACTACAACTAAGCTCAATACAGTAAGAATATAAGTCATCTTAACAACAAGAGAAAATATTTCACCAAATTCAATACCTACTTTACTTGTGTAAATCCTTTTACTACAAGCCTTGCCTTTATATCTTTCTATCCACCCTCTTCTTCCTTGATCCCGTAAACCCACTTGTTTTACAATTTCTCTTACTCGCGGCAATTTAACCAAGTCCCAAGTTTGGTTTTGTTCCAAGGATTCCATCTCCTCATTCATGTCATGCTCCCACTAGACGTGGGTATTATCCTGCATTACTTCTTCAAATCTCTCTCGGTTCACCATTATCATTCAATAATAAATAAAATTGATAAGGTGTAAATCTTTGTGGAAGTTTACTTACCCTTTGTGACCTTATCACAGGATTTTGGGGTACCGGAGGATCAATTTGGACCTCTTGGACATTTGTATCAAAATCGATAGTGACTGATACGGTCACCTATAATCGACATTGGTTACGTTAACCGATGTCAATTTGACTCTTCTCAGAATAATACCGCTTCTAATGACCGATGTCGGTTAGGTGTAAACCGACACCAATTACTATGTAACCATGTAGGTAATACTTTTAAATCGAGAGTTCATTTTCATTCACAAACTTCTCAACTGGTTCATCCTTGGGTACCAAAATTTGATCCCTGTACATTCTTTTTTCATTTCATTCAATATCACGAATCCTAATAATTTTAGAATTCTCTAAATCCCAAAAACGGAAACCAAAATCACCAGATCCATAACCAATGAAAGTCCATCTCTTGGATTTTGCATACAACTTTTTCTTATTTTCCTTATCAACATACACAAAATCTTTTGAACCAAAAACTTTAATAAAAGAAAGACATACCTCTTTTCAAGTCCAAGCTTCCTCGGTATTCCTCCATCTATTGAACTTGAAGACCCATGATTAATCAAACAAACCGTTCAGTATCAATTGCTTCTCGCCCAAAACTACAAGGGTAGTCTAGAATGTATTCTCATACTTCTAGCACATTCCATGATTGTCATGTTCATTATTTCGTAATACCATTCTCTTGTGGTGTTTTTGGAACCATTCTTTCTCTACGTATCCCATTCAATAAACAATAATAATTAAAAGCCTTGCTACATTATTCACCACCATTATCAGATCTAAGACACTTTAACTTAGAATTTGATTCATTCTCAACAAGAGCTTTTCATCTTTTAAAAGTCTCAAAAATATTATTTTTACGTTTAATATAATAAACCCATACCTTTCTTGTAGCATCATTAATGAAAGTAACATAATACTAGGATCCTCCATGAGAAGATACCTAAGTTGGTCTCCACACATCTAAGTGTACAAGCTCCAATTTTTTCTCCTTCTTAGTTGCCCCAACTTTGAGAAATCTCACTCTCTTTTGCTTTCCAAAGATACAATGCTCATAAAAATCAAGATCTAAATCTTTCAAATCTGATAACTTACCCTTAACCTTTAAGATCTCAGTATTTTGTTTGACTCATATGACATAACCGATTATGCCACATGCATGCATCTCAATCTGAAGTAGATAATGTAGAAAAGGAATCAATAATATAGGTGGATAAATATAATGTTCCTACCTTCTTACCTCTTACCACAAAAAAAAACACCCTTGGTGACTTTCCAAGAGTTTCCGTAAAAGTAACCATACAAACCAGATTCACCTAGTTTCCTTGTAGAAATAAAATTCCCCCGAAGCTTGACACATGCCTCACATATTTGAATACCCATATATTTCCATTCTATAATTTTAGATGAGATTTCCCTTTACTAGTAATCTGCAAGGTTCATCATCACCCAAATAAACATGCCCAAAATTTCCCCGAACATAATTCCCGAAATAACCCTTATTAGGGGCTGCATGGAAAGAAGCTCCTAAATATAAAACCCATGATTCAATTCTATTATCTAAAGAAATAATAAGATCATCTTGCATTACCTCCGATGCAACAAGATTTTCTTCTTTACCTTTTTCTGGTTGTTGGTTCTCTTTATCCTTTAACCAACAACCTTTCTTTGCATGTCCTTTCTTTCCACATTTCCAACAAGTAATTCCCTTAATTATGGATTTAGATCTGCTATCCCTTGACTTTGATTTCCCATTACTCTTACTCTTAGATATCTCCTTTTTGTCCGCCTCTACTTTCTACATTCAAATCATTTCTAGATGATGATTCATCCGTACTCTTCCTACGAATTTATTCATTCAAGATTATAATAACCACATCATCAAATTTAAAATATTATTAACGGATGTTGTATTACTAACAACAATTACCAAGTTATCCCAACTATCAGAAAAAAATAAGAATAAAAGTGTTTTTATTTCATCATCAAATGGTGTAGCAACCGATTTGAAATTATTTATGAGTAGATCGGAAATCATTCAAATGACTAGATGCAGATCCACCTTCATGCATCTTAGAGCTAAACAGTTTCTTCATCAAATAAATTTTATTTGAAGCACTAGGTTTTTCATATAAATTAGTAAGAGATTTCATTAAATCTACCATAGAAGCGCTTGTGTAATATTGGAAGCCATCGATCTTTGTCATGATCAATATTATAGATCCCAAAGCCTTCTATCGTGAAGAATATTCCATTCTAAATAGGTCTAGACTTCTCATCCAACGGTAAATATAAATCTCTTTGATATAGATAATACTCAATCTGCATCTTCCATAATTGATAATTACGACCATAAAATTTCTCTACCTTGTATTTGTTTTCTTTTGCCATTGTTGTAGCTCCCACTCAATCAGAAAACCCTCTGTGAGTAAATATGTCAACACACAAAGCCCTCAAACAAAACTCGATACCAGTTGTTGAATTTAAACCATATAACAATGTTGCAAATATCTATAATCAAATAAAACATACAAGCAATGAATGCAGAAATAACCAAGATAAAATAAACAAGAGAAAGATTACACCGATTTAATGTGGTTCACCCAAAACAGGCTACATCTACCAAGAAACGACCAATATTATTATTCAATGCTTTATAAAGGAAATACAATGAATATTTATAGTCTTCCAACACCTCACAAGATCTTCAATGTTTTTCCCTCACTCAGCTACTCTTTCTTGCTCACCTAAGAAACTTACATGTAAAACAATTGCTATATATATTCTCTCCTTCTTACTTACCCTCACACAATGCATAAATGCATATATATCTATTTTGGGTAACTTATCTTTACTTTTACAATCAATAAATCATCTTTAAAATAATTGATTTATTCTAATTTTCATCAAAAACAAAAACTACGCCGCACAGTAACCGTCTCGATTCTTTGTCGACCAGCATCTGATCACTTCCTAACTTGGACCGACCGATGTGGTTACACTGACCGACACCGATTCATCGTTAGAACAGTAACATGTAAAAACATGTTTCTTGTGAAGTAATTAAGCTCCATTCTCAAGCATCTTCCTTTTCATTGGAGTTTGGATAGCCAACCTAGAGGGAGCTAAGGAGGAGGGTTCCTCTAGAGGAGGAGCAATAATCATCAAAGTGGAACTTGTGGGAGTGGGAAAAGTAGTTACCAAAGATGAAGGAGTAGAAAGGATGGATGCGAATATGGGGAAGATGTGGGAGGTGGAGAAGGCATGGAAATTGGAACAATGAAAGGAGATGGAAGATGTGTTTTGGGGTAGAACCCGAAGTCATACCTATTCCACCTGAAAAAGGAGACATGGATGAGAAGACACTTTCCATGAAAGATACGAGTGAAGATGATGATGATGGAGGTGAAGAAAAGGTATCATGAGTGGCAAATTGAAAGACTGATGAGATTTTTTAGGTAGAATATGGAGGAGGAAGGTGAGGAGAGGAAATGCGAGGAGGGGATGAGATTGAAAGGGCTATGTCGGGATGATGAGTAACAATGGGGACTATTTGAGTGATGGGAGAAGAAGAAGGAATGATATGGGTAACCAAGATGCTCACGGGTGCATCCTGTGTACACAAGGGATAAGGGGAGTCAATCACAACAATAGATAAAGTAGGGACAATAAATGAAGGATGAGGATGCTTGGTTCCACCACTATAAAATTTAAACTTAAATTTCCTTGTAGAATCCTAACTTTTATCTTTTTCCTCATGAGAGGGGCCTGCCTCTAACACATAAGTGACTTGAAGCTTTGCCAATTAGGGATCTCTAGGCTGAATGTTCCATGATTACAACCATGTGTTGGTTCGAAGGAGGATGTGAGAAACCCTATCCTTAATGGATCTATATTATTTATCATACCATTTAACCGGAGGAAATCCCAAGTTTTCTCCATCCATTTGTTCACACATAGAGTCCAAGCTATTTCCATCATTAATTGACCCTTCAAGAATATCCAAAAGATGTAGAGTTACTATCTCATCTATATTTAGTCTTCTATTATCCTTCCTTCAAATTTCTACTTCATTCCCGCAATCATCCCAAATGTCTTCAAGGTTTGGGGTGTGAATTTTCATTATTCCATAAGCTTTTAGAATGCTTCGATAATCAAAACCTGGCCTTGGTGGCATATTAATTTTAATCTCATTTTACATTTCATTGATGATGTTCTTATCTTTAATAAAAAAGGTGTAAGTGTATCTTCTAATGGAGATAGGGAAATCAACCCATTACTTATGCTTACTATGTTGGAACTTTTGAAAGTTCAAAAATTTCCTAACTAGCTCCATGAGGATCCATATGTCACTAAAAACCTAGAAAGACAAACTTGAGACCCTAGGAATGCTACAACCCATAAATAGGTGAATTTATGAAATTGCAAAAATATGAAAACCCATTTTGACATTGCATTCCATGAGACATCAAAAACCATTTTCTTCAAGAGATTGGGTTCCAATCTACAGATAACGTTGTACAAGAAAACATCGTTAACTCTTTAAATGTTCCTCACTTCCTTAGAGAGATAGTAAGGATAATACTTATAAACATGGTTTGAGGGCATGGAGACCTAGTATTAAACCCAAGATAAAGTCTCATTCTTGCTACAACATAAGTGACCTATGACATCATATAGAATTTACCTACAATTAAAACCGCTTTCATCTAGATGTTAGTAATGTCATTGATGAGTGCACCCCAATCAAAGAATTGCTCATTTTTCCATATGATAGTGAGGAATTGGTATATCAATATTTGAAAATATTTATCATTAGGGAGTCCAAATACTCTATTGAGAAGTGTTATAATATTGTCTAAATTTCCAAAATGAAGTCAGCTTTTAGGTACGGTTTTGGAAAATTAGACAAAGAAGACTTGGGTTTAAATAATTATTTTTGCTTACATGCTTGACACAATCATCCAAACTCTCATCCCAAGCTTATTGAGTTGTTCGTAGGATTTGTCTTGATATATGTAGTGAAATTAGGAGATTGAGAAGATCGTCAATTTATCCCATGTCCAACCTTACTACAACCTCACCCCTTTAATTTCAAATAGACCTTGAATATGATTCGTAATGATTAGCACATGCAAGAAGGAATTCTAGGCATTGGCCAAATGTAGCTCAATATTACAGATACACTACATCTATGACATCTTTGAAGAACTTTTTACGTTGTTCCAAAAAAATATTTCATGTCAATATGTCCTAACTCCTGTCCCTAATATCAATATTGGGGGAGGTATGATCCCCCGAAATTTGTACTTCATCTCTTTAGATGAGAAATTTTTCCCATTGTCTTGACTGGATCGAGACATAAAGGAATAAAGAAAATATCTCTGTAAAGTCCCTAAAATATCCTCAAAGAAGTTCAGATTTTAACCCCTCCAATGCATGCTACACAGTTTGACAAACATGTCGAAAAAGAGAACTTGGTGAGAAAATTGAGAAACTTGATATATCGTTAGAGTTTGATCCTTGTTCAAACCTCAAGAAACCTGATACAATGTTGGTATTTACAACTTGTTTGGCACTATGAAAATCCCAACATTTGGCGGAGATACGACTTTATTCAATAATGGAAGATTTGACACACTATTCAGGAAAGTAACCTCCTTCAACAAAGGAAAACATTAAATGTGTTTTTAGGTTAAAAATTATTAAATAACTTTTTCCAACTTGTTCCCTCGTAAACCCTTACCAAAATTAGCAACTAAAAACCTAAAAAGGTTCACACTTTCCTAGGTAAGACAAAAATAAAAACAACTAGAAAAAAGACAAGTGGAGAGTAAGAGACCTTTGAAAATTTGAAAACAACTCCTCAATTTAGTAAATACGTGGATAATAACCTCTAAAAGGAAAAACATGATTCAATTAGAAGGAAATTACTTACCAAAAGGAGAACCAAAACTTAAAACCCATGAACATTAATCAAAAACACTAATTGGGATTTTGGTGTGCAAAAACAAGAGGAAATCAAATTTTCACACAAAGGAAAAAGTAAATGATGTAGAAATACCACCTATTTATAAATGAAATAACATTAATTACACATAAGCCGACATGTGTGGGCTATCAAACCACGTTGGCATTCATTGTTTTGACTTGAGGGTGGGAGTTTTACCGCACAAAACACCTCATAAAAGTGTGTAATTGGGTCCCAAAACCTCGACAAAAAGGAGTCTTAGAAGGGATTCGGGGTTCGGGTTCGGGGAACATGCAAAATATGACATGTAACTCGCTTACCATGTTTCGATGTCTGAAACCCAAATTTGACATATCGCAGTTGTTACGGGTTCGAAAAACACATGTCATGTTGCATGTGTTTACAAGTGAGATGTTCCGATGCATTCGAAACATGACATGTCATAGTGTGTCGATTTTTGGGGAAATGAAAGCACAAAACACTTAACATGTAAAATTTAAGAAACCCAAAAATATGACACACAGGAAAAAAAAACATCTTTAAAATAATTCTTGAATGGAAGATGAATTTTAATAGGTTCATCGACATGAAAATTGATTGGTTATCTCCATTTTATCGATAAACTTAAAAATGGGATAACAACTGGCTCAAACTGGGGACTTCCTTTGGTAACTCGAAGGAAGAGGAAATCCCAGATCTCAACATTGTCAATCCATTAGGCTGATTAGTCTAGAAGAGTAGAAAAGGGACATAAACAAAATAAACATACCAAAACCAAAGTAAGGAAGAAAATAAAAAACACCAATGAGAAAAGGAAACATACGATTGAAAATTAAACTATGATACAAAGCAAGAAGAAATTTATCTACTTCCTAAACAACTTGAGATATTTCCTATTGTGGGGTAGTGGGAGTTGAGTCCTATCCAAATACGATGTGTCAAAGCAATTCTCTCCATAGGAAGATGAATCTTGAAGGGTCCTCTCCATAGAGAGTAAAATTTATTGTGCATTCCTTCAAATCTCTTGTTTTGTCCCATAATAAATATGATATCTCTTACATTTCTTAGCTTTCTTATCAAGCTTGTTTTGACCCTCTCTTGATGCTCCATGATCTTTTCAACCACTTTCAATCTCTATTCTTTCAAATCTATCAAGTACATGATTATTTTTTCTAGAAAATCCTGAAGGTATCATCTTTGATCATTTTTGCCAACTTCAAGGCCAAAAATTATGAAGAGATAGGAATTTCAGCATCAAATCCATAGAAAATTAAAAAGGTGACATCCCAATATCTGACTTTGGAGTAATATGATCATCCTAGAGCTCATTTTACAATTCTTTGTGCCACGTTTATTAATTTTTGTGAACCAACTTACTGATTATGGTCACCAAGTTTTTATTAATTGATTCCTCCTGACCATTTTCTTGAGGGTAATAATCGATGAGTGATACAAAGTAATCCCATAACCATAGAAAAATTTAGTGAGTTCATAAGATGAAAAATTAGAAGTGTTATTGGTACCGATATTTTGAGGAACATCAAATCTGACTATTATATTCTCCTTGATGAAGTTGTAAACAACTTTGGAGGTAACATGTTTTACCAGGATGACTTCCACCCACTTTGTGAAATAATCGATTGCTAAAATCAAGATATCACTATATCCGTAAGTAGACAAAGGGTTCCAAAACTACAATAAAATCAATTTCCCACTTCGAAAGCATTCATCAATCACTATTAGCCTTAGGGGAAGTGTTGTTAATTTTGGATGACCAATGAATTGTTGACATGCCTCATACTTTTCTACCCACATGGATGCATCTCAAAAAGAGTAGGCCAATAATATCTTTCTTGCAGGATTTTTTGAGCTTTAGCAGATGCTTAGAAGTGTCCTCCATAGGAAAAATTATGATATGCCTCTAGGAGCCTACCCCGATATGTTTTATCTATGCAACAAATAAAAACTCCATCAATTCTTCTTTTAATATAATCCATAGTCCCACAAGCACATACTTAGCTGACCTCAGCTTAATTGTTCATTTTGTTTAGGATGCATATGTTTAGGACACTCTGCATAAGTTAAAGAGAAAGCAATAAATGAATACCACTCATCCATTGTGCTAATGAAAAGACCATGGGTGATTCTTCATTGGTTTCCTTAGTTCCATTAACTTATTCCTTGAGATAATTTTCGCAATTAGTTGACACAAACCTCTTCCACACACAAGATTAGTAGGTTCAATATCTACATCATATTATTGCACCTTGGAAATCAAATTGCCCCACCGAGTACCTAACTCTTGCTAAGTAAGGATGGAATTTACTTCCATATCGTGAAAGAGGGCCAATGTATGAAAATTCAGGATTTAATACTTAGAATGTTTCTGCTTCGAGAACTCACAGTGCATAACCATGCTTTTCAATTGAATGCATCTTCATCTCATGATCCTTCAGAGGGAAAATCATAAAGGTGATAAGAGACTCAACTTCCTCAATATTATTTTGCATTAGAGGCTTAGTTGTACATGATGAATTCTTTTGAAAATCGGGGCATACCAATATTGGAGGATGAGTTGTGGATTCCTTGATTTTGTCGAAGGTGAGTTTTCAAAAAAATTCCATCAAAATGGAACCTTATCTTTCATCATCTCAATGATGTGTTGAGTATTATCAGTGAAATTTGGAACAAATCATCTTAAGAAATTGACTTTCCCCAAAAGTGAGTGTACACCTATTTTCTTGTAGGAAGTGTTGGTATCCAGATTTAATCTCCTTCACAACTTGAGCAGTGATCATGAATTTTCACAAGACAGTCAAGGATAGATAGATGTTTTGTATGTCATTTGTAGCCAGGGAAGCACACCTATCTGCTTGTTTGCATTCAAGAATTGAGGGAGTGGATAGCACCTTCAAGAGGGTTTTGATCTAACCCTCACTATTTTAGGTTGTGCCTATCAACCAAGGCAAGAGAACTTGTATTGCAGCCCCTATATGGTAAGGAGATGGAGATGTCCTTGTGTTTTGCATATAATATGGAAGAGGCTTTGTGAAAACATGATCAAGTATCCATTATCCAAACTCAAAGGAGTTGTCACTACTAAATGATGGAAATGTTCTCAAAACAAAGCTAGAGCTGCTAAAGACATGATAAAACCCTAATCAACTTTGTGCATTTTAGTGAAAGGATTGAATTCTTTTGTGGACACACAATGCAAATGTAGGGGTATTGTAGGTAGGATGAGTTAGTTTAAAATTAATTTCTGATGAGAGATGTTAGAACAAGAGTAGTTAGGAGTCATCACCTTCTTTGGGAAACTTTGCAAATGAATTACAACACCTAAACAACAGAGATGTTTCAATGAATCTGAAGTGCTCTTTCAACCAGGATGTGTGCACACATGGATGCCCAAATCTACACTATTCCATACAAACTTTGATAACCTGCCACAAAGGCTTGAAGAAAAATACCAATGAAGCATCCAGGAATCCCTATTTAATCATGACCTAAGGTGCACCCAAAGGTTTACAGATAGCAGTCTCATTAATCAAGGACAAGTAAGATGATTTTAAATCTATTTATCTTCTATCAGATGAAAGCTCTTTTGAATACAAGATTACAAATGCCATTAAACCATCAACCAAAAATGAGACCCTGTATGATCAGAGAGATCCTAAACACAAGATTGCAACATGAGCATGAAACACAAATTGAAAACATATTGAAATATAAGTGTATGCAAGCTTTGTCAAGAGATAAAACTAGTTAATCCAAGAATTTGATCAAATGTATCAGCAAGGTAATGTTATTTAAACAATCTCAAATATTGTTGATGGCTTTACAAGCTGAAACCAACTCAACATGATGAACATTTGATGCAAACAGGAACCAAAATGGCTCTCAAGCAATCTCTCCAAAAAGAAATGGACTTCTTCTAGTTTTTCACATAAAAATTATTCTCTCTCTTCCTCCAAAATTCTCAACAGAACTCTAAAATGCCTCCAAATTACATCATATACCTTCTGCCAACTTGGATCCTTGCATCCCAAGCAAAGAATATGCCAAAGGGATCAAATTTGTTACAAAACCCTATCCATTTGATGATATAAAACTGTAAAACAGCTCCCAAATGCCAGAGATGCACAAATATTTTAAAATATTACATGAACTCGGATCCTTATCCATCCATGGGTCACGTTTTTGTCATTCCACCATGCCAGCATGCATTTGCAATCATTTTCACCTTTTACTTCATCATTTTAACTCAGAACTTTCCATTTTTACCTTTCACGTGTTTTTCACGGGTGAGAAAATATTTCATGAAAAACATATAGGGGCACTTGAATCAGCTCATAAAAATGATTCCATTGCACTCAAAAGGCGAAAGGATGCAAAATCATATAAAATTTCATGTGATTTGGTGCAGAAATGACGATTCCAAGTTCTTGGAGCTTCCATGGCACCCAAAAGTGAAAATGCACAACAACCATTGATTAAAATCAACTTTAAAATTCCACCCTCCACGTGTCTTGATGAGATCCTCAAATATTACCTTTTTTCCTTTACACGAGGTGGGACATGTGTCCAAACATGATTGGGGTGGGCCCCCAATCCTTAAAAACATTTTAAACCCTTTTGAACTCGAGAAAATTTTGAAAATTTTCCCCGCATGCCCCTGAATGCACGCCACGTGTCCTCATGTGGGCCTCCACCAAAACCGTAGGCCAATTTGATGAATTTTGCCACTTTTTTGAGAAAAGGAAAATTTTCTCAAAATGCTTCGTGCCCTCGAACGCCCGCTGCTTCTCTGCCACGTGTCGCTCTCCCATTGGATGTGGAGCCGACTCATCAAATTTGCCTTCATTCCCTCTGCATGAGCACAAAATCCTCTGTGGGCCCATGCTCTTCCTTTTCCATTTTGAAACATGCCACGTGTCGCCCCCTGATTGGATGTGGGGGCACACCTCCAAATTTTCCATGGGATCAATTTTTACCTTGAGATTTTTCACTAAAATTTTGCAAAATTTTCAACTTTCTCTCCGCACTCCAAACCTCCACCAAATTTAGGACACGTGTCCTGTTTTCATTGGACGCGGGCCTATTCTTCATTTTTTACCTTTTATACCAAGGGTAAAAATTCCCAAAAGTTTTCTTCAGCCCCCATTCCCATTTCTCCTCCCGAACATGTGTCACCTTCCTACTCGTCGTGGGCCTTTAGGAAGAAATTGATTTCAGCATTTTAAAGACAAAAACTTCAAATTTTTCCAACCATTCACCTCCATGCTGACTCTCTGGACGTGTGTCACCATCCCATTGGGCACGGGTTTTCGTGCCAAATTTTTCCTCTAGCATTTTGAAGCCAAAATTTTCAAACTCTTCCAAGTCCCCGCTTTTCCAGTTGACCTCCCTGGACATGTGTCACCCTTCCATTGGGCGCGGGCCTCAGGTCGAAATTTTCCATGACGTTTTGAGCCAAAAAAAAAAAAAATGAAAATTTTTAACTCCACCGCCACCCATTTGATCCTCCCATACCACGTGTCGTCATCTTACCATTCAGTGCGGGCCCTCGAGAAAAATTTAACATTGAGAAATTTTCCAAAATGAAGAAAAGTTCTAAGTGACCCCTACCACCGCCATCGATCCATCGACCAATCAAATCATGCCACGTAGGCACATCACTATAAGCAAACTGGGGCCGTGGTCAAAACTTTTCCTTTTCAATTTTTCAAAAAATAACAACTTATAATATTTTTGACTAACCAGACAATGAGACCGCCACGTTAGATAAACGTTGCTGAATGATAAATTCGGGCGGGTGAACCGCCCGTATGCCCGTCAAAATGCAAAAATAAATGGGAGGCCTCGAAATTGATTTTTTCACAAGGCAGATGGATTTTTTGTTTTAATCAAATGAAACATGATTTTACGATGATTTAGACCTGGGAGTGAAATTTCACCTTCAAAAAAATGGAAACCGATCAAGCCACGGGTTTCTTTTACACCTTGTGCCAAGGAAAAATATCATAGCCATGAAAAAATGAAAAAGATTAGGGCACAATAAAGGGGAAACTTGGATTTTGTTTCAAAATAGGGTAGAATAACAACATTATGAGCATATCAAAGGCATTCAATTGGAAAATGTGAACTGTAGACCACGAGACCAAAAAATGAAACGTTTGTGAGTACATTTGGTCATGAAAAATAAGGCACATTATGCAAACTCAATAATGGGACCAACATTGGCTCCTGCTTGGGGATGGGCACTCCCAACAAGTGCCACAAGATCACAACGTAGACCAAGTGCCAAAAATCCATTGGGTAAGGAGTCAAAACATGCAGAGCAGCCC
Source organism: Taxus wallichiana var. yunnanensis (assembly GCA_018340775.1). Taxonomy (NCBI): domain Eukaryota; kingdom Viridiplantae; phylum Streptophyta; class Pinopsida; order Cupressales; family Taxaceae; genus Taxus; species Taxus wallichiana. The sequence continues at coordinate 376,346,291 of CM031244.1, read as the reverse complement.
AAAAATAGAATTTCCACCAAAAAGGACCAAGAAAACCACACCAAAAATGGTTGCCAAGGACAAAAGGGAAAACCACAAGCCGACAACAACAAGAACAAGGCGAAGACAAAACAAAAACAAGGGCTATACAAAATGTACAACTTGTGCATACCTCACATGGGGATTCAATCCAAGAAATGTTTTAAATGTCTGCCATTAATAGGAAACTCCAGCAAATCCCCATCCAAATCTTTGAGAAAAAATGTATTTTCTCCAATCCTGATATCAATGGCATAAGGGCCCATCCATAGAGCATCAAACTTGCCATGTTTTCCCTTGTCTTCATGCCTACTATCCCATATCAAAACTAGATCTCCAACATTGAAAGCTCTAGGGGTGACTTTTTTATCAAACAACTTCTTTAGTTTCTCCCTAAACCGACATGCTTTTGATGAGAAGCTCTCCATTCTTCATGCAACTCAATGATCTAATTGATTCTTGATTCATATGGGACATGTTCTTGGGAAAACTTTTAAAAATGCAAATGCTTGTTTCTCCATTAATTGTGTATTTCGCTATTTGGCAGCAAATCCTTGCTAAAGAAAGCAATAGGTTTCTCACTCCATTCTCATCCTTTTGTAACAAAACTAAAGCAATAGCATTAAACTCTTATGCAAAACAAGTTGGAAAGGCATCTTATAGTTTGATCCCAAAACAAATTTCAACTATTCTCCCTTTATTCCTTCAAAAGATTGGATGCAGCAGCCTCTTCCACTTAAATAACTTGATCCTTTCTTGAAAAGAGCATGTTTGTGATTCAGGAAAGTTATCTCATGAAAAATTGGAGACAAAGCTTCATCTTCAATTATGCATTTCAAGAGGACATTGGGTTCTTCCAAGCAAAGTCTATTATGATATATTTTGAATACTTAAGGGCTCTTTTCTAATTTTTATTCAAGTGACTAGGAATAGCATATTGATTGCTTCCACTCTTGGGGTCTATCATAACACCTTCATGGACACAATATGCCCCAACAACTTGCCTTTGCACACCAAATGACACTTCTTTGGATTAAAGTGAAATTCCATACTCTCTACATCCGATTAGCATCTTCTCTAGGTGTTGCTTTTAACAAGTGCAAAGCTTGTTTCTGCTCGCTGCCTTGCCTTGCTCAGGATGTAAAAAAAAAAATAGTCACATCGTTTTCTTGTAAACCATACAATAAACTCACTTTGATATATCCATATCATACTCTTGTAATTTGTTGACCCACATAAATATCTTGAACATCTCCATTCAAATAAGATATCTTTAAATTAGGTGTGGGGATTCATCAATCCAAAAGGCATCCTTGCTTGGAAAAAACATAAGTCCCCCAAGGGCTAGTGAAGGCTATCTTAAGTGTTGCTCCGATTTACAACAAACTACTTGATTTATCCAGAGAAACCATTCAACGTGAGAAAGCATTTCGACCTTATTACTTGTAAAGCATATTCTCCATGAAAGGATATTTGTCCTCTCATAGATCCATTCTCATTTTTAGATTCCTAAAATCCACAAAAGTCGATATCTCCGTTCTTCTTTCTAAAGAGAAGAGGTTGGAAACCCAAGAAGAGTATCTAGTAAGTTTGAATGATGCACCATCTCTTAATTTCTTCAACTCTTCTTGCATTTTCATGGAAAGAAGTGGGTTAATAGGCCTTTGTTTTTGTCTAAATGACTTGGTCTTGGCCTCAAGAGGGATCTCATGCTGAAATAAATCTTCTCTATATGCCTTTAGCTCGAATAAGACAAACCTTCTTGATATTGATTTAAAAGTTGGGCATAGAAATCTTTTGAGATGGCTGCCCCCAGATTTTCCTTGGTTTGTCTTTAGTTCCCATGTTGTGCTCTTCCACATCCTCGTGGACATATTTCTATTAATGATACAATCCATTGCTAAAGTTGGATTCAAGTGCAATAAGACCTTTAGGAATGGTATTTGTTTTCAATTGATAAATTTCCTTGTCAAACAAAGTTTCTCTACCTTCATTCATGCATACTAATCTTCCCAATGAATATTCTAAGTAGAAAAATCACCTTGGCATTATAAGAATCTCAACACTTGTGCATCATCATAAAAAATCTGTCAATACTTCACATTATCGGGATAACGGTGGCCTTATTAGCACTTCAATATCATATTCACAAAAAGGTGAAAAGGTGTAATTGTCAAATCTAGAACCAAGGACAACTAGCTTATTAGCAACAACATTAAGACTTCTATCATGGTAAACAATGTTAAAGGAATCAAACATTTCAATCAAGTCTCGAACAACATGCTTATATTGTTTCATACACTACTTGATTTTTTGTAGATACAATTCTTAAGTAAACCAGCTTTCTTGAAACAATTATAAGTTCACTCCATATTTCCATCAATCCTTAATCCCAATTATAATGCCTTATACTCAGAATGTTGTTAGTGCACTCAAAATTGAGCTTGAAGGAAAAAGGAAACTTTTCTAAACTAGGAGAAACCAACACTATACTAACACCATTGCCAAATTTGGAGCAAGCTCCATTAAATAGTAATGTCCATGGAGAACCTACCATACTAAGGCACTCGATTTATCCATCTTCTTATCTTTTCCATCAGCAAAACCAATGATGTTAATCAACATCTACATCTAAACAACACTTCATAAGAAGCATTGTTGGGATCTTCAATCAAGTGTAACATCTTCTTTTCACCATAGAGTTTGACAAGGCTGCCCTCAATGGGAATGGTGGCAAAAGACATGTCCATTTGAACACTACCACCAACACTTGCAGCCCATTTTCTTGACAAAAGCATACCCCATTTGGTAGGGTAGTCAACAATTACAACATCAAGTTTTAAATTCTTACCCGGATAGGCTACAAGTTGCACTACTAACCCCTTCACACAACCAACAACCGGAACTTCCCTTGAATCCATGGCTGTACACTTCCCATATGCTATTATCACTTTGATATCCAACTCATTCATAACTTCTAGAGGCATAACATTACATGATGCACCGAAATCAAACATGCAATTGTGAAGTAACCTACCTTTTATGAGCAAAGTTGTGAAGAATGGATCAACATTCAATTGGGAATCAACCAAGGATGTCCCCAAATACACTTCAGGTTCCTCTCCAAGATCTTCCATTGGTGGTGGTGTTTCAAGGCCAGCAATGCTTTGAAGAGGATTCTCAACAACATTTACATTTCTGCTTGGTATACTCTTTTCTTCCTTTAATCCCAAGTATTCAAAAGCTCTTTTCTTGTGTTTAGGAATTCTAAGAAATTCAATAATGGGAACACTCACTTTAATTTGGCTCAATACCTAGGCTATATCATATGGAACATTCTTTGGCAAAACAACATTGGAAGGGAAACAAGAAGGTTCATCAGATGGAGAAGTATTCTTGGCAGCTTGGGCATGGAGAGGACTGATATTTTTGCATGGGACAGTAGGGTTCTTGGAAATTATTTCTCTTCTAGGATTATCTTTGGGAATACTTGTGAGCAAGGGTGTCTTTAGTTTGGCTTGAGGACTAGCTCCCCTAACAAATTTACTTCTAGTATTGTACTCCTTTTCTTGACCAACCACAACATTCATTAACAATTATCTATCTTCCTCCGAAGGAATACCACCATCATACTTCTTGATCATTAAAGCTATTAGATATTCAAAGTCATTATTAGGAATTTCAAAATCCTGAACTACATCTACATCATGAACTTGAGGAAGAGAAAGAAATGGTACCCTCTTTATGCAATCCCAAAAGGTTACAATAGTCCTTGCACTTATCACATCTATTGATGTTGTTGCTTGTTGTGAGCCTGAAGAGCTACCCATCATACAAATATTATCATCCATTTCATTCTCATTATCATCAACAACATCTTGTTGGTCTATTTCACATGGTGGATGAGGAAGAAAGCATATGTCACACCAATCCATATCGACAATTTCTTGAAAAATAGGAACTCTTACAATCAGAGGGTTAGGCACCACTCTATTTTCACATGCTTGGGGTTGTCTACTTGCAGATCCAACAGGTCCTTTACCTCTATCATCTTATCTTTGATCACCCCTAGGATGATTGCCAAATCTATCATGGTTTTGAGTTCTTTGTTGTCCTTGTGAACTTTTCCCAATTCCTTTCTCAGCCGGGCTAACTTGTAAGAAATTTCTTTAACAGCCCCTGCCAAAGTCTTGAAAACATCTTCTAAATAAGCACCCTTGTTGGCTTGAGGCTTCTTAGGGTTTATCAGCTTCACACTATCCCTCTTAAGTGGTTTACCAACAGCCTTGATATTATTTTCAATTTGAAGTGCCATGGTGAAAGCTTGTCTCAAGTTTGTAGGATTTTTGTCTCTCAAGTAATAGGCTGCCTTTTTATCAAATGCATCTGCATATTTGATCAAGAAAGACTCATCACAAGGCCTCAAAATGATAGGCATCCTTCTCAATGTTTTATTAAATCTTGTATTAAAGTCATGAACGGTCTCATTCGGGTTCTTCTTGATATTCTCAAACTCGGATAGAAGGAACCTTGGATCTATTTTATCTCCATATTGTAATCTGAATGCATTACTCATCTCAGTCCATGAATCAATAGAGTTATCAGGAAGAGCTTTATACCAATCTCTTGCATCTTCCTCAAGTGTATGGATAAACAACTTAATATACACATCCTCAAATTCTATTTCAAAATCTTCCATCATGTTAACAAAGAGTTTGAGATGTTGATCTCCAGTTATGGCATTGTTACCTTGGAATTTTGGTAACCTATTTCTCACATCTTGTGGGACAAGCATTTGGATAACCATCCATTCCTCCAAAATTTATAGGACCAAAGGTGTTAACAAAAAATGGAGGTCTAGGCTGAGCCATATTGTTTGGTGGGGTGATCTTGGAGGTGAAACAAGTTGATGAGGAGTAGTAATGGATCTGATTGGAATAGATGAATGATCTCTAAAATGACAACCCCCCAAAGGCTCTCTCTCTTGATAAACTTTAGCAAACTTAGAAACCATAGGAGCAGATCTAGGAATAGGTTTTTTAAATACATAAGAAGGTCCCTCACCTGATGGAGAATGAAAATCAACAAGAAGATTGTCTGAGTTAGACCTACTTGAAGAAGAATTATAATCTTCAATAACAGGCTTCTCTCCTTCAAATTCAGCTATGGAGATTTCTTTTCTTACAACCAAATCACCAACCACTTTCCACACTCTTCTTCCATCTAGTTATGAGCTTCTTGATTCGGTGAGCAAATTCTTAGAAGATTCCTTGATGAAGAGGGATCTCCTTCCCTCCAGTTTGACAGATTTAAACAACAAGTTTCAAATGACAAAAATGTGTAAGACAACTGGTATTTCAAGAACCAAACAACATGGAGTCGCCACTAAGGATTTCCACCTTAGTTGTGCAAGAAAGCACTAAAATATTCTATCAAATGTATGCTATAAAACTTTGCAAGGGTTTACAAATTAGATCTTCTTCTTCTTAATTCAACCAAGAATAGTACATCCAAATCATATAAACTACTAGTAAATGATAAGAGCAGGCTGAGTTTGAAATCCTTTTTACCCAAAACATGTAGATCTGAAGTATGAAATGATGTCTCAAGAATGTAATAGCTCAAAAAATTAATCACACAAATGCTCAAACCTTTCAAATACTTCAAAACCACCAAGAAATTCCAAGAAGTCCCGTGACAATGGCCACTCGGTGTTGGTATCCATATTTAATCTCCTTCACAACTTGAACAACATCATGAATTTTCACAAGACACTCAAGGATAGATAGATGTTTTGTATGTCATTTGTAGCCGAGGAAGCACACCTATCTTCTTGTTTGCATTCAAGAATTGAGGGAGTGGATAGCACCTTCAAGAGGGTTTTGATCTAACCCTCACTATTTTAGGTTGTGCCTATCAACCAAGGCAAGAGAACCTGTATTGCAGCCCCTATATGGTAAGGAGATGGAGATGTCCTTGTGTTTTGCATATAATATGGAAGAGGCTTTGTGAAAACATGATCAAGTATCCATTATCCAAACTCAAAGGAGTTGTCACTACTAAATGATGGAAATGTTCTCAAAACAAAGCTAGAGATGATAAAGGCATGATAAAAACCTGATCAACTTTGTGCATTTTAGTGAAAGGATTGAATTCTTTTGTGGACACACAATGCAAATGTAGGGGTATTGTAGGTAGGATGAGTTAGTTTAAAATGAAATTCTGATGAGAGATGTTGGAACAAGAGTAGTTAGGAGTCATCACCTTCTTTGGGAAACTTTGCAAATGAATTACAACACCTAAATAGTAGAGATGTTTCAATGAATCTGAAGTGCTCTTTCAACTAGGATGTGTGCACACATGGATGCCCAAATCTGCACTATTCCATACAAACTTTGATAACCTACCACAAAGGCTTGAAGCAAAATACCAATGAAGCATCCAGGAATCCCTATTTAATCATGACCTAAGGTGCACCCAAAGGTTTACAGACAGTCTCATTAATCAAGGACAGTAAGATGATTTTAAATCTGTTTATCTTCTATCAGATGAAAGCTCTTCTGAATACAAGATTGCAAATGCCATTAAACCATCAACCAGAAATGAGACCCTGTATGATCAGAGAGATCCTAAACACAAGATTGCAACATGAGCATGAAACACAAATTGAAAACATACTGAAATATAAGTGTATGCAAGCTTTGCCAAGAGATAAAACCAATTAATCCAAGAATTTGATCAAATGTATCAGCAAGGGAATGCTATTTAAACAATCTCAAAGCTTGTTGATGGCTTTACAAAGCTGAAACCAACTCAACATGATGAATATTTGATGCAAACAGGAACCAAAATGGCTCTCGTGCAATAGTTCTCCAAAAAGAAATGGACTTCTTCTAGTTTTCACATAAAAATTCTTCTCTCTTCCTCCAAAATTCTCAACAGAACTCTAAAATGCCTCCAAATTACATCATATATCCTCTACCAGCTTGGATCCTTCCATCCCAAGCAAAGAATATGCCAAAGGGATCAAATTTGTTACAAAACCCTATCCATTTGATGATATAAAATTGTAAAACAACTCCCAAATGCCAGAAATGCACAAATATTTTAAAATATTACATGAACTCGGATCCTTATCCATCCCAGGGTCACATTTTTGGCATTCCACCATGCCAGACATGCATTTGCAATCATTTTTCACCTTTTACTTCATCATTTTAACTCTGTAACTTTTCATTTTTTACCTTTCACGTGTTTTTCACGGGTGAGAAAATATTTCACGAAAAACACTACAGGGCATTGAATCAGCTCATAAAAATGATGCCATTGCACTCAGAAGGCTGAAAGGATGTGAAATCATATAAAATTTCATGTGATTTGGTGCAAAATGATGATTCCACACTTCTTGGAGCTTCCATGGCGCCCAAAAAATGAAAATGCACAACCGTTGATTGAAATCAACTTTAAAATTCTGCCCTCCACGTGTCTTGATGAGATCCTCAAATATTACCTTTTTGCCTTTACATGAGGTGGGACACGTGTCCAAACATGATTGGGGTGGGCCCCCAATCCTTAAAACGCATTTTAAACCCTTTTGAACTCGAGAAAATTTTGAAATTTTCCCGCATGCCCCCGAACGTGCCACGTGTCCTCATGTGGGCCTCCACCAAAACCACGGGCCAATTTGATGAATTTTGCCACTTTTTTGAGAAAAGGAAAATTTTCTCAAAATGCTCCACGCCCCCGAATGCCCGCTACTTCTCTGCCACGTGTCGCTCTCCCATTAGATGCGGAGCTGACTCATCAAATTTGCCTTCATTCCTCCATGAGCACAAAATCCTCTGTGGGCCTGCACTCTTCCTTTTCCTTTTGAAACATGTCACGTGTCCCCTGATTGGATGCGGGGGCACACCTCCAAATTTTCTACGGATCGATTGTTTACCATTAGATTTTTCGCTAAAATTTTGTAACATTTTCAGCATCCTCTCTGCGCTCCAAACCTCCGCCAAATTTAGGACACGTGTCTTATTTTCATTGGACATGGGCCTATTCTTCATTTTTTACCTTTTATACCAAGGGTAAAAATTCCCAAAAGTTTTCTTTGGCCCCCATTCCCATTTCTCCTCCCGTGACACGTGTCACCTTCCTACTCGTCGTGGGCCTTCGGGAAAAAATTGATTTTAGCATTTTGAAGCCAAAAACTTCAAATTTTCCAACTATTCACCTCTCCATGCTGACTCTCCTGGATGCGTGTCACCATCCCATTGGGCACGGGCTTTCGGGCTGAATTTTTCCTCTAGCATTTTGAAGCCAAAATTTTCAAACTCTTCCAAGTCCCCACTTTTCCGGTTGACCTCCTGGACACGTGTCACCCTTCCATTGGGCATGGGCCTCCAGGTCAAAATTTTCCATGACGTTTTGAGCCAAAAAAATGAAAAAATTTAACTCCACCACTGCCCATTTGATCCTCCCATGCCACGTGTCACCATACCATTGGCGCAGGCCCTCAGAGCAAAATTTAACATTGAGAACTTTTTCAAAAATGAAGAAAAGTTCTAAGTGACCCCCTACCACCCGCCGCTCCATCTGACCAATCAAATCATGCCACGTAGGCATACTACTATAGCAAACGCGGGGCCGTGGAGCAAACTTTTCCTTTGTCAATTTTTCAAAAAATAACAACTTTATTTTCCACAACTACTCACCCGCCATGATGAGATCCTTGCCACGTCGGCATAAATTTTGCAATGATAAATTTGATGGGTAGAACATGCCCGTATGCCCGTCAAAATGCAAAAATGCAAGGGAGGCCTCTGAAATTAAAATTTTTCACAAGGCAGATGGATTTTTAGTTTTAATTCCAATGAAACATGATTTGACGATGATTTAGGCCTAGGGGAGTGAAATTTCACCTTCACAAAAATGGAAACCAATCAAACACGGGTTTCTTTTACGCCTTGGCCAAGGAAAAATATCACAACCCGTGCAAATGAAAAATATTAGGGCACAATAAAGGGGAAACTTGGATTTTGTTTCAAAATAGGGCAGAATAACAACATTATGAGCATATCAAAGGCATTCAATTGGAAAATGTGAACTGCAGACCACGAGACCAAAAAATGAAACGTTTGTGAGTACATTTGGTCATGAAAAATAAGGCACATTATGCAAACTCAATAATGGGACCAACGGGAAGGGTGGGACTCTATATAACCTTGACCCATTTAGGATCAATCTTAGTTCCTTCCTTTGTTACAATATATCCCAGAAATTTCCTTCAAATAACCTTAAACATATATTTCTTGGGATTCAAGGAAATTTTGTGTTGACGATACCTTATGAAACCTTCTCCGATGATAATAATGATCTTACCTATCCTCGGAGAAAACCGTAAGGTGATCCAAGTATACCATAATGAATATTGTTAGATCTCTAAAGACTAATTCCATTACCCTTTGGAAGTTAGCTCGACATTAATCCATCCAAGTGACATTATCCAATGTGAAAATGTGCCCCATTTAGTTGTGAATGTCATATTATATTGATATTTAATAACAACCTCAACCTGATTGTATCCCAAGAAGCCATCCAACATGGAGAGCATTTCTGAACTAGTTACTATTTGCAACACCTAATCCATGATAGGTAAGGGATAATTGTCTTTTAGTGAAGATTGATTGAGATTATGGAAATCAACACATGTGAATTTCTCCATTTTTCTTGCATACTAGAATGATGTTAGCCACCCAAGTGGAGTGATGAATGGGAAAAATTATCCTTTCCTCTAATATATTCTAGATTTCCAAAATAATGGTACAGAAATATTCGATTATAATGTCATTGTTTATGTCTGTATGGTGAGCATCCATCTTGAGAGGAATATTACGTGGAACGTCTATCATTTTGAAATATTTTAAATCTGCATAATACTATGCCAAAACGTCCATGTATTTCTTTAAAAGTGAAATAAATTTCCTATTTTCCTCAAAAGAGAAACATTTGTTGATATTTATAATGCATAGTTGTTATGTGGAGTGAAGATTGACTTGTTCAACCTCGCCAAAAGAATTAACTTCAAAATGCTACTTCTTTTGGATAAAGAGATCATGTTTGTCAAATAGTCCTTTAAGAGACACCAATCCTTTGGGATTTTTTTCCCTTGAGCTAGAGAACCTCTTTGTTGGCTTCTTAACGTAAATCAGAAGTATAATCATGGAAAGCTTACTCGAGAACCCTCGAAGTATAATTTACATAAATTATCATACTTTTCAAAGAAAGTCAAGATCGAGTTGATTTTTGTTGAAAAATTTCTGATGAGAAGAGTTATCAACAACACTTAATCGATAGAATATTCTGATTATATATTTATCTTCCTTGAAATCAAGGTGAGGAATAAGTAATGAAGCAATCTACCTTGTCATTGTGATCCCTAGATACCACTTTTATGGAAAAGGCATCAAAGTCTTCAATGTAGTCCCATACCCTATTCCTGTAATGTTTCAAATGATCATTCTTCACCTAATAGACATTATTGATTTGATTCACAATGAGTTTTGCATCTCCTTGGGGCCTTGAGAATTCTAATTACTTTTTATTTTTCCATCCTCAATCTTAACAATAATGCCTCATATTAGGTAGTGTTATTAGTATTTTCAAATTGTAACTTAAAAAATGGAATATTTCAAACTCAAGAGATATAAGTACAACACCAACACCAAATATGAAATTCAAGCAACTACCATAAAATTCCAAAGTTCATATTGTGCTAGAATCCACCTTTGTGATCTGCAATGGAAGAAAAATCTGATCGAAGTAATAAAATAGGTCCCTACACCAACACATTTGAAAATAATTTGTGGCTTTAGATCATTGGATTTTGTGACCAAATACTTCTCTTGGACTTCGGGTTCGAGAGTACGCATGGTTACGTTGACCAATATATTTTCCTTTGACCAATCCATGTGAATTTATCCACCTACATCTCTACAAAAACCTCTCCCAAGAAAAATTCCATAAGCAGTTGGAATATTTGTAACTAGAATAGTCATCTTGACTCTCTTCTCAGGAAAAACATCAAATGCAAATGTGTGTCCTTGATTTGGTGATCAATGGGACTTTTTTCATTTTTATGGATTATCACCTTACAAATGGTTTTGTAAAGATGATTTGTAGAGAATGATCCACCTTTGCAAGCATGACATTATCTGAGGCCCCTGAATCAATAATGCAAATTGAGTTTAAAACCATTGATAATTATAGAAAAATAGAATGTTCAATCTTTCTAAGGATGGAAGTTTAAGTCATATTATTTTGAGATGAAAGAAGTGAAGGATTGGGATGGATCCCTTTAGATGAATCTTTAGAAGGAAAATGGATTTACTCTTGATGAACTTGGAAAGCCTTTTGAACTGTTTTGGATTGTAATGAAGATACTCTACTTCGACATCGTATTTTGGTTCTTTTGGAATGATCAATGATATCAAAAGTGGTGTAGGAGGGAATAATTGAAGGTGGAGATACTTGAATATTCACTTTTACATTAGGAGAATTGATTTTGGGAACAACGTAAGAGGGATAATTAGAAGTAGTGGTAGCATTTTTGGCAACGGGTCTCTCTTTTTGTTGAACAGGAAAAGGAGTTGTTATGTCCTTAATCTACTTGATTTGTAATGGGATATGATTAGCTGACATGTGGCTAGAATAATATCTCCTTGGTCTTTTCACATCTTTCTATGATTTCATATTATAGTAGGGTTGACATATGGACTAACCATTACCTAAGTAAGATATATATAGAAGGTAGGGCAATACTTGAGGATCATATTGAGCATTATAACCTTTTTATTATTTTTTGGAGGTTTCCCCCTCAAAGTGGTTGAGTGATATAATATATTATATTATGTTCTATTTTGTTTGTCATTGATCATTTCGCTATTATCTGAGATCTATTATTGAAAATATATAAGAATGTTCATTATAAGTGGTATTAGAGCTTGGATCGGAAATATTCTTTGTGGTGAATGTTTTTTTCTACTCTACCAAAAAATGGCGGTAGGGAAAAATTAGTTGTGATTTCGTAAGTTTTCGAATATTTTTCGTCACCGTAGTATTGCTTGTAATTTTTGTAATTAGTTTTGTGATTTTTCATCACCGTAGTATTGCTTTAAGATTTTTGCACAAAAAATGAAGTGTTAAAAAAGTTAAAAAAACATCTATAATTTTTTTTGGGCCTTTCGTAATATAAAAATCATTAGATTCATCTTTTCATCAAAATCAAAATAGTACCATCTGCCCATAACCTTTTTCCTACCATTTTCACTATATCTGTTGTCACCGCCACTAGTTTTGTTTTCAAAAGACCTTCGCAACCATACGATTGCTTGAGAGACCATTTTTTCCCACCCAAACCCTAAACCATAATCTCTATACCCTAATCAATGATAGGATGCTCAACTCATGGTAGTGGTAAAGGATCTAATACAACAAACAAGACACTAAGGAAGAGGTAGTGTCGAGTCTAATTTGTTTGCTACTGAATTGAAATCCAGGAAGATGTTTAAGATATGGTGAAGAAAGATGATTTGCGTTAGTGTTGAGAAGACAAAGTATGAAACTAAGGAGAAGGCACATAGAATATTTTTGCATGGTAGTAAGGAGTTTAAAGCGCGGAAGGATAGGAAAGGAAGCACGCGAAAAAGACAGATTGAATCGGGGCTTTTCCATTTTTATGGTCATGGGATATTTTTGGAGATAGCATATGGAGCACACAATGGGATGGAGACTTGCACGACACACAAATGTTATTTTGGGAAGAGCATCTACTAAAGTGCCATGCATGAGTTCAAATTAATAATAGAATTACTACTGCCAGTTAACTGTAAGAGATCTATTATTAGCACACTTGCATGTGTGCATGTTATTGTAAAGGCACATGAATATTTTCAACATGCGACCTATTTTTGTAAGTGCGTAAGTGGTGAAGGGAAATTCCCCACCCTTATAAATATGTGGTAATTTGTGTAGATTATGAGAGTGCTATGTATGAGCTATTGTGGAGTTATCTTTGCTAAATTTGATGTGTGCATAGACTTATGATACTACTTATTAAGAAGCTTCCATGTTTATTGTGTTTTAATATAATGGGGTGTTACGGGTGAATAATGGTGTTAAACATGACTGAAAATAGTTCTTACACGGTTGAATGCATTATATCTATTGTTTAATTCATTATTCTTTTAGATCTAGATCTGAAATATGCTCTGTGGAATATTTATGTTGGTTATGGATATGAATACATTACATCTTCATCATGTTCACATCATGTAAAAGTAACTCTAATGAGGGACTGGTACCTTTGCGTGCTTTGGGTGAGCACTCAGCTCATGATGGGTGATGTGTCAGCGTGCTTGGGTTGTTCATGGTAAATTCTAGGTTGCATCATTGGTTCTATTGCCATGACCTTTTTTAAGTTGTTTTTAGGATGGTTCATGATGAAGACATACTGGTTGACCCTAACAAGTGTTGAGGAGTGGATAAAAGATATAGAAGAAGAGTACACACAAATATTCAACACTAGATTTAAGTTTTACGCATGCGTGTGGGTGGAAAAGAACTTTTGTATGGTATGTCATGTATGAGAGATTCTTTATTATTTTCCTGGTAGAACTTTACAAGTGGCTAGTTTCTTATGTGTCTAAGTGAAATTGGATGTACCGACACTTTGTCTGGACACAGGGAAAATTTTTGGCCTTATATGATGTTGATTTGATTTGGACATGCATTTTGGATACTTGGTTTCATGGTGTTTTGAATAACTATATCCTGGAATACTCTATTTCCACTTATTCTTTCTTAGAGGTAGTTGAGTTCTTATTTTTTGTACCCAAGGGGAACCGACTTGCAAGGCATTCCACTACTAATTAAGATCTTGAGGGTAACCACGAGTTTAGAGGAAAAGCCAATGGCAGGTAAACCTCTCCATGTGCGAGGGGTAGGAGTAGGTTTGGTGAAAGATGGTGGACCTAGCGGTAAAAAGGAAAAGAGAAGAAAGGTGGCTTGAGTATAGTAAGATGTGTAAGAGGGAGATAGAGAAGTAGTGTGACATTGTAGAGTGGGTGGCGTTGAGGAGAGAGATGGCTCATGAAGGATTTGGAGCTCACACATAAGACGTTGATCTAGAGCATCAAGAACTCTCCCATTTGGGAAAGCATGAAAGGGAACCCTCCTCGGCCTCACACAGGAGTGTGCTAGTAGAGACGACTTAGCCGCGAGACGTGACTATGAATCTACCTGGCAACATAGCCCTTGTGCTTGGTTTTCCAATACTTAGTACATCTAATAGTCAACAAGCTAATTTGGGTAGTAGGGAAGCAAGATTAAGTCACATAGAAAGTACAATGATGGCAAGGAAAAAATATTCATTGTTGTATAGAGGTACCTTTTTAGGTGCATCATCTGCACATAATTCGAGCGCATAGAATTTTAGGCTCACTTTTGGGAGTAGTACAACCACACAAAATGTAGGAGGTCAATATAGTACTACTATTAGGACATAGGGAAGTACATCTTCTGGTCCACTTCCGTCTACAGGTGGAGGATTGGGGTATAGGTGGCTCTAGTTCGGTGGATTTGGTGGTTCTAGAGCGGAGACAACATAAGGGGGTTCTAGATGAGGTGGGTAGGGTCCAAACCAACCCTAGAATATTTACATGTAGATGTCTCTTCCTCTTCCAAAGTATAGGGGCGTAGAAGATGCTACTGAACACATGCAAATGTGTGAGATATTATAGCACACAAAAGGGATCACGACTTTTGAGCGCAAGACAAGTCAACTTGTAACTATATTGCGAGGGACACGTACAGTTGGCACATGAAGTTTGACCCTCGATCAAAATTATGTATATTATTTATCATTCAAAGATGCATTCCTTAAAAATTTCTATATCCACAAATTTGAGCGAGGCGTGTTTCACCTTTTTCTTATATTGTTTCTTTGAATTGTTGAGGAAACAAATAGGTAAGTATGCATAGGAGAAATACCTGTTCAAATGTTGATTGATGGGTTGTTGCGTGCATATGAATTCCAAATCCACTGACTAACCATGAGAGATTCCTTTTGGCTAGGAGGAACTACATGTAATGAAAGCAAGACCACCAGAAAGATTTAAAAATATGGGTAGTGAACTACCTAGCGTGAGCTAGATCCGGGAAGCGTGATACTTCCTAGATGGCTGTCATCCACCTATTTTAAACAAATTAATTCTGAAAACAAGGTAAATCCTATTGTTATTTTGAAATGATTTAGGTATCTCACTTAAAAACATAATAAGAAAAAAATTATAATCTAACAAAGCTAAGCTAGAATAGAATCCATGGGTCAAATGGTTGGTTCTGGGTTCTGCAAGTCTGATAAAGGTCTCGGGTAGATCACGGGTGAATGAGGGTGAGAAGAAATTAGGTGGATAGGTCACTATTGTCAGGTTGTATGGGTAAACACGAGAGACCAATGTCGATCGGGGGTGGTGACCACGGTTAGGTATAACGAGAGCGATTATTGTGAGATTTGGAAACGTCACGAGAATGGGGTTTTGATCTCCTTTGTGATTGCACAATGGATTTGGTTGGTTGGGATGAGGTATTGGGTGGCTAGAATAGGTTTTACGAGGTTTTAATGGGTCTATGGAGGTAAAAATGTTGGAGATGGTCAATAGGAGAAAGATGAACAATGGATGATAAAATGAAATAACCAAGAAAGTATGATATTGTACTTACTTGGATTTTGTTCCTGAAAGTCTATGTGTGAAGGATGGAGGTGTTGATGATGGGTTTGAAGGCTGAAAGTGATCACCAACTGAAGAAAAGCTTCTGCATGGGCTGCATGCACACTTCTCTTTTTCTTAGATAGATCAGAATGTGGTTGGGATGGCCGTGTAGGAGAATATCCTCAATCTCCTTCCTTGGATGCCAGTTCTTCCTGGAATTGGCTCTCTGAAGATGTGTTATCTCTTTGATATTTCATTCTTTCTCATCCACTTTTCTACCAATGTTTTCCAACCTTGAGAATAAGGTTTTTTAGGGGATAAAAGGGGTAACCGATGGTGGTCTTGCTTAACCTTAAAGTGACGGTTAGGGAAACCGCGTCGTCAAGGCGGGATTTCCTAGATTTACTAAAATTAAGGAGATCCTCCTAATTTCCTTGGATCTTGTGTCCTTATCCCGCGGATTATATTGGGAGCTTCTTGTGAGCATGTGGGAATGTGGTTAGAGGGAGTGTATGCATTGATTTTTAGGGTTTGGGTAAGTCTTAGTTAGTTATGGTAACTTGCTAAGAATAGGTCTTAGGTTGAGTTAGCTTGGTGAGGTGTCTAAGTGAACTATTTGTGTAGATATTATTTAAATAAGATATTTAAATAATAAATATAGTGAGGATAACACATTAATTTAATTAAATTAATATTAGTAGGGTGAAGGGGTCATGGCTAAGTAGATGTAATAAAGGGGGCTTATATGTTGAGGGATGAAGGGGGAGTGTGACCTAATTTTAGTGTCTACATTTTGCCCATTTTTGTTGCGTAGCTTGTATTAGTAAGTGATGCTAACAAAAATAAGATGTGGTTGGCCCATGTGAGGGTGAAGGTGATCCCCCTCAAACCAAGAACTGATGAGGCAACAGGCTGAAGCGGTGAGTGGTTTGATAAAAGGTAAATGTGAGGAAAAGGTAAGTGGGTGTAGGGGAAGAGGGTGAAAGGTCTACTCGGGTGATCTAGGTAATGGGTTAGGGTCAAAGGTAGCAACAGTCAAATACACGCACACGTATAAACTGCAGCATGCTACCGAGTTAAAGAGAAGGAAAACTCTACATCGTCTAAGGTCGATAGGTTTATCCAAACAAGGGTGAAGTGAATCCGGTATCCAAGGTATAGGATAAGGTTAGGAAACACAACGTAGGTTAGGTGCAAGAACATGTAGGTATGTTCGGTACACCAAAGGTAGGGTCAGGATAAATGGTCATGGCAATAGGCTAGGTAAAGTCATTAGGTCAAACAACACAGGTAACAGTGCCACAAGGTATAATGAGCACATTGGTTCAAAGGTCACAAATAGTGTTCAGGTCCAGGTAGATAGGTCACAACACGGGTAAGGCCGAGGTAGGGGTGAAATAAGGAGACACCAATTGGTTAACAAGGTGAGGTTAAAGAAGGTGGAGGGCTAGAGAAGAAGGTAAAGTGGTCCAGGTAGGGGTAGGGGAGGCAAAAGAAAAAGGAGGTAAGGAAAATGAGGTCAATGTGAGGGAAATGAGTAGGCAGGGTAACCGTCAATAGCGGTCAGTATGAACCGATGAAGGTGGAGAGAAATCGATGGCAGTAGTCTAAGGTATCAGACCGAAAGTGGTCAAGGGTTAACCGACGTCGGTTGAGTCAGGTAGGGTATAAAAAGTGGAAAATTCATTTGTGTATTGTGAAAAAGGAGAAAAGGACAAGAAGAGAGAAAAGAGGAAGAGGATAAAAGAGAGCGTCAGAGAGCTTGGTTGGTGAGCCACATAGGCGAGATTGATTGGGCGAGAGGTGGGACCATGATATCAGGTGGATTGAGTGGATTGGTTGGAGAGTCGGAGGTGATTTGAGGATGGCGAGAGGCCGGAGAGGGATCGGGAGGAGTGGCGCGGGGCTGGAGGTTCCACCATGATGGTGGCAGTGGGATCAGGTAGGATTTAAACCTTTGTTATTGATTTGTGAGTTAATTTGGTTAAAATATAAAAAATGTGAAAAATGGGGGTTGGGGGAAGAAATTTGAAAATAAGGGAAAAAAAGGGGGAAACGGGGATAGTGAAGAGTAGGGGGTAGGTTAAAAGAGAGAAAGAGGAATAATTAGAGGTGAGAAGAGGGAATTTGGTGGGTAAAAGGAGTAGGAGGGGGAAAAGGAGGGTTGGGAAGTCATGGCGGGTGACACGATAATAAGCGATGTCGGTCGACTTGTGGCCGACATTGGTGAAGTAGAGATTGGTATCGATCACAAAACAATGACTGATGTCGGTTAAGGGAGACCATGGTCGGTCAGGGGATAACCGGGGTCGGTTGATGATAACCGGCGCCAGGTTAACCTAAGGGTAAGTTGGGACCAAAAAGTAGGTTAGGTGGGGAAGGGTTAGGTGAGAGGGGAAGGGTTTAGGGTGAGAAAGTAGGGGGTAGGTGGGGAAGGGTTGAGGGTGGTTTTGGGTGAGGGTAGGGTAGATAGTTTCGGGTGGATAGGTTTGGGTAGGTTTGGGTGAGGGTAGGGTAGATAGTTTGGTGGATAGGTTTGGGTAGGTTTGGGTGAGGGTTAGGTTAGATAGGTTCGGGTAGATGGATTTGGGTAGGTTTGGGGGAGTAGACAAGGCCAACGGGATGGGGGTGGGGAAAGAGATTAGGTCGGGATGTGGGGTAAAATAGGTAAGTTGGGAAAGGTATACTAATACATTGCTTTTGTGGTATGCGGGAGAGAGACGAGTGCGGATGAGAGCCCAGTGCTGTTATGTTTGTGGAGCCTATTTTCATGTTAGAGTGTGGTACACCTTCATGTGTTACACTCGTGTTTTTTTACTGATGGTCCGCTCACCGATGAGTGGGTTAGGGGCTTCGAGGGTGAAGCCCGCAAAGCAAATTTTCATGGGTGCTTTATTAACACACGGGTAATGGGTAACCATTATGGGCTATTTTTGGGCCCATGGTTTTGGTACCCATTGTTTGGATACCCTTGATTTTTGTTCCATGGTTTTGATACCCACGCTTTTTGCCCATGGTTTTGATACTCACGGTTTTGTATCAAACTACTTAAGCAATTGTCTATTTATATGGTCTTATGTATATGATACATAGACAAACAAATGTATTGTAGATGTGTTTTAAATTCAGGTGTGAATTTGTAGAGTTTGTTGAGCATAACTCCAAACGGATCTAGGTATTGTATTGAGAGAGTGGAGGCTTGTAATAAAATTTGAGCAAGTGATTCTTGGTGGTTGTAGCCCAAATTAGGTGAACCATGTTAAATCTTGTCTCTCTTTGTTGTGTTATTTATTACGCACTTTTATTTGAGATCGTAATATTTTTGCATATTAGTTTTTTCTTGTTGTGATTACGTAAGGGATTAATCCGCATATTTTATCTCTTATTTCCTAACAGTGCCCCCTTGTTATTGATAGTACAAGTGAGCACGACACAGGCGGAGTGGAAACATGTTGCAGAGGTGGGGTTGATAGGGTGAGGCCCTACCGGCATGTAGTCCGAGAGGTGAGTCTTATGGTTTCCCTCATCGATAGATGGGACTCGATGACCAACACCTTCCACTTGCCAACGGATGAGATGACGATCACCCTGGAGGACATCTACAGGATCTTGCGGTTGCCCATATTGGGGGGCCCAGTGTATTCTATATCTTGAGAGGCATCCGAGGAGTTCTTTGGAACCCATTTTTGGTGAGGTTGTAGCAGACCGACATTTCATAGCACTAGCAGCATGAGCTATGGAGCAATGTATAGAGGTCATCAGAGGAGATGAGGTTAGTGGTACTTGTGATGGAGGTAGTGTGTTGCTTCGCACTACCGGATGTAGAGGGGGAGATTCTCAAGGTCACTGATGGGATTCCTCCATGACATGATGATACATCAAACACGGTTCGCATGGGCACCTACATTGTTGAAACAGGTGTATAGAGAGCTATGGGCCTACGGGTGATTGTGGAGGTTCAGCATCCTGCGCATCATACTACTACATTGTTGGGCTTACGAGCACATTGTTTGTGTTCGACCAGTGGGGATGCCTGGGAAGATGCATTCCCATGGAGAGTTTTGAGAGTGGGGTACAGGCGGTGGGTACCAGCCATGGGAGAGGCCCGAGGTGCTAGAGCTACGCATGATGTAGCTTATTACAGGAGGTTGTTGGAGGGGCTATCTGGGGTGGACATTATTTGGAGGCCGTATGTGGGCTTCCCTTCATACGAAAGATGGCCATAGAGCTAGTTAGGCTATAGATACATCTGTGGATAGAGGGGAGGAGAGCGGGAGAGCATGAGCGGATACCCGTAGAGTGGGTTAGATGTCAGTTTGGATTAGTCCAGGTGTACCGCCTCCATTCTGCAATACATGAGAGATGATGTGGAGAGACCTATGTCTCCACCATGACCCACAGTGCCGACTAGACAGGAGGAACAACCTGTAGATACTCAGATTGATGATGTTGGGGTTGCAGATGGGTATAGGTAGTGGTGGGCAAAAAAGCTGATTTACGAGTAGTACCACCTAGGCCATGGAAGCCAGACTTAGCCACCATCACAGTTCAGAGAGATTCCCTATAGGGGCAGGTGGCTACCTTGGTGACACAACTTGGGATCATGCAGGGGGCAGCTCACAGGTTCAAAGGCATAGGTTGCCACGTTATAGGCCCGAGATAGATAGTGACGCTGCAGTGCAGGAAAGGTAGGGACAAGTACTACACATAGGTGGAGGTAGGGGGAGATGGAGATGGAGAGGAGGTAGGCAGAGATGGAGGAGATAGCCGCTTTACAGGTGTAGGTGCAGGCTTTACGAGGCGATTAGCCAACGCATGGGTAGGTTACTGTGTGCAGGCTAGGCAAATGCAATAGCAAAGCACGAGATCACTAACCTACAAGGCCAAATACAGTACAAGCACATATTTAGGGCCAACTCAAGCTCTTGGACCAACACAGGGCTAAGTGTAAGTTCAGGGACATGGTCTCATTGTACAAGTACCCACGCTAGTAGCGGGACCCATGGCACCTCCACTTACAGTGCCCATGGCCAGGTTCAGAGATGCCCTAGGAGAGGCAATGTATTACGAGGATAATTTGTTAGCTGCTAGGATAGATGTGCCCTCCTATGCCGAGTATAGATTATGCAGGCCTCTAGTGAGAGGACTAGATCCCGCACTCACAGTGTGGAGAGTACAGGGGCAGTGAGCCTAGGAATGGGGGTCATGGTGAGGCCACTAGTGTGCAGAGGCCAGCCCTAGGTGAGGGGCCATCAAGAGGTGCGGAGGTGAGGCGGTATTAGACCCCCAGGGCAGTGCTGTAGAGGGGTTGGGAGAGACACAGTCATCAGGGAGCCTTCCCCAACATTAGATGGGGAGATGATTGACTCGCTATGGACCGACCTTTGTGTCGAGTCATTTTTGTATGTATTATATATGAGACCAGCCTATGTGCCAAAGAGATTTTGTATTTATTATTGTGTTGTACATGATACCAGCCTGCGTGCAAAGATTTTTGTATTGATTCATTCATTATTTTTGTATATATGAGACCGGCTTGCGTGCCGATGACATTTTCTATTGTATATCGGCTGCGTGCCGACATTTTGGAGATGATGGCCATGATGAGATAGGCATGTATTTTGAGATACACAGTTATTGATTTATATGATGAGATTCATGGTATTTGGTGATGTGTTAATGTGTTGATGAGATATTGGTTTATGGCTTGTGTTAGATGAGATATGGATTTGTTACTTTGTATTAGATGAGATATGGGTTTGTTACTTTGTATTAGATGAGATATGGGTAGAAATTAGGTGAGTTAGGCATGATGGAGTCAGGTCAGTTTAGGCATGGATCGAGTCAGGTTGGTTAGGCATGGTTGAGTTAGATTGGTTAGGCATGGATTGAGTCAGGTTGTTAGGCATGGATCGAGTCAGGTTGTTTAGGCATGGTTGAGTCAGGTTGGTTAGGCATGGTTGAGTTAGGTTATAGGCATGGATGAGTTAGTTTATAGGCATGGTGGAGTTAGGTTGTTAGGCATGGATGAGTCAGGTTGGTTTAGGCATGGATTGAGTCGAAGGTTAGTTGTTAGGCATGGATCGATTAGGTTGTTTAGGCATGATTGAGTCGGAGTTGGTTACGCATTGTTGAGTCAGGTTGGTTAGGCATGGTATAGTCAAGTTATAGGCATGGATGAGTTAGGTTATAGGCATGGTGGAGTTAGGTTGGTTTAGGCATGGATGTTTATTTTGGTATTTTGATAACAAATGGCAATATAAATGCATGAGATGGTGTAAAATGTGGAAAATGTTGGTTATGTATGAAAATGTGAAATAATATAAGTGGTAAAAGTCATGTGGTATATGGTATATATGTTGAGGTTTTTGATATGAATAGGAAATCAGGTAAAAAGGGGGGAAAATGGTTAGGGTAAAGAGTGGTCGAGCTAACCTTCTAGGGCCCCATGCCCTGGAAGTGTTACCTACATGGTCCCGATGAAAAGGGACCTCAGACTAATGTAGTTCTCCCATAAGCTAGGGAAGAAGATGAAAATGAGTTGGTAGGTTTGTGGTTATGTTGTGGATTTGGGTTTAATAGGTGGGGGTAGATGATAGTAAAAATGTGGTAGGTGAGGGCGACTATGGCAAAAGGGGAGGATGACCCCAAAAGGTAAGCATCGAGGACCAAGTCCTATATAAGAAGATCAAAAGGTAATGAAGAAGAGAAAAGATAAGAGGGGCAAGAAATCCACCCGATTGTCAAGGATCAAAACGTATGAAACACATCTATAGATAGGCTAATGAATGTAAGACCCTAAAGACATTACATGATTGATAATTCTAAGAGTGACAAATAGTCACATGATCACCAAATGTCATAGGTTCAGCAGGTCCCTTGAGGTATGAAGTGAAAAGACAACGGGTAAGGAGGTGCAAGTAATTGGGTCATAAAATGGGAAGTAGAATGCCTTGGGCAATAGAGCCAAGATCACAATAGGCAAGTCCATGACAAAAAAAAACTTATTTTTATTTTTCTTTTCTTTTTGACTTTTTAGATAGACTGATCAATGCAAGAAGTCTATATGGGAGGAATATATGTCTCCTTGAGGTCTTTGTGAAGTTGATCGATGCGGGAAGCTTCTAAATTTTGATTTTTGAGAAAATAGTCCTCTTTTTGGAAAGACTATGTAGAGAGTTGTGAGCTTTTATAGCTGTCCTTCGAGGGAGCAATCTACTCATAGTGATAATTAAAGGTGAAAGATGTCCTTTTGAGGGATTCATCTTTTATATTGGAAGTTTGACTCAAGGAGTTGATCCCTTATTTTGGAAGATGTCCTTCTGAGGGATTCATTTTTTTTTTTTTGGCTTTTAAGTCATGGACGAGACTATAATGAAGCATTTGGTTCTTTTTGAGAAGGCAAGGGTGAATGACCATGGGATCTCATCTAAAAGAAGATGAAAAGTATCCATGAGAATCATGCCATGTGCAGAGCCATGGTGCACATATTTAAGATAAGGCAAAAGGGTGATGGGTAATCACATGATTCTTGTTTAATCATTAGGGAGATGGATGGAGTGGATAGTGCTCAAGGGACGAGCCTGTAAAGAGACACAGGGTGAGGTAGGACAACGATTCAACAATAGAATGGTTGAAGATGTAATGCGTTAAGGGGCTCAGGTTTGGGTTTACCCTCAAGCGAGGACAAACGATAGGCACCCGAACCATATGTATGAGTTACGATGTATGGTCCAAGCCAATTAGGAGAAAATTTTCCCATTCACTTTTTTTACGCTTTGGTTACATGTTGATTTTCTTTCAAAACAAGGTCACCAACTTAGAAGGTTTGTTTATGAACAAGTTTGATACGTTGTTGATAAACTTGGAGGTGATCCAAAGCCTTAAGATGATGTTCATCTAATAACTCTAGTTGTGCTAAGTAGTCCTGACGAAAGTCATCATCGAAGAAGCATGTCATGGAGAGAAATGTGAAGTGAGGGGATCTAGACTTTAAGAGGTAGAAGATCTTGATCTGTAGGCTAGTGAAAAGGGTGTAGCTGTAGTGGTAGTGCGAATACTAGTGCGGTATGCCCATAGAGAAAAAGGAATGTGCATATGCCAATCCTTTCCATTATCGTCAACCAATTTCATGAGAATTTTATTGAGGGTTTTGTTAGTGGATTCAGCTTGGCCGTTGGTTTGTGGGTAATAAGGTGAGGAGAAACTAAGCTGAATGCCGAAGGTGTTGCAAAGTTTTTGTAGTGTTTTATTTTTGAATTGTTTTCCATTGTTAGTGATGAGGTGATGAGGGACACCAAAGCGACAAATGATGTGATGGTTAATGAACTCACATATTTTCTCGGCTTTCGTGGAGATGAGTGGTATGGCTTATACCCATTTTGTGTAGTATTCGGTAGCAGTTATGATCCATTGATGATGTTGGGAAGAATGAGGATTGATTTCTCCGAACAAGATCCAAACCCCATTGAGAGAAGGGCCAAAGGTCACGAGCGACTTGTAAGGCATGACTGGGTGTATGATGAAGGTTGGAATGTTGTTGACATTTCACGCAGCATTTGACATAGTCACAACAATCATGGTTAAGGGTCAACCAAGTAATAGCCTAGGTGAAGAATACGCTTAACAACAAGCAAGGCCACTAAAGTGACCTCCACATATGCCATCATGAACCTCCTTGATGGTATAAGGAATTTCAGAACTTATGAGGCATCATAAGAGAATACCATCAAAGAGCACTTATAGAGGAGTCCCCCAGGATAACAAAATGGGAGACCTTCTTAAGGAAGGCGTGTTGTCTGTTACATGGGTGATATCAGGAGGTAAGATGGAGAGAGAAAGGTAGTCGGAGTATTGTTTATACCAAAGGTCACTCGGGTCAGGGGTGTCAGTTTCGATTGAGTAAACATCGTGAGGTAAATAAGAAGGTGAATGGAGGTGTTGTATAGTGACAAATATTTTGGAATCGGTAGGGGAAGTGGGTATTTGGGAAGCTAAGCAAGCCATGGTGTCTGTAAATTTGTTGGTTGACCGTGGGATGGTTTGAAGGGTGTAATGATCAAAGGTGGTCAAAAGTATGTCTACATGATGTTTATACTTTTGAAGTATCTTGTTATGACATTGGTACATACCATTGACTTGGTTTATGACCAATTGTGAATCACCAAAGATGTGGATTGATTTGACATCGAGGGCATAGGTGGTCTGGAGACCTAGTACGAGCACTTCGTACTCGAAATATTGTTGGTGCATTCAAAGTCTAGTTTGAAAGACAAAGGCATGGGTTCTCCATCCAGAGGGATGAGGATAACACCAGCTCCACCCCCACGCTAACACTTGGAACCGTCAAAGAACAATGTCATTTGGTAAGGGGGTTCATCCAGGGAAAGGGTAGCAATGGATTCATTGGGAAAGTCAAAATTAGAGGGTTGTTCCCGGCAATAGGTGCATCAGCCAGTTGGTCAGCGATAGCTTGGCCCTTAATGGACTTTTGGTGAATGAATTCGAGGTCAAGATCAGCTAAAAGCATAAGCCATCGCGTGGTGCGTTGATTTTGATAGGGTTTGGCATACATGAAGTGTAAAGGGTCGGTGTTGGTCACAACATAGGTTTTGTGGTTGAGTAGGTAATGGCGGAGTTTGGTGGCAATAAAAACTAAGGCTAAGAAAAGCTTTTTTGGGTGGTTGTATTGGGTTTCATAGTCCAAAAGAGTATGGCTTATGTAATAAATCACTGCTCCCTATGTTGTTCATCGCGATGAGTGAGCATGGCTCCCAAGGAATGATCAGTAGCTGATATGTATAGGTAAAAAGGTTGATCATCTTTTGGTGGAATGAGTACGGGTGGTTGGAGAAGGTATTGTTTTAGGGCCTCAAAAGCTTTGTGATAGTCATCATCCCATTTAAAGGAGACATCCTTCCTAAGCAGATGATGAAATGGTTGACACCGATCCGATAATTGTGAAATGAAATGGCGAATGGATTGCAATTTACCTTGTAGGCTATAGAGTTGTTTGAGGTTCATGGGTGGAGGCATTTCTAGAATGGCCTTGACTTTAGTAGGGTCAACTTCTATACCACGGAGGGAAACAATAAATCCCAGGAGTTTTCCTGAGAGAACCACGAAGACACACTTTTTAGGTTGAAGGCGGACATAATATTTAATGAGGCGATCAAAGATGGTTTTGAGGATAGTGAGGTGCTCAAGTGTGGCATTTAGATTTAGCCAAGAGATCATCCACGTAATCTTCCAATATGCGATGCATGATATCATGGAAGATGTAAGTCATAACACACTGATATGTAGCACCAAGCATTTTTAAGGCCAAAAGGCATGACTCGATAAAAAAGGTTCCCAAGGGGTAATGAATGCATGGTCTTGTGCTGATCTTCTGGGGAAAGAAAAATTTGGTTATAACCCGAGAAACCATCCATGAGTGAGAGCATCTCATGACCCGTGGTAAGGTCCACCAGTTGATCAATACCGGGTAAGGGAAAGTCATCTTTTGGGTAGGCGAGGTTGAGGTCTCGGAAGTCCATGTAAATGTGGAGTCCCCCTGTTGCTTTAGTAACAGGGAAAATGTTAGAAATCCAACGAGGATAATCAATGGGTAAGATGAAGGAAACAGAAAGAAGACACTGAAGTTCTTCTTTGACGAGAAGAGCAATGTGAGGGTGCATTTTCCTCAGCTTTTGTTTGATAGGTTTGGCATCGGGAATAGTTACGATATTGTGGACCACTATGGTGGGGTCAATACCTGGGCATGTCTACGTAAGACCAAGTGAAAGCATGGTTATGATCTCGGAGAAAGGAAGTGATGGCTTCCTGTTCAGCAACATCTAAAGATTGTCCGATCTTTAGGATGTGTGGGTCATCTTGAGTATGAATGTTGATCTCAATAGTCGATTCATTCAACATGGTTTGCATCTCAGAGGGTAACGACCGATGAATATATGAGTCTTCTACACCAAGGTAGGTGAGTATGGATTCATCATCCTAACATTGAATGATGTTAATGGTTGGTGTGTCATCGTCGATCATCTCAGGATATAGGAATGGGAGAGTGGAAGGGGCCTTGCCTTCACGTTGATAAGTCAAAGGCCCCAAGGAAATGGTGTTTATGAAAAAAAAGTTAGGAGGGATAGATTCAAGATCCATCGACTCTGTCAGGTGAGGGTGGTGATGAAGGTGGAGAAGGGCTAGGGTCCTTAATGAATGAATTCAATATGAGCTTATTTGGTAGAAAGGTTCGGGAAGCCAATACCACCACTGGTCATTATGTGAGTGGTACATGGAATAATAGTATGGTGACCTTGATCGTAAAAGCCAAAACCAAAACCCTTCCATGCACTAGCGTGTGCAGGAAGGTGTGGGTGAAAACGAAAATTGGTAAGTGATTGGAAGTTGCAGAAAATGGGCGGGGTTGTGATGGTGGTTCAGGTGTGTAGGTGGTATTATCAAGTCCCCCATAGGTGAGACTAGTATAAAGATGAGGAGGACCATAAAGGAGGCATTCTCCTATATGGTGATCATAGCGAGGGTGTTGGTGAAGGCTTCCATACTCTGTGTGGAGTAAGGAAGGTGTTGACACTATATAGGTGGTATTCCCCCAGAGTGAGGCGTTGAAAAACACCTTCCAAGGGAAGTGGTTGGTATGTGGATAGATGGTATGGATGATGTCTCGAGGTCGATGTAGAGGTGGTGTTAATGGATTGGGAATCTAATGGGTCAGCCATGGAGGAGGTAAGTGTGTGTGTATGGAGGAGGTATGTGGTGTGAACTTGTAGGTAGGTAGGTGAAGTGGTAGGTGAAAGTATTGGTTGGAAGTAGATGGCTTGACCGGTATGAGTACATCATTGGGTCGGTAAAGCATGTTGCATGTTTTGAAAGGTGATGGGTCAGCTGGAATGGTATAAGTGTGTCCTTCATGTTCAAACTTTACACAACGATGCAAAGTGGAGGGAACACAACCCATGACATAGATCCAGGGTCTACCAAGCAACAAGTTATATTGGAATTCCCCTCCAAAACATAAAACAATTATGGAATAGTGGGGGCCCACATGAATGTGAAGGATGATGGTGCCTAGTGTGGAGGTGATAGCATCGTTGAATGAACGTAACATGACCGGATGTTTGTGCATGTAATTTTCATGTATATGCATTTGAGAAAATGCATGGGATGAAATGATGTTAATGTTAGCACCTCCATCAATCATCACATGATGTACCCGTATGTCATCAATGTGTATAGAGATGAAGAGGGTTGGGTCCGGTCATCATTTTTTTGTATGGCACGATCTCTGCCTCTGAGAAGCTGAGGGAGGCCACTTGGTGAACAAGGTGAGGTGAGGATGAAGGTGGTAATTTGGTGAGGGAGGCTACATGATGGGGTGTGATAATGGAGGCTACGGGTGTAGGGTCATTGGGTAAAACCTCGATAGATTGAAGAACCTCCATGAGGGCTTGATGATGGGATTTCGAGGTTTGGATGAGGTCATATAAGGACATTTTGAGGGAGATTGGTGTAATTGTTTGAGCATGGTGTGATGTGTGATGCCATTAGAAATGGGGTATGTGGGGCCGTGGATAGTTATCTTAGGTATGGGTGCAGATGGTATGTTGGGTATAGGATTGGTTGGTGGGTCAGCTACCTTTTCTTTACCCTTCTACGCACATGTGTAGTGATGTGTACCATGTTGATTTGAGGGAAATTTTCAAATGGAGAGGGTGTAGGGTAAGTGGTATAACGACATGAAGGGCAAAAACCTACTGGAGGAGAAAATGCCCTGTGAGGTCAGTTGGGTGCAATGACATTTGGGTGGTGGCGTGGCAAGTTCTCTGATGAACCATGTTAATTTCAAATTTTGTGTGTGGTTCTGGGAGCTGTGAGGGTGGAGGTTGTGGTTGTTGAGTGCACAATGTGGGAATGGGTGTTGGTGAAGTAGGATCCTCATCAAGAAGGTCATCATCATCAAAGTTGGTTTTCGGTGGACACAATTGGATAAGGATGGTTTTCAAGGCCTTGTAGTTCTCCACATCATGCCCTGACACATGATGGTATGCACAAATTTTGGTATCATCAAACCCCTTTGGCTTGGGTTTGAGGGGGTCATAAGGTCGGAGTGGTGGTAATGTGATAACAGAAGTCTCGAGGAGGTTAGTTAAATTTTGCATAGGACCCTACTAGTGGATCACAATGGGAAGTGAATGTGGGTTTGGGTGTAGGTGTGGTTAGTTATCTGGGAATTATTTTTGGAAGAGTAGGAACAGGTCGAGCTATGGGTTTAGGTGCTGGTGTGGTTTGAGGTATCGGTTGGGTTCATTTGGGTAGGGGTACAGTAGATGGATGGGTAGGAGGGTGTGGGGTTGTTTTGACTACCTTGTTGTGGGGTAGTGGGGTTTTGTTTTTGGGTTGCACCTTCTTGGGTAAAGGTGATGTGGGTATACGGGGTCTAGAAGGAAAAGCAGATGGAGGAAGAGGGTGAGTTACCCATGGGGATAATGGGGGTGCTATGAAGGTAGATGATGCAGGTCATGCTTGGGGTGTGAGGGACAATGACTGAAGTGTAGTAGGTAGTGAAGCAATGGCTGAAGGTATCGGAGGTATTGGTGGTAAAGAGACTGCAGGTGTGGGTATGAGTCATGTTGTGTGCCTAGGTAGGTTAGAGATTTGTGAGGAAGGAATGGGTTGTTGTGTTATTGGGTTATGAATGGGTGAGGGGTGCTTGACCATGTTGGGCAGCTAAGGTCTTAAGGCAGATGGGACAAGTGGGTGTGATTGGTGCGGTAGGGGTATGAGGTTGATGAGTTTGTTTCTTTAGTTTGGGTGTTAGAGTAGGTGTGGTTTTAACGTTGGAGGATGTAGCTAAATCTAGTTTAATAGGTGGATGAGTAAGGTTGGTGGTCGGGGTGACCCCTAAAGTGGTAATAGGTTTAGTGGAGGTAAATATTGTGGATATGGGTTTGGGTTTAGGCATAGGTCAAGTTATGGGTAAGGGTGTGGTGTGAGTGTTAACAAATATCATGGAAGGGGTTGTGACAGTAGTGGTTGTATGTGGTTTGATGGGTGGAAATGTGCTTGGGTAGATAGTGGAGGTGTCATCGAGGGATCTCTGCATTTTGTTGAGATAGGAGTAAGAGGTGCCCCCATAATAAAGCCCTATCCACATAATCTAAGTGATCAACCAAACATGAGAATGACACGTTGTGGGTGGAGTTGGTGAGGACCTAATGGGAATTCCCATAAAATGCATCTTAGAGATGGGGAATTGGCCAGCTTCACTTCCGTGGGTAAGAGAGCTGAAAGTAGGTCTATTGGATGTTGGGTAGCTGATGGAGAATGCTCGCCAAGAGGAAAAGGTATCTCCACCGGGTCTATGATGGGTGGAAGAGATGATGGGAGTTCCTCTATAAGTGGAGGAATGGATAGGTGCTCCTCTATGGGTGGAGGAGGTAATGGGTGCTCCTCTATGGGTGGAGGAGGTAATGGGTGCTCCTCTATGGGTGGAGGAGGTATGGTAGGTAAAGGTTTGCTAAGTGGAGAAGCTAGGGGTGAGATGGTCTCAATGTCGCAGTAAGACTCCTCCGTAGGTGATGTAGGAGATGAAGGGTGTTCTTCTATTGGTGAAGGAACAATGATGGTTGGTTCAGATGTGGAAGGAGGATTTTGGCTAGGATTTCCTCTATGGAAGGGATGTGAGGTAATTGAGAGGTGACATGTACCTCGTTAAAGATCGCATGAACCTCACGAGTATGGGTATCATGAGTGGATGTCTCACTTGTTTGATTGGATGAAGGGGCATGATTGGGAAATGGTTTTTTAAAGATTTTTAGATTTTTTTGGGGGTGGCATTGGGATTATCCATAGTCAACTCACCTTTCTCGAGCATTTCTTGGACAATATTCTTAAAAGTGATGTAGTTGCCATCACTATGACCCTTCACTCGGTGATAGTTACAGAAATATTGTTCCTTATACCATGTGGGCATGGGGTGAGTAGGGTCAAAACCAGTGTGTGGTTTTATGGGTGGAAGGGTGATGGCACCAGCTTTGATAAGATTTTCTAAAAGAAGAGTAAGGTTCCCCAATTGGGGTATATTTTTGCTGCTCTTGTCTGAATCGAAAATCTTGAATGAGTGATAGATTAGATGAGGGTGTATCCTTGATTTGATAGAGGATCTAGGCTGGCCTTGAGTACCACTACGTTAGCGATGCCCTTGGCTTTTGAATAATTTGTTTGTGGTTTGGAAGAAGAAGAGGTATCATTTGACTTGAATGCTGAATTCTTATTTTGTAATTAGATTTTCTTTTCTTCGATGGCCCGAATCTCTAACTTGCGTGCCATAGTGAATGCCTCATCGAATGTTTGGAAAGTTTGGACTTGCAAGGTCAGGGAGATTTTTCTGGAACAAGCTCGAGTAAAGAGCTCGATGATTTCAGTTTATGGTAGTTGAAAGGTAAGTTGATTGATCAGGTTGCGCCAACGAGTGACAAAATCTGCGATAGATTCATCCTCATACTGACGTGTGGAATATAGATCGGTCATGGTAAATTTCTTGGTGATATTGATAGAAAAATGATCCAAAAAAGCTTGGGCTACCTGATTGAATGAAAATATGGAGTGTTTGGGTAACCCACTATACCATTCTAATGCAGGTCCAGTGAGGGACATGGGAAAAGTTCTCAAAAGTAAGGCATCATCATGAGCAATCAAATAACATCCATGTTTAAACAAGCAAATGTTGTTGTGGGTCTTCCTTACTATTGAAGTGGTTGAATTTAGGAATTTCCCAATGCATAGGGTATGAACGGATGGGAATGGATGGGTGAATAGGCTCATTGCAAATCTCATCGTAAGTGAGAGTGTTACGGGAGCTAGAAACCGATGCTCTCCAGTGTTTACATCTTTTCCATCATCAATTTAATTAGGTCGTTGGTGGGTTGTGATGATTGGATGCCTCCTATAGCGTGAGGAGGTTGGTTTTGGACATATAATGGGTGTGGTATTCTAGTGTATGGGACTACCATGTAAGGCGGTGGAGAAGAAGGCAATGAAATAGGGGGTACGTACCCGAGAATGAATAATAGATGAAACAGCGATTGTTGGTAGTATGTATATGGGGGAGGAAGGGTCGTGGTAACCCTAGTGGCAATAGGGGCTAATGATTGTGGAATGGAAAGAACTACATTCTAAAATGGGGTAGAGGTCACCGACACTAGAGGTGGGAACGTAGCTACATAGGTATGTGTGAGACATGAGGGGTGGATGAGGTTGTGTTTGGGGTAATCGTCGAGGGTATGGTGGATGTAATGGGTGCCACAGAGGTAACAGACGTGGTAGTCATGGGGGTATGGAACCTAACTACGAAATGACTGGGGGTAAGGTGGATGCAGGTAACACGGAGCCAAATGGGGCTGATGCAGAAGTGGGTGAGAGTCGGGGGATAGATACGGGCATGCCATATATCAACTGACTTGAGGCATCTCGAGTGGATGAATGGGAGAGGTAAAACTGCAAGGCAACAGGGTTCTAGTCAAGGATTCATGCTGAACTCCTCATCTCGGTAGTGATATTAGTAGGTTGGATAGGATCCATGGCTGGTGATAAAATAGAAGGTGGTGAAGGACTAGGTGGGAGTGGTTGGCAACTGGCGTGGAACACGAGGGCGTTCACTTGTCTTTAGGTCAGTACCATGTGAACCAAGTACTGATTAGGTGGGGCTGCTTCTCTATAAATGGTACAGAGAACAACAAGAAAAAAATGGATGAAGTAACAAATGGTGGGTGGAATGTGAAATAGGCTAACCGATGCCGGTTAGGGAAAACTGATGTCATCGGGGTAACCACTACCGGTCACTGTAGAAAATAGGCAGTGAGTAATCAGTGAGGCAGAAGGCAAAATCTGACAAGTATGCCAAATCTGGGGATGTGTAAAACATTAATGGGAAAAAAAAATGATAGTGACAGAGACTGTGGAAAGTGGAAAAAGTGAAGTGAGAATGTCCTTTTGAGTAGGTTAGCAAAAGGACCTGGAACTAATGTCATTGAGTTTAACCGATGGTGGTCAGAGGTAACCGATGACGGTTACTGTGAGATTGAAACAGTGATGAGAAAAAGTGGTTGTGAATTAGAATTTGATGTGGAATCAGACCTAGAATTCTAGGAATGATGGTGATATGGCCCGTGACACACTCAGTGAAGCCAAAATACACCAACTATGATGATGAGCATGCAAGGATGAAAAAAAAAGTGATGAACGTGATCTTTCACCTCAAAACGCAAACCAAGTAGAAACACTAAGAAAATGTGATCCTAAGAGTTCCCTTTTCTATTATGTTTGTTTAGCTTATGCTATTTAGGACTAACACATGAATTATGAAAAGAGTTTTTGGTGAGGATGGCTTCCTACAAATATGGAGATCTAAAGGGTGAGGTTCAAGGTTTGTTATGGTGGGGGCGGGCTTCACTCTGAAGTATGACTCGACAGAGCAGTGAGCTGGGTGCCCACTTTTCCATGATCGTGTGATCACCTACAACTTCTTCCAAGTAAGATGTTGTTTAAGAATGTATGTATTTTAATTTTTGTGTGGGTTGGTAAGACTCAGAGAAAGAGAAAAGGATAGAAGTGCTTTTCTATGATTCATTTGTCAACCATCAGCTGGTCATGACCTCCAGCATATAGGTTGCCCTCATTTAATGTGAGCTAATGCAGAAAATCAGAATGAAATGTGATTGTTTTTAAACCCAAATCAAAAATATGAAATTGGATGACACAATAAGATGAAGAGGAAGAGGGATGCTCTTTCACTAAAATGCAGAAAACATGAAGAAATGATTCTTTTTAAATACACCAAAAGAAAAGTTTCCTTTAGAGCAAATAGAAAGAAGGAGTGGATTACCAGGGAAGAAAATTAGTGTGTATGCTTTTAGAAGGGAAAAAAAACACAATTTTTTTCCTAGGAATGAATGAAATGCAAGGAACCCCTGGATGGGTCCCACCGGGCATGCCAAAATGTTTCACCTTTTTCTTAGATTGTTTCTTTGAATTGTTGACGAAACAAATAGGGTAACAGGTGTAGGAGGAATACCTGTTCAAATGTCGGTTGATGGGTTGTTGCGCACGTATGACTTCCGAATCCACAACTGACCATGAGAGCTTCCTTTTTGCTAAGAGGAACTACCTGTAATGAAAGCAAGACCACCATAAAGAATTAAACAATATGGGTAGTGAACTGCCTAGTGTGAGCTAGATCCGGGAAGTGTGATACTTCCTAGATGGCTTTCAGTCCACTATTTTAAAAAATTAATGCTGAAAACAAGGTAAATCCTATTGTTATTTTGAAATGATTTAGGTATCTCACTTAAAAACACAATAAGAAAATAGATATAATCTAATAAGCTAAGCTAGAATAGAATCCATGGGTCAAATGGTTGGTTCTGGGTTCTGCAAGTCTGATAAAGTGTAGGTCATCAAGTGAATGAGGGTGAGGGGAATTAGGTGGATAGGTCATTGTTAAGGTTATATGGGAAAACATAGAGACCGGCGTCATTGGTCGGGGGTGACCGACCATGGTTAGGTATAATTAGCGCGCCATTCTTGTGAGATCTAGAAACATCACAAAATGGGGTTTTGGTCTCCTTTGTGATTGCACAAAGGATTTGGTTAGTCAGGATGAGGTATTGGGTGACTGGAATAGGTTTTTGTGAGGTTTTTATGGGTCTATGGAGGTAAAAATGTTGGAGATGGTCAATAGGGAGCAAGATGAACAATGGATGATAAAATAATGATAAAATGAAATAACTAGGAAAGTATGATGTTGTACTTACTTGGATTTCATTTCTGAAAGTCTATGTGTGAAGGATGGAGGTGCTGATGATGGGTTTGAAGGTTGCAAGTGATCACCAACTGAAGAAAATCTTCTGCATGGGCTGCATGCACACTCCTCTTTTCTTGGATAGATCAGAATGTGGTTGGGATGGCTTGTGTAGGAGAAGATCCTCAATCTCCTTCCTTGGATGTCAGTTCTTGCTAGAATTGGCTCTTTGAAGATGTGTTATCTCTTTGAGATTTCATTCTTTCTCGTCCACTTTTCTCCCAATGTTTTCCAACCTTGAGAATAAGGTTGTTTAGGGGATAAAAGGGGTAAAAGGGGTAACCGGCGGTCCTTCTTAACTAGCGGCAGTTAGGGAAACCGACGTCGGTCAAGGTGGGATTTTCTAGGTTTACTAAACTTAGGGAGATCCTCCTAATTTCCTTAGATCTTGTGTCATTATCCCATAGATTAGATTGGGAGCTTCTTGTGAGCATGCAGGAATGTGGTTAGAGGGAGTGTAGGCATTTATTCTTAAGGTTTGGGTAAGTCTTAGTTAGTTATGGTAACTTGCTAAGAATAGGTCTTAGGTTGAGTTATCTGGTGAGGTGTCTAAGTTAATTGTTTGTGTAGATATTATTTAAATAAGATATTTAAATAATAAATATAGTGAGGATAAAACATTAATTAAATTAATATTAGTAGGGTGAAGGGGGTCATGGCTAGGTAGATGTAATAAAGGGGGGCTTATATGTCGAGGGACGAAGGGGGAGTGTGACCTAATTTTAGTGTCTACAAGATGAGTATAGGTGCACTAAATTATATTAAACAAGTCACTACTTGAAAGTGTTCGGGAGTATGATTCCCATTTTAAAAACTTTTATCTAATATTTCTTATTATATTCATACAAGCCAACATGCAAAACGGTTTGTTAGAGTCGATCACACTGTTAGAAGGGCTCTATCACATAAGGCATACACTAATATGCGTGAATCCCTTGAAGTAACTTTGCATGCTAAGGAAGTTAGGAGTATAGATATTGGAGTCAACCCATTCTTGGAAGTATAGATTACAACCATGAAAAGGCTGGAGAAACTATTGGTGAATTTAGCACATGAGACGTGCACTGGGATTTGGTGTACAAAATGTGAAGTGGAGGGGCACACCAAAGATAATTGTCCCCACAGAACAATACATTCATTATTTCTAGACTGTGAGATATGTCACCTGAACCATGATTGCCCATTATTACAATGTACGATAAGGAAGAATGTATCCTATTATTGTAATATTTTCTGGTCCATGAATCACAATACAGAAGACTGCAAGTTGATTGGTTAGATCCATGATGCTATAGATATTGGTGTGTGACAGATAAGAGTATCAGATAACTCTAAGGGTAAAGGTGAGCATCAAGATTAGAATCACAATCAAGCACATTATGATCGGAAGAAGGGCGCTATGAAGCAAGATGTGGTAGAGGTGCGGATACCATGGTGGATTTGGAGGTCAAGGCCGTGGTGGTGGACAAGATGAATTCCCTTGTGGAACATGCTTTACATGTGGATCACTTGACCACTATAGGCATGAGTGTCCTCAAAATATTACATGTTCTTTCTATGGAAATAATCATAGAATGAGGAATGCCTAGATTTATATGAGAATCTTAAGAAGAAGTATAAATAGGAGAACAAAGGTGTAGGGATGGTTAGGATACAACACGTTGTGGAAAATTAGTGGATGCCAAAGTTGGAACCGTAACTTGAGGTATTTCCTATAAAGATCACTACACACGTTGAAGCTACACACTAGAGAGGCATTACTATAGAAGCCTACCATCATTAAGGAGGATGATCCACATGCAAGATACGGATCCCTGCGTACAAGAAGGAGATATATCGAGGAGATCATGGAGGTACTCAGAGACCTTCAAGGAGAAATATAATGTTTAAAGGAGCAATCATGGAAGATGGAACTAAAGAAGGCGGTAGAGATGGTCTAGTTATATATTGATGACTTAAAGGAGGTATACAGAATGTTACGCCAGGAGAATATTATTCCATTACTAGGGAGTTGGCTAAAGGGAAACACTCTGTGTGTGAATATTGAGAATGGGCATCAGATCTTGCATGAAAATATTCCCCCCATAGCTTAGACTATGATAAGGATATCACTCTGAATGTTGTTGTTGATGAATAGCTCTTAAGTAATATATTGATTGACATAGGCACGGAAGTAAATGTGCTTAATTTAGATGTATGGGTACAGATGGGGAGACCTACATTACAGCCATATTATAATGTATTATTTATGGCTAATTGAACTAATGCCACTCTATCAGAGTTTTAAAAGACACATCCATTACTATACAAGGGGCCAAGTTCACTAGGGATCTTGAGGTTTTAACACTTGAAGAAGCAGACAGTTTCCCAACTTTGCTTGGACGCCCTTGGTGTTACACAAGAAATGTTGATATTCAGTTCAACAAGGGATATATCAGTTTTGAGAACAAGGAGGAAAGATTTATTATCCCTTTAATAGATGGGAAGTCTATGCCCTATGTTGAGCATTTGAGCAAGGAATATGTTAGGTTGTGGAGCCTGTTTTCATGTGTGAAAGTGTTGAAGACTGTACACTAAGAGTACTATACAAAAAATTTTTTTTTGGCCTAAAAAAATGCACCCGACATATCGGGAAACATGCTCTTCTCATATGGGTGAGTTTTTTTACCCATAGGTTTATGGGACGGGTTTTTCCCATGGTTTTAATACCCATGGTTTTGTAAAACTACTTAAGCAATTGTCTATTTATATGGTCTTATGCATATGATAGATGTACAAGTAAATGTATTGTAGATGTGTTTTGAATTTGGGTGTGAATTTTGTAGAGTTTGTTGAGCATAGCTCAAACGGATCAGGTATTGTATTGAGAGAGTGGAGGCTTGTAATAAAATCGAGCAAGTGATTCTTGGTGGGCGTAGCCCAAATTGGGTGAACCACATTATATCTTGTCTCTCTTTGTTGTGTTATTTATTACGCACTTTTATTTGA
Source organism: Taxus wallichiana var. yunnanensis (assembly GCA_018340775.1). Classification (NCBI taxonomy): domain Eukaryota; kingdom Viridiplantae; phylum Streptophyta; class Pinopsida; order Cupressales; family Taxaceae; genus Taxus; species Taxus wallichiana. Next base: position 376,308,650 of record CM031244.1, on the reverse strand, counting down.
GATATTTAATATTTTCGAATATTAGTTTCTCTTGTTGCGATTTCGTAAGGGATTATTCCACATATTTTATCTCTTATTTCCTAACAATTGGTATCAGAGCCTAGTTTGGTTTGCTGAAGTGTTGAATCACAAGGAAAGTTTTTTATCTTGAGTGGGAGCTATGGTAGATGATGGAAGATCTAGGGTTTATAAATTCAACGAGCAGAATTTCAGTCTTTGGAAGATGTAAATGGAAGATTACCTTTATCGAAGGATCTTTATACTCCGCTATCTGAGAAGGTGAACAAACCCTCGAGTATGACAGATGTGGAATGGGATTTGTTGGATCCGGAAGGCACTTGGAATGATCCGTGTGTGTCTTGTATCTTGGTATTATTTAACGTTTCAAAGGAAAAGACTACAAAAGATCTAATGGATGCATTAGGAAGTTTATGAAAAACCCCTCGCCTCTAACAAGATATTTTTAATGAAAAAGTTGTTTAATATGAAGATGTATGAGAATAGTTAGTAGCGAGATCATTTAAATGATTTCAATATGGTTGTGAATATGCTAGCTTGGTTCAATAGAATTTGATGAAGAAGTTAGGGCTTTATTAATTCTGTGCTCTTTACCTGAGAGTTGGAATAGCCTTGTAATGGTGGTAAGTAACTCGGTTCCAGCTAACTCGAAGTTGAAGTTTGAGGATGTTGTAGGGGTGATTCTAAGTGAGGAAATGCGAAGAAAAAGCTCAGGGAATCTTATACTTCAGGGAATGCTTTGATAGTGGAAACTAGAGGGAGATAAAAGAATAGAGGAAACCGTGGAAAATCAAAAGATCGGGTAAGGTCAAAATCAAGAACAACAGGCGTATGTTGTAATTGTGGAAAGCTTTCAGGCATACAAAGAAGGATTTTGGGAGCTTTGGGATAAGAAGAAACAACAATAAGAAAACAAGGAGGCAAATGTGGCAATGGGTAATGTATGTCGGGATGCTTTGATTCTCTCTTTGCACAATATTACTAAATCTTGGGTTTTAGATTCAGGGCTTCTTTCCATGCTTCTCCACATAGGCATTATTTTGTTGATTATGTTTCAAGGAGATTTTGGGCATGTTTTTCTTGGTGATGATGAGCCTTGCAAAGCATAGTTGGAAAAGGTTTTGTTCGATGTTAAGATGTAGAATGGGAATAAGCTATTGAAGGATGTCATACATGTGCCTACATTAAGACGAATTTTGATATCGGCGGGCATCATTGGGAAGTGATCATTGTATCTTGTGATATTTACAATTAGACTCTTGGAAGGTTACCAAGGGTGCTCTTTGAGTGGCAAGAGGTAAGAAGGTTTGGATTCTTGTATTTAACCATTGATAAGTACTAATGATTGTAATCTTGTGGCTTTAGATGTTGTTGTCGCAAATCATCGCACCCCGAATATCCGGGATGTGAATAGGACGTTCGGTGTGATTGGGACACATGGGATCACCTCTCAGCCGTGGGACTTGGGCTCGAGGTGAACCTCCTGAGAAGGCCGGCTTCCTCTTCCTAAACTAAGTGTCAGATTACTCCTAGTGTAACAAAAATGATTATCTAGTCCTAGGCTAACATTTTCATGGGGTTTTAGGAAAGAGATTTACAGAAATGAAACTATACTAGGGATGGTGATGCACCGAATAAAGGGTGTCTTTGATTGTGAAGGGTTAATTTGAAGAGGGTGTGTGCACCACAGGTCAACTTCACCTACTGCAACTTAGAGAGGGTACATGATACCACAGGCTAAGAGACACGCGTTCCTTTTGTTAAACTTTATCAGACCGAGAAATATACCAGTTTCCCAGTGAAGAAGGATGAACTCAAGAAGGGTGAACAGACACCACAACTCAACTGCATGCAATACTTCACCACTCGATAAACACAGAACTCCAAGAACCTGCAATAGAAACTTAAACTTGCACAGTGTACCTGCAAGTATGAGAAAGGCACAAAGAAGCATAGAAGGATGAAAGGACCGAGATTAGTCACAAAACACACACTTTTATTGCTTCAATAACATGCACAATGCATCATACATTCAGAAGAGGCAATATTTGCCATTACAGTCTTGAAGAGGAGGCTTGAAAGTTCTCTCAACACACAAGAACAACTTGTAGAAGAGAGAGGATTCTTGAAAAGTATACACTCGCCTGAGATATCTAACTGTCCAACTTGTCTGAACTGTTGGAACCCTTTGAAATGAGCTTCCAACTTACATTTATAGAAGAATATGTGAGAAAGAAGAGGAAATGGTCATAATTACATTCCTAAATGAAGGCCCATGATGTATTTATTAGCAGCTTAGTCAACTACCCGAGAAGGTTCCATCATGGGTCATTAATGCTCGATGACCAAGTCTTCTCAATTAATTAAAAGAATATTTAAATAAAATATTTAAATAATAATAATAAATATTATTATTAAAATATTTAAATAAAAATATTAATTTAATTAACATAATGTGGGACCCCCCAATTGACCCGCTTGACTTGAAGAGGAGGGGGTCCATGTGGATAGAATCTCGCACATAGCCAAATTTGATGAGCTTCAATCCTCTAACTCGGTATTGCACTCGATTTTGACCCCGCACCAACTCTTTCCTCGCCTTGGCAATCGGGCCTTTTGCATTGAGTCCTCCGAATGGTGGACTATCAAACTTGATTCTTATCATTTCGCTCGTTAACTCAAAACCATTTATGCATTCCTCGCTCAAACTTCTTCATGAAACATCACCACGAGCTCCCAACCGATTCGACCGGCTTTGTTTTGCATATCAACCCGAGCACCTTGCCTCAACTCGGATTTCTCATGTCCATGTACCGAGCTCATATTTACCATCCCGCACATCTCGATTTCCTTACTCCCGAACAACAATGGGTCTATGCTCATGGTTATAAACTCAAGCACTAGCTCATTATTGAGCTCTTCATATTTGCATTCCACGTTCAAACCCGATCTCTTGAGCTATTCTCGTGCTTTGATCTCATGGGAAATATCAAGATTTGTTCGATCATGTTCACATTTTCACGCCTCTAAGAATGGTTTTACCACAATGCTCACGGTTCTTCCTTATCATATAACACTTGTAGTAAGAATGTTTAGCTTTTCCATAATAAGCACAATTGTACCTTCCAAACGATGAGAAAATGCCATTATTAATAAAGACCTAATGCTGCCATGATGATGACACAGCCAGCCTCATGCCCATAACATGTCCGATAGACACCCTAAGACTGATTTTTTGGCCAAAGAGCCCTTGGTATTTTGGCAAAGTTGCACCCGGAAATCTCAGCCCAATCGACAATTATGCTACTATTGGAACCTATGGCATAGTAGCCGTGAGCTATACAATATACTCATTTTTTCGTAAACTAAAAAGATCCTTCATGTTACAATTTGCAACACATAAAAGGAGTCCTTCAAAAATACATTGAAAAGCTGGGCAGCCAAGAGGACCTTAAAAAAATGTACAAGAATAACCATATGAATTCTTCCTTAGTCGTGGATCAAAGCTAATAGAAAGCCGATAAAACCTAGCTCGAAACTCATAAAGATAATCGTCCATTGTTAAAAACGAGCTTCTTCAACCTCGGTAAAAGAATATTTTATTGTTCGATTGACGCACATAATGGAAAGGTATAAATATTGCCTCTCGCTCAGGATTTTTCAAGAGACCATTTACGAGTAACAAGGATGTAGCAGCAAAACGGCCGACCGGGTATCTTTCAGAGTTGACCTTCACATTCAATTCGCTTTAGGGAAAACAATGCCGAGCAATATGAATCGTTTCGCATTCTCGCACGTAATAAACCTTCATCTCCGGTTCATGGAAATTTATGAAGCCTCGAACAAGCACGTGACTCAATCCATCGTGCATGGCGTTGAATATTTGTTTTCTCGCAATCGTGCGTGGGAGCTTCTCGCGACCACCGAATGCTATGCGTGGATGCGGAATGTGTAAAACCTCCTTCAAACAACCTTCGTTTACAAAACGGCCGACTGCACAACCACGTTTAATCCGATTAAACACTTCAACCGCTTCATTCCACGTTTTCCAACTTACTCTTGCGTGTGACTCGCCCAAAGACTCGACCACGCTTAAACGGCTCGCATGGAAGTTTGATGTTGATTGCCATCGCCAAATCTCCACTTGGCGTGCTGCTCCAAATCTCCCCGCGGAGTTTCTTCTTTGGTTTGCCATCCACAAAAACCCGCTCGGCAAAGCCGCTCCTTATTTCCCACGCCCAACGGCTTCGACAAACTAATCCACGGCCCCGGCCGGCCTTTGCCAGCTGCAACCTTGGCAAGTTCGCTCCTTATCTCCGCATTTCCACAAATGAGCGGGATTTTCAGCTTGGCCCGCCATTCATAAAAATCCACTTGAAATCAAGTGAAATATTTCCCATGCGCGGAAATATCGTTCTCTTGCCAAGATCGTGCCTTCACTTATTGTGAGGTCCCATGCAACTGCCAGATAATTTTTTAAAGCAAGCTACATGGTAGAAATTTTCGAGAATAGTTGGCAAATGGCAGAAATAGTTTATGTAGTCGTTGCTTATCTTCAATTAACCACTCTACATGCTGCTTTAATATTGATTCCTGAACAGTTGCCGCTTGAATTTTTCAGGAAAGATTCAAATTTAAGCGATCATGGATCTCGTAAAAATTTCATAAGACATCTGCTCCATGAAAATCGATGCATTAGTCCACCACATGGGACCATACTTTTAGCAATTTGAATTGGCTATACGCAGCAGCTACATGGTAGAGAAGTAAACTTTATCTCAGAGAAACAATCGCCTCCAGAGAGAGTTAATTGCACACTGCCACAGGTGGCGATCCCAAGGAATCGTTGGTGTTGATCCCGATGTTCGGTTGCATGGGACGACACCGTGATCGGGCCGTTGTAAAATCTTGCCGCTCTTTGTAGTAGAAGGACGAGATAAAGTTTTAGTTGAGTTGTCTCGCCTTTTCACTTTGGAAAGTCGCTTCCATGGAAGAAGCTCGATCAAATCTTGAGACAAGTTTTCGAATGAGGCTGAGATTGTGAATTCATATTCCAACAAGGAAGCATCAATCTCTCCATGTTGAATTAAACCGAGTCGAGCTCGCCATTTCTCTCGCCTCAATGAGCCAACCATCGAAACATCCTCCACTCCTATCGAGACTCTTCTATGACAAGCCAAAGTTGGACAACCGAACTTACATTTCCTACTCATGAACTCGTCTAAGGCTTGTGATCTGAGTTATGACCGAGTTAGGAGAAGGCACGAACTCCTCTGATGACTCGTCTCTTTATTCCCGATTTGACACTGTTTTAGCTCGACCGAGCGAGATAAACTTGTCAAACTCCTCGATAGCTCGCATTCTTGGAAAAAATGAGCGATCTCACCTGATCACCAAAAGTGGGTCCCTGGGACCAATGTCGTGATTTGATTGTAATAAGGCCCTGTTTTCCAATTTTTCCATGTGCGTAAAATTGGATAACATTTTTGGCGACCTCTCGGGGATGATTGCCTGCTAAGCATGATTCCAGTAGCCTTAAGTCATCCATTGGGCATGGAGTCTATGTTGGAATCCTGAAAGTAGTATGATTTTCTTTGACACATCCCGGAATCTCCTTGAACATTGCTGATATCCTGGGCCTCCCTGGAATGCTAAGCATGAAGTATACTGAATCTATTGAATGCTTGACATCCATGGAACACTGCAAAATTTTGAACGAAGCTGATTTTGAACTGTTATAGAGACCTTAAACCTTTTTTACCTTGACACCTTCCAATGATGAAACAATGTGCAGAACAACACAAAACACAACAACAAGGAAAGCAAAACAACAACACACAACAATGTGCATAAGCACTTGGAGGAAAACACCTAATTTAACTATACAGGGGGTGGAACGCTTCTCAAAAACAAGCTTTGAGATGTATCCCATTCACATGAATGGGCAGTTCTTCTCCATTGAGCCTAGATAGATGAAATGAATTTGCCTCTTTGCAACTTGTGATGATGTATGGTCCACTCCAGAGAGCGTCAAACTTGGCATGCTTGCCTGGTTTGGCCCTGTCTTCATCCCATTTGAGAACTAAATCTCCCTCTTGAAAATGTCTGTCGGATGCCTTCTTGTCAAAAGATTTCTTAACTTGAGCCTGATGCTGCTCCAAAGTTTTCATAGCCTTGTCTCGTACTTCCTCTAACTCCATGAGTTCAAAGAAACCTTCTTGCCGAGGATCACTCTCTATAACTTCAAGTTGATGAGCTAACTCCAAAGAAGGTAACTCCAATGAGAGTGGGAGTTTTGCCTCTCTTCCATATACAAGAACAAAAGGAGAATTTCCGATGGCCCTTTTAGGTGTGATTCGATCTGCCCATAAGGCGGTCTTAAGCTGTGTATGCCAAGTCCTCTTGTTAGTCTCCATTGTGCGCTTAATAATCCTTATGAGGTTTTTTTGTTGCTAGACTCACCAATCCGTTTCTCATGGATAGTAATTGGATGAAGTTTTGAGGTATACCCCATTTTTAACAGCCCATTCACTCAGTTTCATACCAAGAAAAGCCAGCGCGTTGTCTGAAATGATTGTAAATGGAACACCAAACCTCGTCATTATACCCTCCAAAAAATCTAGAACTGCCTTTTCATTGCTCTCTTTTAATGCTACCGCCTCTGTCCATCGAGTAAAATAGTTCATATGCGGTAAGGACCCACTTATGTCCGTCACTGGATGGAGGATTAATCATTCCGATGAAGTCCAACCCCCATTGAACAAAGGGTTGATCCACTTGAACTGGATGCAGTGGAAGAGCTGCCAGCTTCTGCTTACCTGTGAAAAAGGCACATTCCTTGCATTTCCTTACCCAGAGATGGGCATCCTTGAATAAATCCGGCCAATAGTAGCCGGCTCGCATGATCTTGGTAGCTGTTGTTCGTGCGGAATAATGTCCTCCAGATAGGCCATTATGAAATTCTTCTAGTATCTTACTTACCTGTTCCGGTCCTATGCACCGAAGGAGAACACCGTTCAAATCTTTTCGAAAGAGAACGCTATCTACCAAAACATATGGGATAGATTGAAGACGAAAAGTTCATCTTTGGTTTTTATCCATGTTTGTTGGGTATGCTCCTGAGAAGATGAAATTCTTCATTTTGGATAACCAGTCAGCTTGATAAACATCCTCATCAGTATTTAGGAGTGTCACGTCCTCATTACCTTTTGATTCCATGTTTGCAGCAAGTTGCTCACATAAACCCTTACCTCTGACAAGTTTAGTGACTTTGATATGCACGTCATACTCCATTACCTTCGTGATCCATCCAGCACGCTTTTCGTTCATTTCTTTGTTCAGCAAAAACTCCTTGACACCTGGATGAGACACCATCAGATGAATCTTGTTGTTGGACAACATGTGTTTGAATTTCTTCAAAGCTCGAATAACCGCAAAGACTTGCTTTTCAATGAATGAGTATTTGAACTCGTAGTCTTTGAGGGATTGACTGAAGAAAGCGATTGGTTGCTCCATCAGGTTGTCGTTTTGTTGGGTGAGGATCCCTGAAATGCTCTCTTGACCTGCAAAAGCATAAAGGATAAAATCTTTGTCAAACCTGGGGTTCACAAGCGTGGGAGCTTGGGAAATGGCTGTTTTGATGGCTTCGAAGCTTTCTCGTCCTTCCTTTGTCCATGAGAATGGCATGTTTTTCTTTAGCATGGCTGTCAGTGGTTTAGCCAATGTCGCGAATTGGGGGATGAATCTCCGCACGAAATTTATGGTTCCCAGGAAGCTCTGGAGGCCCTTCTTGTGACTCGGGAGAGATAAGGACATAATTGAATGAATCCTGGCTGGATCGATTGATAATCCTTCCGCTGAAACAACATGCCCCAACAATTTTCCCTCGTGCACTGCGAAAATACATTTCTTGGGGTTAAGTGAAACCCCAAATTCCCTACACCTTTGGAAAACTTTCCTTAGATGTGTGATGTGATCTTCTGCATGCTTAGAGTATACAGTTATATCATCAAGGTAAACCAAAATAATATCGTTGATCAGTCCCTTAAATGCCATGTCCATGGCTCTTTGGAAAGTAGCCCCGGCATTGGACAATCCGAATGGCATTTTATTGTAGGCATATGTGCCCCACTTGGTAGTGAAAGCCGTTTTGAATTGGTCAGATTCTTGGACTAGGATTTGATTGTAACCTGAATATCCATCGAGCAAAGAAAATCTTTGAGCTCCTGCCACCGTTTGAAGGATCTGCTCCATCGATGGAAGAGGATAATGGTCTTTCAATGACGCACGATTCAAATCCCTGAAATCTACGCATAACCGGATCTCTCCGTTCTTCTTCCTCACGGGCACCAAATTGGCTACCCATGAGGAATGCTTGATGGGAAAAATTATACAAGCCTCGATGAGCTTGGTTAGCTCCTTTCTCATTAGTGGCTCAATTTTGGGATTAATTGGTCTCTGTTTCTGACGAACTGGCTTAGCATTAGGATCCAGTTCGATGGTATGTTGCGCAAGACCTGGATCAAAACCACGCAGATCTTTATAGCTCCATGCAAAGATGTCATGATACTCTTGACAAAGTTTGATGAAAGCTTCTTTCTCCTCAGAAGTACACACTTTTCCGATCTTAAGAAATTTTTCATTTGATACTTCGACTTCCTCAAAATATTCTTCTTTGACCACCATGTTAGGGCTTTGTCTTTTGGCTTGGTCATCTGAATTGAAAATGGATTCCAAAGTGACTAAACCTTTTGGTAACTTGTTGCTTTTCAATTGAATAATTTGTTCACCATATGACTCTTGCAACTTATCTTGATTTTTTGCAGCAAACTCCGCCTCTTCTTGCAGGAAGAGGACAATTTGGTTGTCACTATCGAACACTTGCCAACTACTCACATTATCAGGGACTGCTGGTCGAACCACCATTTTAACAAATTGCTGCCCTTCTTTCATGATATCAACTGGTATGTTATATTGTGAACCAATTGTAGCAAGCCTATCCGCATCTTGATTTTGACCTCTAGAATCGCATGAATCCAAAAGCTTCAAATCTTCAATTAGGTCCCTGATTTGTTCTTGTATGATCTTAAAAGATCATTTTTGGATGCACTACATGCTGAAACTTGATGAACAACTAACTCACTATCTCCAAAAACAGTCAGGGCCTTGATTCCCTTCCTTTGGGCTAGTTGAATTCCTTGCACAAGAGCCTCGTATTCAACAACATTGTTAGTGCAACTGAACTGCAACCAGAAAGATGAGAAGTACTTATCTCCCTCTAGAGAAATTAACATAACACCAAAGACCGGATCCATTCTTACTTCTTGAGCCATCAAGAACAATTGCCATAGTCCTTTAGAATCATTTGGTGTTTTGACAAGTTGTGGTATGATTGTATCTTCTTCATGGATACAGTAGGTACCTAATCCTGTTTCTTCCAAGACCAGCAAACCAGCTTCTTCTTCTGCCAATACATCGGCGTAGGGATCGTACTGATGATCTCTACTTGCTTCATCTAGCAAAGTATCAGGGACTTCCTCAACAAGGGTGGTTGGTTCATGATCGGCACCTTCCTCTTCTGGATCACCGATGGTGTAATTTCCATTTATGGGATTAGAAGTGTAGGGTTCTACATGATTATGGCAGATTGGTTCTGCCCTTATAGTTACTTTGGTTCCATATCGAGTCCTGAGAATCATATGCGACCAATCGGCTGATAGGTAACCACCCATCTTGGCGGTGAAATCCCGTGATAGGCAGATGGCAAAGAGGGGAGGGAGATCAATGACTGATATATCTTGGGTGAATGACAAGCTTGGGCATGCGTGGATGGTAAGTTGAAGTCCTTTGATAACCCCAACAGTCTTAATAGCTGTGCCATCTAGTTGAACAACCCCTCTTGCAACTGGCGCATATTGTATGCCTAGTACATCTGCAATTTGTTTAGGCATGACAGAGCTACTGGCACCAGAATCGATCATACAATTATGTACCAGGTGGTCACCAATGATCAGGGAAATGTAGAATGGTGGTGGTTTGTTTGCCGTAGGAATGATTTTCCCTTCCGGTTGACACAAATTTGTAGCATTTGTCACTCCATGGCTTGGTGATCCGTTGGTTTTACTAAAACTGTTCAGAGCTTCTCGCAACAGGTTTCTTTGAGAAGGAATCGAGAGTGCATCCCACATGGTAACGCTTAGATTGGTTTTCTTCATTTGTTCTACTATGCTGAAGGGAATCGCTCCAACTTTATTGAAACTTTTTGGGCATTGGGGTCCTCCTTTGGAAAATGTTTGTTGGGTACCGTGATGCCTGGAGAACCATCTTTCCCTGCGGTGTGGCTAGTCGATGTTTCTGGTGATTTCTTTCCCTCATTTCTATCAACCGCCATTTGTAATCCATGTTGAGAAGTGGATGCTAGATCAGATTCGGGAGCTTGAGGCTCCATTGCTCTCTTCTTGGAACGAGTGTTTGCTGCCACTGATGAAGAATCGGTATTCAACCCACAAAAATCTTCTTCTTGCCAGTTTAGTAAAGTGGATTCTTCAGGTGCCTGTGGTTGATCTGCCGCTTCTTGTGTAGATGAATTATTTGTTAAATCTGAAGGGGAAGATACACTTTGAACCATAAGGGCCTGGCTAAGAACCCCATTGGGACAAAGATTTTGATTGTGAGGTTGAGAGCAAGGATAGCACCATTCGTAGTCTTGAACTAGATTATTCTGAACAGGTACTATAGCTCTAGATGAGCTAGCTGCAAGAGGGTTCTGAAAGTTCAAGGGCCTGACATTTGCAACTTGACTTGTAGTTTGATTTCGAGGCTGATTGTTTCCTTGAAAAGGAGGACGGTTAGCCTCGACATCGCTGATTTTGTGGTGATATGGACGATTGTATTGAAATTGTTGCCTTTTGAGTGCAACAAGCTCATTTCCAAAATTTTGCAGTAGTGATTTGACTTCAAATAGGTCATTTGAAGAGGCAGGGGAAGATTGAGGTGGTTGCTTGGAGTCCATTGGAATAGGAGCAATGATAGGCTGATGATTCGTAAGATCTGGAGAAAAGGGCATTGGTGGTCGTGGAGCTATCTTTCCAGCCTGAATCAAAGAATTCTCTGCACTTATGGCAACTTCGTAAGCATCAGGAAGTGTAGTCCCTCCCATGGACTGGATCATAACTGCTACATCGCTATTCAAGGCTCGCAAATAGTACAAGAATGCATTATGTGCAGAAGGTTTTACGAGCGCCGGAATCCTATTCCAAGTCCTGTGGAATCGGAAGTTGAAATCACTCATGTATTCTTGGGAAGCTCTCTTTATGGTAGTAAGTTGTTCCAAAAGTGATAGGTGATCACTTTTGTCTTCAAATTGTTTACATAGCTTTTCTCCCAACTCGTCCCAAGTGGTTATAGTGCCAACACCTAACCCGCGAAACCATTGAAGCGCTTTTCCCTTAAAAGAGGTAGCAAGAAGTCTAACTGCAACGTTGTCTTCGGTGATATTATGTACTGCACATATGCTGGCTACATCAAAGATATGCTCCACTGGAGTAACGTGAGTTTCCCCCGTGTAGAAGGGTAAACTTTTGAGTGCCGCAACAGGTATCGGGTCACGTTGAGCCAACACGAGAGGACTGCTTGCATTGAAAGGGGGAAAAACTTGGTTCCTCGCCATAGCGACGAAAGGTTGATTGTTCCTGGGTGAAGGAAATCTTCCGTAAGGAGGAGTTGAATGACCCCTACTAGGTAAATCTGCAACTGGGGATGTGGAAATGCCTCTTCTTCTTCTCTTTGGAGGAGACAAGGAAAGTTTGATATGCTGATAATTTCCTTTCTTTGAAGAAGCTCTTGTTTGAATTCTTCGCATAAGTTACTGCACTGAGATTCGGAATCCAGAGATATGGAGTCGCCAGGTACTTTGACTTGTGTAAGTGAGAAGAGAAGTACCAACTCTCCAAAAACTCGTTGTGTGTGGTCGCACGGTGGCCCCAACCTCCGAAAGATGAAACTCTATTGTGATGTGCGTGCGCAAAACTGTAGTGTGGCTTAAGTGCTTGATAATCAAAGATGGAATCTAACTTCGTGATGTCTGTCGTAAAATCGTTGTCGCCAAATCACCGCACTTCGAATATCCGTGGATGTGAATAGGACGTTTGGTGTGATTGGGACACATGGGATCACCTCTCAAGCTGTGGGACTTGGGCTCGAGGTGAACCTCCGGAGAAGGCCGGCTTCCTCTTCCTAAACTAAGTGTTGTACTACTCCTAGTGTAACAAAAATGATTATCTAGTCCTATGCTAACATTTTCATGGGGTTTTAGGGAAAGAGATTTACAGAAATGAAACTATACTAGGGATGGTGATGCACCGAATAAAGGGTGTCTTCAGATTCAGGAAGGGTTAATTTGAAGAGGGTGTGTGCACCACAGGTCAACTTCACCTACTGCAACTTAGAGAGGGTACAAGATACCACAGGCTAAGAGACACGCGTTCCTTTTGTTAAACTTTATCAGACCGAGAAATATACCAGTTTCCCAGTGAAGAAGGATGAACTCAAGAAGGGTGAACAGACACCACAACTCAACTGCATGCAATACTTCACCACTCGATAAACACAGAACTCCAAGAACCTGCAATAGAAACTTAAACTTGCACAGTGTACCTGCAAGTATGAGAAAGGCACAAAGAAGCATAGAAGGATGAAAGGACCGAGATTAGTCACAAAACACACACTTTTATTGCTTCAATAACATGCACAATGCATCATACATTCAGAAGAGGCAATATTTGCCATTACAGTCTTGAAGAGGAGGCTTGAAAGTTCTCTCAACACACAAGAACAACTTTGTAAGAGAGAGGATTCTTGAAAAGTATACACTCGCCCGAGATATCTAACTGTCAACTTTGTCCAACTTTGGAACCCTTTGAAATGAGCTCCCAACTTACATTTATAGAAGAATATGTGAGAAAGAAGAGGAAATGGTCATAATTACATTCCTAAATGAAGGCCCATGATGTATTTATTGCAGCTTAGTCAACTACCCGAGAAGGTTCCATCATGGGTCATTAATCGCTCGATGACCAAGTCTTCTCAATTAATTAAAAGAATATTTAAATAAAATATTTAAATAATAATAATAAATATTATTATTAAAATATTTAAATAAAAATATTAATTTAATTAACATAATGTCGGGACCCCCGTTGACCCGCTTGACTTGAAGAGGAGGGGGTCCATGTGGATATAATCGCACATAGCCAAATTTGATGAGCTTCGAATCCTCTAACTCGGTATTGCACTCGATTTTTGACCCCGCACCAACTCTTTCCTCGTCTTGGCAATCGGGCCCTTTTGCATTGAGTCCTCCGAATGGTGGACTATCAAACTTGATTCTTATCATTTCGCTCTCGTTAACTCGAAACCATTTATGCATTCCTCCTCAAACTTCATGAAACATCACCACGAGCTCCCAACTGATTCGACCTGGCTTTGTTTTGCATATCAACCCGAGCACCCGGTCTCAACTCGGACTCTCACATGTCTATGTACCGAGCTCATATTTACCATCCTGCACATCTGATTTCCTTACTCCCTGAACAACAATGGGTCTATGCTCATTGGTTATAAACTCAAGCACTAGCTCATGCATTGAGCTCTTCTTTGATTCGGTCGATCTCTTGAGCTATTCAACGTGCTTTGTATCTCATGTGGAAATATCAAGATTTGTTCGATCATGTTCACATTTTCACGCCTCTAAGAATGGTTTTACCACAATGCTCACGGTTCTTCCTTATCATATAACACTTGTAGTAAGAATGTTTAGCTTTGCCATAATAAGCACAATTTGTACCTTCCAAACGATGAGAAAATGCCATTATTAATAAAGACCTAATGCTGCCATGATGATGACACAGTCTCATGCCCATAACATGTCTGATAGACACCCTAAGACTGATTTTTTGGCCAAAGAGCCCCTTGGTATTTTGGCAGTGCACCCGGAAATCTCAGCTCCAATCGACAATTATGCTACTATTGGAACCTATGGCATAGGTAGCCGTGAGCTATACAATATACTCATTTTTTCGAAACTAAAAAGATCCTTCATGTTACAATTTGCAACACATAAAAGGAGTCCTTCAAAAAATACATTGAAAAGCTGGGGCAGCCAAGAGGACCTTGGAAAAAATGTACAGTAACAACTATATGAATTCTTCCTTAGTCGTGGATCAAAGCTAATAAGCCGATAAAACCGGCTCGAAACTACAAAGTATAATCGTCCATAAAAACGAGCTTCTCTGAACCTGGTAAAAGAATATTTTATTGTCTGATTGGACGCACATAATGGAAGGGTATAAATATTGCCTCTGCTCTCGGATTTTCTCGAAGAGACCATTTACGAGTAACAAGGATATAGCATGCAAAACAGCCGACCGGGTATTTTCAGAGTTGACCTTCACATTCAATTCGTTTCTAGGAGAAAACAATGCTGAGCAATATGAATCGTTTCATTCTGCACGTAATAAACCTTCATCTCCTGGTTCATGGAAATTCTATGAAGCCTCAAACAGCGTGACTCCAATCCATCGTGCATGGCAGTGAATATTTGTTTTCTGCAACTGTGCGTGGGAGCTTCTCGCGACCACCGAATGCTATGCGTGGATGCGGAATGTGTAAAACCTCCTTCAAACAACCTTCTGTTTACAAAACGGCCGACCAGACAACCACGTTTAATCCGATTAAACACTTCAACTGCTTCATTCCACGTTTTCCAACTTACCTTGCGTGTGACTCGCCCAAAGACTCGGACCACGTTTAAACGGCTCGTGCGGAAGTTTGATGTTGGATTGCCATCGTCAAATCTCCACTTGGCAGTGCTGCTCCAAATCTCCCCCGCGCGGAGTTTCTTCTTTGGTTTGCCATCCACAAAAAACCCGCTTGGCAGTGCTGCTCCTTATTTCCCACGTCCAACGGCTTGGACAAACTAATCCACGGGCCCCGGCCTCAGCTTTGCCGCGCAACCTTGGCAAGTTCGCTCCTTATCTCCGCAATTTCCACCAGCGAGCGGGATTTTCAGCTTGGCCCGCCATTCATAAAAATCCACTTGGAAATCAAGTGAAATATTTCCCATGCGCGGAAATATCGCTTCTCTTGCCAAGATCGTGCCTTCACTTATGGAGGTCTCACGCATGGCAGCGTAGATAATTTTTTAAAAGCAGCTGGTAGGTAGAAATTTTCGAGAATAGTTGGCAAATGGCAGAAATAGTTTATGTAGTCGTTGCTTATCTTCAATTAACCACTCTACATGCCGCTTTAATATTGATTCTGAACAAATGATTTGCCGCTTGAATTTTTCAGAAAGATTCAAATTTAAGCGATCATGGATCTCGTAAAAATTTCATAAGACCATCTGTTCCATGAAAATCGATGCATTAGTCCACCACATGGGACCATACTTTTAGCAATTTGAATTGGCTATACGCAGCAGCTACATGGTAGAGAAGTAAACTTTATCTCGTAGAAACAATCGCCTCCGAGAGAGTTAATTCATGACAATGCACATGCAAGGCAATCCCAAGGAATCGCTGGTGTTGATCCCGATGTTCAGTTACATGGGACGACACCGTGATCGGTCGTTGTAAAATCTTGCTGCCGTAGTAGAAGGACGAGATAAAGTTTTAGTTGAGTTGTCTCGCCTTTTCACTTTGGAAAGTCGCTTCCATGGAAGAAGCTCGATCAAATCTTGAGACAAGTTTTGCGAATGAGGCCGAGATTGTGAATTCATATTCCAACAAGGAAGCATCAATCTCTCCATGTTGAATTAAACCGAGTCGAGCTGCGTCATTTCTCCGCCTCAATGAGCCAACCATCGAAACATCCTCCACTCTTATCGAGACTCTTCTATGACAAGCCAAAGTTGGACAACCGAACTTACATTTCCTACTCATGAACTCGTCTAAGGCTTGTGATCTGAGTTATGACCGAGTTAGGAGAAGGCACGAACTCCTCTGATGACTCATCTCTTTATTCCCGATTTGACACTGTTTTAGCTCGACCGAGCGAGATAAACTTGTCAAACTCCTCGATAGCTCACATTCTTGAAAAAATGAGCGATCTCACCTGATCACCAAAAGTGGGTCCCTGGGACCAATGTCGTGATTTGATTGTAATAAGGCCCTGTTTTCCAATTTTTCCATGTGCGTAAAATTGGATAACAGATGTAGATACAACATTATGGCACTATAGGCTTGGTCATATGAGCCATAAGGGCATGAACATCATAAAGAAGAATTTCCTTGGATATAAAAAAAAGGTTTGGATTTTGTGAGAAGCTGCATATATGGGAAACGAGAAGCGAGTAAGGTTTCTCAAGGTTGGACCTACGAAGAAAGAGAGTAAGTTAGAGATGGTACATTCGATGTATGGGGGTCGGCTCGGGTATCATCTCTTGGGGTTCAAGTTATTATGTTACTTTTATTGATGATACAACAAGGAAAGTTTGGGTTTATTGTATTAGAAACAAATCGATGTATTTGACACTTTTGTTAAATGGAAAGCCTTGGTAGAGAATGAAACAAGTATTAAGCTAAAATGTCTCAAGTCGGATAATGGACAAGATTATGTGCAGCAATAAATTTAATGATTATTGTTCTAAGAATGGAATCCACAGGAAAAAGGCAGTTCGGGAACTCCGCAGAGAATGGGGTATCGGAAAGTATGAACATAATAATAATGGAACGTGCTAGGAGCATGAGGTTACATGCAAGACTGCCTCTTTCTTTTTGGGTAGAAGCGGTGAGCACAAGTTGTGTACTTGATAAACAAAGGACCCTCAAGTGCCTTGGATGGAGGCATACATGAGGAGGCATGGTATAGTAAGAAAGTTGATTATTCATTTCTTAGAGTCTTTGGATGTGAGGTGTTTGTTCATATAGACAAGGATGATAGGACCAAGCTAGAGGCTAAATCAGAAAAATGTACTTTCATTAGTTATGGTGGTGATGACTTTGGATTTAAATGTTGGAGTATTAAGGACAAGAAAATCATTCGATCTAGGGATGTGGTCTTTAATGAGAAAGTCATGTATAAGCAATAGTTGCAGGAAAATAGGGAAGAATCCAAGAAAGAATATGCAGTGGTAGAGGATATTCTAGATGGGAAAGTGACCCATGAATCAATTCAGGAACCTACTCAACATGAACCCCAAACTCCTACAGTGAGGAGGTCTTCTAGGGTAAGAAAAGAACCTAAATGTTTTTCTCCTTCTCTTTATTATTTATTACTCACTGATAGTGGAGAGCCAGAGAGCTTTGATGAAGCAATGCAGGTAGATGTCAAGAAGAAGTGGGAGCAAGCCATGGATGAGGAGCATCAGTCTCTCATGGAGAACCAGACTTGGGATTTGGTGAAGCTACCAGAAGGAAAAAGAGCATTGCAGAACAAGTGAGTGTATAAAGTTAAAGATGAAGGAGGAAAGAAAAGATATAAGGTCCGGTTGGTGGTCAAGGGGTTTGCATGTAAACAAGGTATAAATTTTGATGAGATTTTTTTATCCTGTAGTAAAAATGAATTCTATCAGAACTGTTCTTGGAATAGTGGCAGCAAAAGACTTGCACTTAGAACAGTTAGATGTAAAGACTGCATTTCTCCATGGTGATTTGGAGGAGGAGCTATATATGCAGCATCCAGAAGGATATGAAGTCAAAGGTAAAGAGGAGATGGTGTACAAACTGAAGAAGAGCTTGTATGGCCTGAAACAAGCTCCACGTCAATGGTATAAGAAGTTTGATAGCTTCATGATGGAGCAAGGTTATATTAGATGTCATTATGACCATTGCGTGTATACAAAGAAATTTGAGGATGGAAGTTATATTATCATGTGTTTGTATGTAGATGACATGTTGGTTGCAGGTAAAAACATGCAGGAAATAAAAGTACTCAAGAAATAACTAAGTGAATCCTTTGATATGAAGGATTTGGGGCAGCCAGACAAATCCTTGGTATGAGGATAACTTAGGATAGGAAAGGAAGAAGCTGAATTTATCTCGGAAGAGTACATGAAGAAGGTATTGGATAGGTTTAACATGCGGGATGCTAAACCGGTTGGAACTCCTTGGCGAGGCCATTTTAAGTTATCAAAGGAGCAGTGTCCCAAGACAGAGCAGGAAAGAAACCAGATGTCCAAGGTACCTTACTCATCAGCAGTTGGTAGTTTGATGTATGCTATGGTGTGCACTAGGCTTGATATTGCCCATGTAGTGGGAGCTATGAGTAGATTTATGAGTGATCCAGGTAAAGAGCATTGCAAGCAATAAAGTGGATCCTTTAGTATTTGAGAGGGACCATGGGGACAGTTTTGTGCTATAGTGGATCAGACACCACTTTACGTGGTTATGTAGATTCAGACATGGCTGGAGATGTAGACAGCAGGAGGAGCACGACAGGTTATATTTACACTGTAGGTGGGACAAAGAATGAGCTGGATTTCACGACTACAAAAGCTGGTGGCTTTGTCAACCACGGAGGCTGAGTATGTTGCTACCACAGAGGAAAGCAAAGAGATGATTTGGTTACAAAAATTTCTTGAGGAGTTGGAGCATAAGCAAGAGGAATGTAAGCTACATAGTCATATTCAGAGTGCTATACACCTAGCTAAGAACTCTGCTTTCCACTCCAGGATGAAGTATATACAATTAAGGTACCATTACATTAGAATAACTTTAGAGGAAGAGAAGTTGAAGTTGGAGAAGATTCATACCAGTCAGAATCCTGCAGACATGATGACCAAGGTGGTCACAAGGGAAAAACTAAAGTTGTGTTCAACTTTGGTTGGTCTTCACAGAAACTAGTGAAGGGTTGAGAAGCTTGCTCAGAGGAAAACTAGTCTCCAAGTGGGAGATTGTTAGGTTGTGGAGCCTATTTTCATGTGTGAAAGTGTTGAAGATTGTACACTAAGAGTACTATACACTTTTCATGTATCCTCGCCTTGGGTTTCGGAGGCAGGCCGGGCCCCGAGCAGGGTCCAGGACGCAACCCCGATAGTAGGGGTTTGGGGGGTGCAGCCCCAAAAAAAAAATTTAGGCATAAATTTTTTTGGCCTCAAAAAAATGCACCCGACATATCGAGAAACATGCTCTTCTCATATGGGTGAGTTTTTGACCCATAGGTTTATGGGACGGGTTTTTCCCATGGTTTTGATACCCACGGTTTTGTAAAATTGCTTAAGCAGTTGTCTATTTATATGGTCTTATGCATATGATAGATGTACAAGTAAATGTATTGCAGATGTGTTTTGAATTCGGGTGTGAATTCTGTAGAGTTTGTTGAGCATAGCTCCAAACGGATCTAGGTATTGTATTGAGAGAGTTGAGGCTTGTAATAAAATCTGAGCAAGTGATTCTTGGTGGACGTAGCCCAAATTGGGTGAACCACGTTAAATCTTGTCTCTCGTGTTGTGTTATTTATTCTACACTTTTATTTGAGATCTCGTAATATTTTCTCGCATATTATTTTCTACTTTTACATTTCGTAAGGGATTATTCCACATATTTTATCTCTTATTTCCTAATAGAATATCTGAATAGGATTTATGTACGTGCCATTCAAGACCTGAATTGCTCTAGCCATCTAAAGAAGGAATCATTTAGTAGGAAGATGCATAGTCTATTAGTGATACTACAAGTGTTGCTTGTGATAATTGGGCTCATGGTACTTATTAGATGGTTGGGCATGAAGTAAGGAGAACATTTTCATGGAAAAGAAAACCTCATTGTGTCAGGAGGATAGGTAACAACTCTATACCTTAGTACACTAGGGAAGGAGACCCTACGGTATTCCTACATACTATGGAGGAACTATGGATAGACCAGTTAGAAAGAATAAGTATGTTAGCATATACCCTACGTGGGACAACAACATGCTGGTGGGTGGTTCATAGGGATAATATTGTAGAATGGAATGAAGTCAGGATTGCTCTTACAACTCAGTTTTTCAGGAGTAATGCACTAACTCAAATATGTACATATCATGGTAATCAACCTATTCAGCACCACATTTAGCAATGTGAGAGGCTCTAGATAGAGGGGGGAAGATTAACCTGTCTTCGCTATGGGTGCACAAAATTTATTCTACTTTACAAGGTTGCGTGACGCACTTGGTATGTATATGCAGAGCTACATAGAGAAACTAGAAATTGGTAGGATTTGATTATAGGTATGGTCTAGAATTTTGACTACTTCTCTACTAAACCTCCAATAGAAGAGGCATTAAGGGTTATAAAGATGTTAACTATGGGAGATAGTGCAAAGGTGCAAGAATTCATTCAGGATTTATTTGATGAGAACGACTCAGGAGAAAAGACAGATGCCATACTACTTAAGCGTGCTTGCTTTGAGAAAGAAAAAGGGAATATGGTTTATATAGTGGATGATGGAGTAGAAGAACTAGATATAGATCATTCAACATGTATGCACAAGGTCTTGTACATTCTGAGATAAAAATGCACATGCCTATCATGAACCTATGAGGACCAAGAAAGTGAATATTGGTACGTATGTTGAACCTAAAGAGGCAATAATTATCTAGATTATTGGTCTGAATCTGAAGTAGAAAAAATAGTGGAGTTGCGCCATGATTTCCAGGATTTATTTCCTAGGGGATACCATGAATTGTAGGGAGTGCATGAATCATTAGGATAAATGAAGATAAAGCTTAAGGAAGGTTCGTGTCCGTTCAGGAAGAGACCCTATAGGATGAACCCCAACTTGCGCATAAAGGTCAAAGAAAAAATTGACAAAATGTTGAAGTTTGGAATCATCAAGCCCCTAGAAGAATTGGAGTGGGTTAGCCCCATGGTTATCAGTATAAAGAAAGATGGTCAGATTAGGATTTTTGTGGATCATAGAGAGGCTGAATGCTACATATGTGATTGATCACTTCCCCTACAACTTTCACAGAGGAGATATTAGAAGGCATTCACAGGGCACGAGATATATTCTTTTATAGATGGATTCTCTAGGTATCATCAGCTCGGATTACACAGGAAGATCAAGAAAAAACAACTTTAACCACTAAATGGGGAAGTTTTGCATATCTTTGTGATGCCATTTGGTCTGAAAAACTTTCCTTCTAAATTTTTGCAAATAGTTGTTCAAGCATTCCAAGATTTTATTCATATTTTCTTGTAAGTTTATTTGGATGATTGGATGGTGTATGGGCTTGTTAAGGATCATTGTGACAATTTACACTTAATGTTTGAAATATGTACATATTTAAGCATCTCTTTGAACATCAAAAAGTGTGTGTTTGCTACACACTTTAGCACTCTATTAGGACATATCATCGTAAGGAATATTTTTGGTAGATCCAAATAAGGTTGCAGGTATTGTTGGCTGGAAGAGCCTACCAGTCAAAGTGAGATGCTGCGATTTTGGGTCACACTGGGTATTATAGAAAATTTATTAAAGGATAAGCTAAGGTTTCCATACCCTTAGAAGAGATACTAAAAGGAAAAGGGACATTTTATTGGGGATAACCGTAATAACATGCATTTGAGGTACTAAAGGAGAGACTTACTACAACACCTATTCTATGCTTTCCCTCATGGGACCAACCGTTTCATGTACATGTGGAAACCTCTAGCACGGCCATTGGTATAGTATTATCTCAGCCTAGAGAAGGTATTATAGATCATCCTATCTTTTTTTCTAGTAGAAATTTGACTCATGCAGAGCATAATTATACAACGACAGAGCACAAAGCCTTGTCCATGATCTATGCACTACATAAATTCAGAAAATACCTTTTAGCAACACCATTTGTATTTTACACCAATCACATGACATTGAAATACTTGGTAAACAAGCCCGTTTTACAGGGCGCATATGTCGATGGGTGATTTTATTCCAAGAATTTGATTTCATAGTTGTGGTAAAACTAGGTAAAAGTAATTATGGCCTAGACCATTTATCATGAATTCAGTCGAGGGAGGACACACAACAAGTGAAGATACAATGCCAAATGCATAGTTCTATAGGTTATAATGCGCACCTTTGGAATTGGAGGATATTGCTATATTTTTTTATGTACAGTGTGGTGCCAAAAGGAATGAAATCCTTGGAGAAGAAACAACTTGCAATTCGTGTGGCTCCTTTTATGTTGATTAGTGGTGACCTATACAAGCTAGGCCGAGATGAAGTATTGTGTTGGTGTGTACTAGAGCATGATGCGTACGGACATCATGAAAGAGGCTCGTGGTGGTATTGCAGGTGGGCACTATGCAGGTGAAGCCACTACATGTAAGATTCTACTCACTAGATTATGGTGGGAGACCCTTTACAAGGATTATAAAGCATATTTTAAGGCGTGTGATCATTGTCAATGTGTTGGTAAACTTGGGAAAAGAGATGAAATGCCTTTGACACCTATTCCTAGTGTAGATCTATTTGAGAAATTGACTATAGAATTTGTGGGTCCTATTTCACCGATTACGTGTAGGAATGGATAACCCTACATAATCACTTGCACATATTATCTTACAAGGTGCATGAAGCAACTCCTACCAAGGATTGTATAGCAGCTATAATGGCATGTGTTCTTATGGGAAAATATTCATACAAGGTATGGATTCCCATTGATTTTGACTAGTGATAGGGGCACACACTTTTTGAATGAGACAATAAGAATTATATTAGATGAATTCATGATTACACACCATAATAATACACCATATCATCCTCATGAAAATGGGACTACTGAAGCTTTCAACAAGATTTTGAGCTAGACATTGACAAAAAAATTGATGTTGGAAGGAAAGATTGGGATGATAAACTTTATGTAGTGCTTGGGGCATATAGAAAGACCTACAAGTGGTTGAACAAGGCCACACCCTTTGAGTTGGTGTTTGGCATAAAATCAATTATTCCAATGGAATTCATGTTACCTTCTTTACGTGTTACATACACTAGAGGTATAAGCGATGAGCACTTTTGGAAGAAATAATTGATCAATTGATGATTAGATGAGAGGTGCTCCATAGCACATTGGAGCCGAAGCGAAAAGGCCAAGTAGAAGGAAGGCATGATATGAAAGGCACATCAAGGAAAAAAATCTTGAGATAGGACGAGATGGTGATTCTTTATGACTCTAAGTTTCTACGCCATCCAGGAAAGCTTAAAGTACATTGTTTGGGACTGTATATCATCACTCATACACTTGAATTATGTGCTTATCAGTTAGAGACACTTGATGGAATACGGCTACTCATTTACTTTAATGGGAGTAGGATGAAGCCCTACTATACATAAGTCTTCTTAGTGTTTGTAATAAGGTAGTGTTTCCATTTAGAGTAGGTTTTCATTTCTATATTTCCTTAATGTATTTCCTTTTTGGTGTTATGATTTTTCAATTCAATTGGTCTTTTGTGTAATAAGTGCATTTACACGCTGGAATCTAATTACCATTTGAATAAATTTTATGTGCAGAGGACTACACATACCATTGGTGTGGGGTGGTTATTTACAACGAAGTACACATAAATGAATAAGCTGCTACAAGTGTTATTCAAGTTTGCAGAGGAGTGGTTAGAAGAGATATTTATTTAAAACAATGATCGTAGATGGAGATAAATGAGGTAAGAGTATAACGTGACGTAAGTAGTGGGCCTGTAGAAACTACTAGGGGAAGGTGTAGTGGAAAGGTACTGGGGCACATAGAAGTACACTGTGAGGATAAGTCTCAGAGCAGGAGTTAGGAACATACACTAGAAATTTATAGCTAGGCCTGAAGATATACCACGTGGATATGTGCAAATGGTCAATTAATGAGAGGATTGTTGGTAGGTGGAGGAGTAATAAATGCACTAAATTCTTGAAAATCTATATAAGAATGTGATGCAGGTTAATTTTTACCTTTTTGATCACAAGTATTTGAGTGAGCTAAGTGCGAATGAGTGAGTGAGTCGTGTTAAGGTGCGAGAGTTGTGAAACCATGTGTGGAGAGTAGACCATTGCACAAAGAGGCTTGCTTCCCCATTGGTGAAGGTTTTGAGAAAAGCGAGACACATTAAGGAGGAGCTAGGGCATGCGGTTTCAAGCTAGGGCACATGGATTTGAGCTAGGGTTTGATTTTTCTCATTATAGATAGTGAAAGGGTGGATTTTACAATGGCACCAAAGAAAGCACCTCATGCAGCACCAAAGGAAAGAAGAAAGTAGAAACAAAAGTTTAAATTTCTCCCAGAGTATATTTTAAGGGTTGCAATATCCAGAGGGTGTGATAATTGGAAAAGAATGGAATTCCCACATCTGCAAGTGTAAGATAAGTGACTAAAACCACCACACATCTGAAAAAAAGAAAGAATTAGATGGATTGTTGAATACAAAGACCAACAAGTGCATGGTGGAGTATATGTCAGTTTATGATGATGCTAGATAGAAACTGTTGAAATAGGTAGGAGTCTATCAATTGTATGAGATCCCATATTTTGGAAAGTATGAACCTTTATACCAGTTCCTGATGAGCACGATCCATGATGACTTTTTCTATTTTTCTAGAAAAAGGGTTAGAATCACAAGAGCCTCGATTTTGACACTAACAGATTAAAAGGCGAGAGGGGTAGGCCTAGATAGTGACCTAACTGATAAAGAAACAATCATGGAGACATGGAAAGAGTTGGGTTATACAAAGGTTCCACGTGGAATGAACATTGATAAATTGAAGAAGTCCCTAGTAGGACAAGAAGTCCACAGTAGTACAAGAATTTACACATTTGGTGACCAAGTCAAATGATCAAGAGAGATAGTCGAAAATAAATACCATGCGGCTCCATATCGAGACAAAAATGTATCATGGAGTAGTCTATAACATAGTAGGCTACATTGCAGAAACCATTATTGAGGAAGCGTGCACAAGTGATAAGATCATTTTTAGATTTATCTTACTTTCTCCAAAGTATTTATGGAAATTGGAGTGCCCTATGGGACAAAGAACAAGAGTTGGAAATATTCCATGGAAAACAATTCCTGCATAAAGGTTCGAAAAGTATTTATGTGAAGGTTCAATGAGTGAGCCATTTAAACAGAGGGTGGAGATGTGGTTTGATCGACTCGCATAGAATTTTAAGAGTGGCGCATCCCTAAGGAGTTACCCGGTAGTTGGCAAGAAGTACGGTTTGTGGTGTACTAGCACTTTTTCATCATGTGGCTCGCTATGAGGGATGGGACATGGAGCCCATGGTGAAAACTATCATATGATTTCACAACACACTACTTCTAGGCATCAGTCCACCACTTTAATGATGCGCGCCACCTAAGTTTTATTGAGACAAGGTACACTTGTGACTACCACACTGAGAAAGACATATATATATCCAGCCGGACTATCTATGTTGAAAGGCTCATTTCGGACATTATAAGCATGAATCCTGTAAGCTTGGCAATCAGGGTACATTGGAGCAATGTTTGTATACCTTTAGCTTAAGCCCAAGTGGAGAATAACAAGTATGTGGAGAATGAGTTCACGCTCCAGGGACACCTAAGGGAAAGCATACAATGGAGAATGTGCAGACCTCAAAGCCCATAAAAATGTAAAGGTAAATGATGAGGAGGATGATGAAGATAATGACTACTTAGGTCATAGAGGCCGGAGACAGCCCACGGATGGAGTGGAAACTAAGTGCATGGGTACCCCACCACGGGCGGAGGAAGAAAATGAAGACTTGGATGTAGAAACAGTCTAGGGAGAGCACCTATTTAAGAGGGTATTCAAAAGAACAAGGACCCAGGCATGGGAACCCCACATCCTGTGAGGATATCACCATGAATATCTCCTTACAAAGAGGCAGTTGAGAAGAAAAGGAGAAATATAAATCTAAATGAGGAGGTAGAGGAGTCTACAAAAAGCACGTCTGGCACCCTTGTACAACCAGAAGATGTGGAAGAACCCAAGCATGAAGATCTAAAGGATGAAGAAGAGGTAGTAAGGGTGGTAGAAGAAACGAAACATTATATTGCTCAAAACATTCAAGATCCCACTCCAAATATGGGCTATACCGAGGACATAAGTAAAATTTTCTGCACCCATTTCGTAGAGTACACTTTGGACCTTAAGGGGTTGTATGGATGGGATTTTATGGACCTAGACATGGCCACTACATGCATGAGGAAACAAATTTCTTGGTCTATGCAAACTCACATGGACAATCCTGATTTTGATGTATGTGAGGAGTCATGTGTGTCCCAAGAATGAAGAAGGCATCATAAAGAAAGCACATGACTATAAATCCCACTCTCATGTCTGATGAGTAGGTAAGAAATTCCTTAGTTAAGGTATCTACAAAAGTGGCACGAAGGAACATAGATAAGGCTGCCACTATTAGAGCACTACGAGAAGATAACAAGGCCAAAGATGTAGAAATAGCGTGTCTACAAGGAGAAAAGGACTTGGAGCAGAAAAATAACAAGGCCTTCATTAGTATGGTGGAAGAAATTGGTGACCATGTCCTAAAAGTAAGACCACACTTGGAATCTAAGGTACCTAAAATGTTTCCTTCAGCTATGCATTATGTGCGTACCCTAGTAGATTTGGTGCTTGAGGATGGACTGATTTGCATGCCAGTGCCAAAGGACCTTGAACAAGAAGTAGAGAGAGAAAGGGCCTCATTAGTTAGAAAGATTTAATCTTACGAAGCCTTGCTCCAGAATTTATAGGAAGAGTTTAAGAAAGAAGACTATGCATTGAACATTTGTGTAGCTCTAGAATCAGTAATCCAAATAAGAACTATATTGGAGGACAATGAAGTTTTGAAAGAAATGAAGGATGAGACTTTAGGGCGCGTAGAGAGATTGGCGTTAGTGAAGCAAAAGCGCAAAGACCTTATAGCAAACACAACAACCGAGTATAAGGAAAGGATGGATGAGCATGGAAATCTCATATATAAAAATGATGGATCTTATGGAGGGACGAATGTCTTATATTGCTAACGTTATCATAATATTGCAGAATGAGAAGGGAGAGATGACCTAGGATGAGTTAGAGGGCATCACTGCAGATGTCCCAAAGAAGACCCAGAATGCGCTAGATGAGTGACAAGCTTTGGAAGCTGAAATTAAGGAAGAATATCGTTGATTCTCTTAATGGAAGAGGAGGGTACTGGAGAGTAAAATCTATTCTTTGTACAACAATTCATTCTTTATATTCTTCCATTCTTATTCTTTAAGGCATCAGGAGACAACCATTTCTAGGGTGGAAATGTAGTTTAGTGTGGAGTAATGTTAAGTAGACAAAGTATGCCACTAAAGAGAAGGCATACATAAGATTTGCACGTGGTAGTACAATAGGTTTGAAAGAACGAGAAGGATAGGGATAGGAAAGGAAGCGTGCACTAAAGATAGATTTAGCTAGGATTTAGCCATTTTTATGGTTACGAGCTATTTTTGGAGATAAGGTATGGAGCACACAATGAGATGGATACTTGCGTGACACACAAATGCTATTTTGGGAAGAGCATATACTAAAGTTCCATGCATGAATTCAAATTAATAATAGAATTACTACTACCAATTAACTGTAAGAGATCTATTATTAGTGCACTTGCATGTGTGCATGTTATTTTAAAGGCACATGACTATTTTTAGCATGTGACCTATTTTTGTAAGTGTGTAAGGTGAAGGGAAAGTCCCCACCCTTATAAATATGTGGTAATATATGTAGATTAAGAGAGTGATATGTATGAGCTATTGTGGATTTATGCTACCACATATGATGCGCACATAGACTTATGATACTACTTATTTTAAGAAGATTTTATGCTTATTGTGTTTTAATATAATGGGGTGTGTTGGGTGAATAATGGTGTTAAACATGACTTAAACTAGTTCTTACATGATTGGCTTTGTTATATCTATCACTTAATTCATTATTATTTTAGATCTAGATTTGTAATATGCTCTGTGGGATATCTATGTTGTTTGTGGATATGAATACATTACATCTTCATCATGTTCACATCCTATACAAGCATTTATAATGAGAGGCCTAGTACTTTGCGTGCTTTAGGTGAGCGCTCACCTCGGCTAGGTGATTTTCTAGTGCGATCGGGTTGTTTGTGGAAAATTCTAGGCTACCTCGGTCGAGGATACAATAGAGTTTCATGAAAGCATTACATAAATACAAGCCTAAACCTCCTCTCTCATTGCATCGATTTCAAAGTATAAGAAATATTGGTTTGTCTAGAAACCTCTACCATATACACCACCACCAATAAGTCCTAATGGAGGATTACGTAACATGCTACCAAAGGTGGAGATGCACAAATTTGATGGGAAGGATCCAGTCACTTGGATCAACCAAATGGAGAATTTTTTTATCTACACCAAACCCCTGGTGCATAGAAGGTGATTGTAGCATCCTTATACCTGGAACTAGACCAATTCATTTGGTATTGCTGGTTGAGCACACAAAAGTTAAAAAGGGACTCAATATCTCCTTATCAACATTCGAGAAATGAACTTCAATTACACTATAACAATAGTATCATTGAGAACTACTTCAATCAGCTTGCACTAATTACGAAAAAAAAATTGGTCAATGATTGCATTCAACTATTTCAGAATATATCCTTGAGAGTGGAGGATATCACTGATGAGAACCTCAATGACCTATTTTTGGGAGGTCTCAAGGATAACATCCAACATGATGTTCATATTTTTAACCCGAATTTGATCTCGACTCTATGGTCCTTGCTCAGAGAATGGAAGAAAGAGATATTTCCAAAATTTGGGTATTCACCTCGAGTTGGGAGCGTTATATGTCAAAACCACCAAGGCATCATTCTCCCAACCCATTCTCCGACTACTCAACAAATTGAATAGAAAAATTCCAAAGGGTTATACTTCAACTGTGATAGAAAATATAGTCGAGGTCATAAATGTGTTGAGAATAAGTTGTTCTACATTGAAGGAGCAGAGGATGATGACAAGGAGGATAATTACACAGAGGAGGTGAAGGAGGATCTTGAGAGTAGTTTAGAAGAATCTCCACTAACCATTTCATGTCACACTCTATCTGGAATTAGCACTCCTCAAACCCTTAAGGTGGTGGGTTTCCTCAAGAAGCAAAGAGTCACCATCTTGATTGATTCAGGTAGTACACATAACTTCATCAACCATAAATTAGAAGCAAGATTGAATTGATTTATTTATCAAGCCCCTAAATTTCAAGTCATGATTGTTGATGGGGGCACAATTAGTTGTTCAGAAAATTTCATAGTATCAAGTTATCCATGGGTGAGTACAAATTGGACTCTCCTATGTTTTCCATTCCTATGGGTGGTGTTGATATTGTTTTGGGAGTACAATGGCTCACAACCTTAGGGACAATTGAGATGAAATTTTGGAACTATTCATGTGCTTCCAATATGAGGGTAAGAAGTTTGAACTTTAGGGACTATGGTAAAATTCCTTCCTTGTCATCTCCCATCAAATGTAAAAGATATTACAGAAGGGTGTTGATGGGTTTGTCACATAGTTGTTCTCCATCGAATCTAGATAGATGAAGGTTTATACCCCTTTGGATTTATAACTAATTCTCAATAACCACTTGAAGGTTTTTGGTGAGATGCCAAAAGTTCTTCCTCCAAAATTATCACATGATCATGTCATTCATTTACTTCAAAGAATTTAACCACCCAACATTTTCCCATATAGGTACTTGTTAGTGTGAGTTATCCTATGTGTCCTCCTCTCATGTTGGAGGGTCATCTCAAATGGGTTAGGTTTAGGGTTAGGTTTAGGATTTCATATGTGTCATGCACTAGGGTTACTCAGCACCCTATATTTACCCCTTTTCTATTCATTTATGAGCATGCCAAAACACTTCGCTGTCTTTCCTCTATTCAAGCTTTGTTTCTGTTGAGCAAATTCTTCCATTACTGATCAATTTTTCCTTGCTATCGCTGGAGCTATCACGATTCCATTGGAGTGCAACTACTTCATGGTGCCTCGTTTCCAATTCGATTCTCGTAAACTCTTTTCATGGTATCAGAGCTGAGATCGGGTAAACGTGCACTCGATTTTTTTTTGTTGCTATTACTCTTACTTGGTTTCATTATTTTACTCTGCATGCAAGTCTTTTGATCACTATTTTCTGGAAATTATCTTGCTAATATCTCTAACAAGATTTCTCGGAAAGTTTTTTGTTTTTTTTTCTTGTGCATGTGCAGTTTTTTCAAAATACCTTGAGAAATCAATTTTTAAACTACTTTTTTAGTTGGATGTAACTAAATCCAAGATAGAGATTCATTTCATTTTTAATTTATTCAAATAAAAGTGAAATTTTTTTAAGATCTCTGGTTTTTGCAAGATATTTGTCTATGCATGTTGTCTGTGGTTACAGGATCTTTGAGTTCTTCAGTCGTGGTTGCTCATCAATGAACTGCTGTCCCTCTGACCATTTTTGGACTGTTTTCATGCACGGCCTACACTTTTTTCATTCATTCCTAGGTGTTTTTAACCTCTGCCACATTTTTTTTCTTGAAGGGGTTGTAAACTCTTATGTACAGGCTGTTAACTATCATGCGTGGACTGTAAGATCATTCCTAGGTATTTTTCAACACACAACCACGTTTTTTTTGCTTGCAAGGGTGTTTTTCAACACACAGCCACGTTTTTTTTTCTCACAATGGAATTTTTCAACACACAGCCACGTTTTTTGCTTGCAAGGGCATTTTTTCAACAACACAACCACATTTTTTTGCTTGAAAGGGCGTTTTTTTGTCGTGCAATGAAAAACATGATCAGACACTTTGTGCGCGGCCCGCAACTATTTTTTTCTCTAAACGCGGCCTACGGTCTTCCTCTGTGCCTTTTTGACATGGCCTGGTAAGATTTGGTAAGTTTTTTAACTACTTTCCTTCTTTTTTATCTCTAAATCCTCAGTTTTTTAGCAAAACGGCCCGAGTTTCCTTTTTGTTTAAAAGCTTTCCTTTTAAAACATAAAATCAACAATTCTTTTTGGTATGCATTTTTAAATCAAAAAAATCTTTCTTTATTTAAAAGATACTTTCTAAAAACGCCTTATCTTCATCTAAAATTCCTTTAAAAAAAAAAAAAACGCCTTGTTTAAAATCTTCTGTTTTAGAAAATATTCAAAAAGTGCTTTTTTATGATTTTCTTAATTAAAGCCTTTTTCAAAATTCATTAGATCTAATTTAATTTCACATTATCTAAACTCTATTTCTTTGGCATTATAAAATGTGGTCTATTGGCTTTTTGTATTTTAACCTTCCGTCGAGTGTCGAAGACAAAGGGTGAGGTCCGGGATAGGCAGTGGCTAATCCCCCTCGCAATACAAACAAATCTTATCTCAAATTTTGTTCTGTTTCCAACGAGCATACATCGACACCCTTTGTATGCGTTTAGGGCAATTTTTTAATCCGTTTGTAGGCTTATTGGCTTTTTACTCATCAATTACGGGAATTGGTTTTTGCTATAACTTTTGACTCGTTGCTCAGTTTTGAGCCCTTCTTTAGTCAAAGTTGCATGTTTTTTTGCACTCTAGATGATGGGATCATTAGCTTTATAAATGCACTAATTTTATAAAGTGCCGCATTCGGGGTGTCTTTGTATTGCTTAATTTAGCTCATTTTTTGAGCTTTGTTCTATTCCTTTTTTTCGTGGACTTGTGAGCACTTCCGCCACAATCTTACGATAAAGGGATTCTTTGTACGATGTGAGACATTTTTTCTCACCACCAGTGTTGGCTTTCGCCTCCTTTTTGTTTTTTGCTTGTGCTTGTTTACGATGTCCTTTTTTGTTGCGCTACACGAAACACTGTTGTGGTCTCCTCTCTTGTGCATTATTGCGCTAATTTCAAGATGAGTTACCAAGTGTTTCAAACCACATGCACAGACCGATTGTAATCAACACACTAACCTATAAAGTGCCGAAAGCAAGGGGGTTGTTATTGTCTTGGGTGGTTGTGTTTCTTTTCTGCATTTCTTTCTCTCTCTCTCACTATGGATGCACTTTCAATTCCTTTGCTTACGTCATTCAACTTTTTCAAATGGAGATAAAAAATAATAATGAAACTAAGGGGTAAAGGGTTATTTCGCATCACCATGGGAACTGAGACTGAATCAGACGACGAACCTAAAAAATCTAAGTGGTTAAATCGTAGTGATGAAGCTTTAGGTCTTCTTTGCATGTCCATTTCTCTTGACTTTCTCTTCCACATTGAGGCGTTTGAAACACCTACATCTGCGTGGAAAATGTTGGATGTGATGTTTGGACAACTAGATGACATGAGAGCGCATGAGTTGGAAAATGAACTACTAGGGTTAAATCCTAGTGACTTTGAAAACCTACAAGCCTTCTTCTCGAAATTTGTCCACATTAGATTATTGTTAAAAGGATGTCAAGTAGAAAAGAAAGATTCTCAACTGATCTTGTCGATTCTCTCTAAGCTAGGTCCCGAATATTCTGTCTTCGTGTCAACTTTCTATGCTACAAAATTTTCTTTGGGTGATACTTGGATGATGCCCTCCTTTATTTTTTTCATCCCAACTCATTCAAGAATAGGACAAACTCATTCAAATGGGGTCTCTCAAGTCCAAGTCACATGCCCTTGTAGCAAGTACTAGCAAGGGAAAGAATACTAAAAATAAGAAAGAAACTAAGGATCAACCTAAGAAAGAAACCAAGATCAAACCTAAAAATGACACAAACACTTCGACTTCTGAGCCTAGGGTGTAGAAAAGCAAGTATTTGTGTTCCTATTGCAAGAAGAATGGTCACGATGAGCAACATTTTTTTAAGAAACAGATTGATCACTTATCTCATTTACTTGAGAAAAATAAAATAAGTGTTCCTGAATCCATAAAACAAAGTGCTCCGAAGGCCGAGTCTTCTGCTGCAAAAGGTGCTAAAAATGATAAGAAGAAAGGAAAGGCCCTTGTAGCCAAAGTTGCTCCTTCATCGAAATGGATTATATATTCGGTGCCTCGCACCACATGGGTTCTTCACATGTTGAGTTTTCCAACATTGAACCTTGTGTAATGTCCCAAATCATGATGGGTAATGACACGATAGTGTTTGTTTCGAGTAGTGGATCGGTAGAGATGGATGGGGGACATTCAACCAAGTGTTGAGTGTTCCTGATCTCTCTACCAATATCCTATCAGTTTACCAAATTACTCACCTTGGTGAAGGAATGTGAGTGGAATTCGGTCCTAACTCCGTGATTATTCGTGAGCTTAACAATGATACTACGGTGGTTGAGGAAAGGCGAGATCACCATTCACGGTTGTACACCTTCTCCCACTTTACTTGATTCTACGCCCACTTCCTTGCTCACTCATGCAAATGAGGTTAGTAAGCTATGGCATGAGCATTTTGGACATCTAAATTATCGCTACCTTGAACAATTGAGTCAAAATGAAATGGTCAACGGGTTGCCTCGCTCAAGTTTTCTAAGGGTCTTTGTGAGGGTTGTACCCTTGGAAAGCATCCTAAAAAGAACTTTGACAAAGGAAAAGCATGGAGAGCCACTCTTCCCTTGGATCTTGTTCACAACGATATTTCTGGTCCATTTCCTTCTCCTTTGGTTACTAGAGCTCCTTATGTGCTAACCTTCATTGATGACTATTCGCGATATACTTATGTATATTTTCTTAAGCTTAAGTCTCAAGTCTTTGAACATTTTCTGGACTTTAAGGCTCTTCCGAGAAACAGTGGAATGGTCTATCAAGGTTCTTCGAACTGAAAATGGAGGTGAATATGTAAACAATAGGTTCATGGATTTCTATACTTACAGAAGGGATCTCTGCGGCATACACGATTTGCTTATAGCCCTTCACGAGAATGGAGTCACGAGAAAGAAAGAAGCGTACTCTCAAGGAGATGGCCACTTGTATTATTCACTCGAAGTCTCTTCCTCCACAGTAGTGGGCTAAAGCAGTGAATTGTGTAAATTACATTGAGAACCGTGTTCCACACAAGGTAGTAAGAGGATGACACCATTTGAATCTGGTTTGGACACAAGCCTAATGTTGAGTACTTTCGAGTCTTTGGATCCAAGGCTATGGCTTGGATTCCCAAGAAGAAACACAAGGCTTTGGAACCACAATCCAAACCTTGTATCTTTGTAGGGTATCTGATGGTGTGAAGGGATATCGATTAATGAATCCTACTTCTCATGAGCTATATATTGAGAGAAGTGTTAAGTTTGATGAGTCTTCTTTGACTTTTACTTCTCCACCTATTGAGGTTCTTTAGCTCGCTGATTTGGATTCTGACTCATCAGATGATGATACTGTTGAGCGTGCTCCTCTTCCGGATCCTCCCGACCATCAGATCTTTGAGTCTTCTGATTCTGACAAAGAGTTATGACAAGGACTATGTCCCTTCTCACTCAAGTGAAGAATCTTCGACTCAGAGCACGATCCTCCTGGTCCCCTTTGGGCCAAGAAATATTTACAAAGTGATGGAGTTTTAGTTGGAGATACTTGAGATATGAGACGTACTCACTTAGACTTCATTAGAACCCACTCTTTATTCGCCTCTACTTCGATCCAGTATTTTGGTAGGCTTCGGTATTTCGAGTGGGATTTACGCCATGGATGAGGAGTGTTCCTCTCTCATGAAGAATAATACTTGGGATCTCACCACTCTTTCAAAAGGAAGAAAAATTATTCGGTGTAAGTGGGTGTTTCAAACAAAGTATGGAGCAGATGGAGACGTTGAAAAGTTTAAAGCGCGATTAGTAGCTAAGGGTTTCTCCCAGATAGCTGGGGTTGATTATACAAAAAAATTCTCCGATTGCAGAAAGATGACTTCTATTCGATCGTGACCTAGCCATTGCCATAGCAAATAGATGGAAAGTCCATCAAATGGACGTTAAGAGTTCCTTCCTTCATGGTGACCTAGAGGAAGAGATCTATATGGAACAACCCTGCGGGTTATGTCCAAGATTCCTCCCTCGTTTGTAAGTTAAAGAAGTCTCTTTATGGCCTTAAACAAGCCCCTGGGCTTGGTATGCCAAGATGGATTCCTTCTTACTTACATCGGGTGGTTTACTAGGTGTCACTCGATCCAAATGTTTATATTCTACGGAAAGATGACTCCATACTCATTCTTGTTCTATATGTTGATGACTTGTTGATCACAAGCAACTCTTCCTCTATTATTGATTCTGTGAAGATCGTCTTAGCCAAAAAAATTCCATGGTGACTTAGGTCTACTTCATTACTTCCTTGGGATCCAGATTTCACAATCTCGACTCGGGAATCTTGATTTCGCAACCTAAGTATGCTCTTGATTTGCTAGCTCGGCTTCGGATGTCGATTTCAAGTCTTATCCTACTCCTTTTCTTTTTGGGGTTAAGTTGGTTTTAGATTTCTCTACTCCCTTAGTTGATGGTACTATTTATTGACAATTAGTTGGGAGCTTGATCTACTTGACTCACACTTGACCAAATTTATCATATGTTGTTGGGATCGTGTCTAGATTCATACAGAGCCACATGAGCTGCATTAGAAAGCAGCTAAATGGATCTTTCATTATGTTCATGGCACTTATGCGATGGCATACACTATCATGGAGGGTGGATATTGACTTGATTGGATTCACATATTCACGATTAGGTTGGTAACTTAGATCATCGAAATCTACTTCTTGCTATAGTTTCTCTCTTAGTTTGGGTCCTATTAGTTGGTTTAGCAAGAAGCAGAATGTAATTGCGATATCATATACAAAGGAAGAATATAGAGGAGTAGTCAACGCTGCCACAGAAGCTATTTGACTACAGACTTATTCGACAGAGTTTGGCATCCACTTTCGTGCCTACCATTATCTCTGTGATAACACGAGCACAATCTCTATTTGTAGAAATCGATTCAAGCATCGCCAGACAAAGCACATTGAGATCCATATGCACTTCATACGGGAGCTTATTCATGATGGTATCATCAACATTCAGTACATTCAGATAGCTGATCAGATTGCAGACTTATTCACCAAGCCTTTCACTAAGATTAAGTTTCTTCACTTAAGGTATCTTCTTGGGGTCGGAGTCTTCTGCAGCTTCCCATCTTCTTAGGGCTATGTAGTCCTTTTCTTCTTCTTCTAAGAATATTGTGTTTGTATATGGGCACCTTATCGGGCCTTTATTTTCCAGGCCCCATTGACACATCTTTCTTAGTTGTTTAGGAGTGTCTTCCTCTTCCGTCTGACTCATCATAGCCACTACCCTAGCTTTGATGAAGGGGGTGTTAGTGTGAGTTATCTTATGTGTCCTCCTCTCATGTTGGAGGGTCATCTTACATGGGTTAGGTTTAGGGTTAGGTTTAGGGTTTCATATGTGTCATGCACTAGGGTTACTAAGCACCCTATATGTACCCATTTTCTATTCATTTATGAGCATGCCAAGACACTCCACTGTCTTTCCTCTATGCAAGATTTGTTTCTGTTGAGAAATTTCTTCCATTCTTCGATCAATTTTTTCCTTGCTATCACGATTTTGTTGGAGTGTAACTACTTCATGGTGCCTCATTTTTTATTTGATTCTCACAAACTCTTTTCGGTACCCTATGTCCAAAAGAGTGATATTGAGAAGATGGTGCAAGAGATGTTGGAAGCAAGTATTATATGCCCCCTAGTCAGAGTACATATTATTTTTCTGTGGTAATGGTACGTAAGAAGGATGAAAACTGGAGGATGTGTCCAGATTATAGAGATCTCAACAAGTACACCATCAAAGATAAGTTTCCTATTCCTATAATTGATGATTTGTTAGATGAGTTACATGGTGTTGTCTATTTCACTAAGCTAGATCTTCGTTCGTAGGTTATCATCAAATTCAAATCAAGGATGAAGATGTCCATAAGATAGATTTTCAAACCCATGAGGGTCACTATGAGTTTTTAGTGATGCCTTTTGGCCTCACAAATGCCCCCTCCACTTTTCAGAGTCTGATGAACACCATCTTCCGACCATTTCTTTGTAAATTTGTTTTGGTATTTTTGATGATATCTTAATTTACAGCAAGACATGGGAAGATCATTTATAATAGGTGGATCAAGTGCTCCTCACCCTAAACAACATCAACTGTATGCCAAACCATCCAAATGCTCTTTTGGGGTGAATGAAGTGGAGTATTTAGGTCACATTGTGTCACATGAAGGGGTAAAAGTGGACCCTTAGAAGATCAAATCCATGATGGAATGGCCCATTCCAAAAACATTGAAACAATTGTGAGGATTCTTGGGATTAATAGGTTACTATCAGAGGTTTTTCAAGCATATATATGGGGCATAAAGCATTACCTCTCATAACTCTCCTAAAGAAATATTCCTTCTAGTGGAATGACGTTACTACTATGAATTTTGAACAACTCAAAGAAGCTATGTGCACTACCCCAGTCTTGGCTACTCCAGACTTTTTGAAGCCTTTTATTGTGGAATGTGATGCATCTGGATATGGAATGGGTGTGGTGCTCATGCAAAGAAGGACACCCATTGCTTTTGAGAGTTGTCAACTCATGGGAAGAACCTTCTCAAGCCCATCTATGAGAAGGAAATGATGGCTATCCTCCATGCTGTAAAACAATGGCAACCCTACCTACTGGGTAGGCACTTCAAGGTAAAAACTAACCATGATAGTCTCAATTATTTCTTAGAACAGAGGTTATCATATAAGGAACAACAAAAATGGGTTACTAAAATGTTGGGATTTGACTTTGAAATAATTTACAAGAAGGGGAAGGAAAATGTTGTAGCAGATGCACTCTCAAGAAAGGATGAGCCCATTGAAGCACTACTTTGTGCCATGTCAGTACTACAGCCAGATTGGATAGCAGAGGCCAAGACTAAATGGGAACATGATGTAGTAACATAGGATATCATTCATTAGCTTCTTCAAGATTCCAAAGTGTCAGAAAAATTTTTATGGGATGGTGCTACTCTTTGGTATAAGGATCAGTTGTACTTGTGTAACAATTCAGTACTTAAGTATAAGATCATTCAAGAATTACACTCCTCTCCCATAGGTGGGAATTTTGGATTCCTGAAGACATATCATCGAATCAAAAAGGACTTCTTCTGAGAAGGATTAAAGGGGATGTATAGAAATTTGTGTTTGAATGTATGATATGTCAACAAACTAAGGGTGAAACATTCAAACACACTGGTTTTTGCAGCCACCCTTATCTATCATAAGCAAGCCATGGGAGGATGTTTTCATGGACTTCATCACAAGGCTTCCTAGGTCAGATGGTAAGAATGTCATCATGGTGGTAGTGGATAGGCTCACTAAGTATGCTCACTTTTGTGCACTATCACAACCCTTTACAACTAGTACAGTGGCCTTGGCCTTCATGGACATAGTTCAGAAACTCCATGGTACTCCTAAGATCATTGTAAGTGATAGAGATCTAGTATTTACTAGTAATTTTTGGACTGATTTATTTTCAGTTCTAGGTACTCAGCTAGCTCACAGTTCATCATATCACCCTCAATCGGATGGTCAAATAGAGGTAGTCAAAAAATTCCTTGAGGGATATCTACATTGTTTTTGTTTGATCAATAGGGAAGTTGGGATCAATGGCTACCCCTGTAGAATGGTGGTATAACACATCCTTTCATTCCTCTTCCAAGATGTCACCATTTGTGGATTTATATGGGTATGAACCACCCTCCATCACATCCACTTTAAGGATGCATCCTAAGGTTAGGGAAGTGGAGGATCACATCCAACATCAACAGGAAATCCTTGGCAGCCCTCAAGGAAAATTTGGCTCTCTCCCAAAATAGAATGAAACAACAAGTGAATCAACACCAAAGTGAAAGGAATTTTGAATTAGGTGATTGGGTATTTGTAAGACTTCAACCATACAAGAAGATTTCACTGAAACAACAAAGGAAGGATAACAAGTTGGCTCCCAAGTATTATGGTCCTTATCAGGTCTTACACAAGATTGGCATTGTGGCATACAAATTGGACCTACCCCCTTCATCCAAAATACATCATGTTTTTCATGTCTCTTGCTTGAAGAAGGTCATTGGACAATGGGTACCCACCTAGATAGAATTACCAGAGTTGGATGATGAAGGGTGCATTATTCTTGAACTAGAGTCAGTCCTTCAAATGTGTATAAAGAAGTTGTGTACAGGATCCTCCAACAATATTTGATCAAGTGGAAGAACCTACCAAATGAGGATGCCACTTGGGAGGATGAATAATTCATTTAGAAGCATCCAGGATTACTCAACGTTGAGGAAAATTTTGGTTTCAAGGGGAGGGGCATACTACGCCCTTAATCTACTTACTCTGTAATGGGATATGATTAGCCAACATGTGGCTAGCATAATCTCTCCTTGGTCTTGTCACATCTTTCTATGCTTTCATATTATAGTAGGGTTGGCATATGGACTAACCATTTCCTAAGTAGGATATATATAAAAGGTAGGGGTAGTACTTGAGGATCATCTTGAGCATTATAATCTTATTGTAAGGTTTTGGAGGTTGCCCCCTCAAAGTGGTTGAGTGATATAAGCTTATATTTTGTTCTATTTTTTGTTCATTGATCATTTCAATATTATCTACGATCTTTTATTGATAATATCTAAGAAGGTTCATTACACGAGTCCCTGTTTTAGAAGTAATTATTGGGTCGTCATTTCCCTTGGCCTTTTCTCGAGGGATTTCTACTTCTCTTCTTCAATTTCGATATCGAGTGAAAATAGAGAAAGATTGATAACTATCCTTAAAATCATCTTCCTCAGATTCTAGGTACCCAATGTCCGAAGTCAGCTAGCTTATATATCATATGAATCATCAACATAACCTTGAAGCTTCAAAGGATTCATTAGATTCATAAATAAATTATTATTTTTCTTACGCACGAAAGTATTAACAGGAGGATCTTCAATGGATAACCTGGGGTGAGTAGCTGGTAAATGATTTATATCTCTAGCGGGAGCACCATTTTTATTGTTAAAGCTCCTTCTAGGGATATATTGGTAATTAGCGTTGAGTGGATTACGAGACATGATTTTTATATTCAACAAGTCATTATCTAGTTTCTAAATCATAGGATCGGTGTTACTTTAAGAGGTACTTGGATTCTTATCATTTGAATGGTGTCTCTTCTAATTCTACCAACCATGATTAGATCATCTTCAATATCTTTTTCCATTTTTATCGGTGGCCAAGTCAAGAATATTTGACCTTCTTAGTAAGACAATTACTTCAGGAAGTTGGACATTGAAAAAGAAACACTTTTGATTTTCAAGAGAGGGAACTTTGTGTTCTGGGATCTTATAGATCAACTTTTTGAACTTGGCCACAAAATCACACATAAGCTCATGTGGTTCTTTCTTCATCTACATAAGTTGAGCTAGCAATGCATGTGTATCTTATGCAGTTTAAATCTAGCCTCAAACCTTGTTCTCATAGTGGCCTAGTTTTTGATAGATGCATGAGGAAAGTGATAGAACCACTCTGCAACAACACCCTGGAGTGTCTCAATGAACATCCTAACAGATACATATTCATGAGCTACTAAAAAACTCCACTAGATACAAAAAATGCGGTTATCAGTTCATCCAGATGTTGCTTTCCATCACCATTGAACTTCGGGAAGTTCTTGCATGAACCATGTGTAAAATGATGCAGTGGTTGAGCCAATGTAAGATGACTAATTGTAGACACCAAATTTGGGTCTTACGATGCCCTGTACCCCGTATCTCATCCTGTAACCTAACCCTACCTCACCACCTAAACCTTACACACCTAATGATTTATTAATTACCTTATAATTAATAAATCCACATCTTCAACCCCGCCACCTTATCTCGCCACCTCATCGTGGCCTAGCCTAACCCTAAACCAACCTAATTAAGACCCATGACTTGGTCCAGACCCACACCCATGACACATCACCCTCACCGCACCAAAATGAGCCTAATAATGACTTGACCAAGCCCACAACTAACCCTCGGGAGAAAAAGAGGGAAAGTTAGCTATTTTACTAAAAATAGCCAACTTTTACCGAATCGACATCATCCCTACGTGGTCGACGTCGGTTAGGCAATGACCATCGATTCCTCTAAATGGCCTCCCAACCAAAAACAAGGGATCTAGAATTCATTGGGCAAGAAACGGAGAAGTGAAACAAGTAGAAGAGGTTGCAGAGAAGAGGATCGAGCCCAAGCTCAGAATCGAGCAACTAGATCATTTTCACACTCATCCAAGCATTGGAAAATACCGAGGATAGCTTCATCATCTCACTTTCCAATCTTTGGATCATCCCAACTAAGCCTTCTTGCTCACCACCACATTCCTTGGACTGTATCTTCATCGGGAACTAGTAAGTAGTATCTTGTATGTTTCTAAACACCATTTCTTGAAATTTTAATTCATAATAATTATAAGCTCACTCCTAGATCTACCACCCGGTAGCACTCTGCACCTAAATTTCATTCATCAACCCCGATATTTCCCAAAGACAGTTTTCTCACTCTCTGAGTTTTCTCCATCACCCTACTACCCCCCCTAATCATTTATTAACCCTATAAACACCATAACCACCTTACAATGACTTCTATTCGAAACCCCTAAATCACTGCCCCTACCGATATTGGTTATCTTCTACCGATATCGGTGTTATAACCACAGTCGGTTATCTAGTGACCAGCATCGGTCACTATGACTTATACCAAAACCAACCTTTCCCTTATTTACCCCCAAACAATCTCATATCCAGCTGGGTCTATCCTTGTAACTTGATCTAAATGCATCAATAATACGGTGACCAAAAAAACATCATGACATTTTATTATTGGTAGTTTAGTCTCTATTGCTTTTTAACAAGGTACCTAAATCATGATTTGTAATAGATTCTTTATTATCATTTGCATTAATTCGTATTAAAAGGGAAATGACCACCTTCGAAAAGAAGTCTAATACTTCCTGGGCCCAAGGTAGTTCCCTCACTTATTGTCTAACTAAGATCTGGTGGTCTTGTATTCTTACTTACAGGTAGTCCTTCCCAGACAAAAAGGAGTTCTTCACAATCATTCTAATCTCTCTACGGTATGTGCACACCTTCCCAACACTCAACAAGTATTCCTCCTAGCCCTAACCCTTATCTGTTTCTCAAGAGAATGAAAGGATAGAAGCAACTCTATTCCGGAATGAAATTCTGTGTGAAACATTTTGGTACGCCAGTGGGACCCTTTTCGGGTTTCTTTCTTGCTTGGTTGCTTTCATATAGGGAGCACACTTGTTGTTTCTTTCTTCTAAATATTCACAAAATATTTTTCATTTTGGTAAAAGAATTTGTCTTTCTTTCACATCTTTGCATTAATGAAAGTCATCTTCTTTTCTTCATCGAATATCATTTTCGATTTGGGTTTAAAACACGTGCATCATATTCTTGCTTGTTGTTTTTAATTCTAGTGAACGTAGATTAAGTAATTGTCGTACACATGGGGGTGATATCCATGGTATTGACGAAATTAATCTTACTCTCATTGCACAACACATACCAAATCACATCATAATCAACACAATGTACTCAAACATCCCCCTTCCTGCGGTATTCCTCCGCCCGATTGAGGTAACCTTATGAGACAAAACAAACTTGACATCTCCCTTAGGTATTTTGTTTAGGATTGACATCATCGGCATCTAAGGCATAAGCCCAAAGTGATTAAAACTAATCCTAGGGTTAGTCTCTTGATTTGCTTCTACATCTTGCTTGTTTTTTTAGTTTTGTTTCTCTGTCATACACTATTTCAGTGATCACTTCAAGACAGTTTGGTAGGTATATTAAGCATTGTTATCCCCAAACTAGCAGCTTCTTACATCCTCTCTTTGCTTTCACAAAGGACTGCCGTCACCGGTCCTATACTACCGACATCGGTTATCTCGGTGACGCCACTACATTCTCGACCGACACCGCGGTTATTTGACCGATATCGGTTCATCGTGTTTGCGA
Source organism: Taxus wallichiana var. yunnanensis (assembly GCA_018340775.1). Taxonomy (NCBI): domain Eukaryota; kingdom Viridiplantae; phylum Streptophyta; class Pinopsida; order Cupressales; family Taxaceae; genus Taxus; species Taxus wallichiana. The sequence continues at coordinate 376,265,652 of CM031244.1, read as the reverse complement.
TTCTTGACAAACGATAACCTATCAATTCCAACATTTTGTTGTTATTTCTATTCAGATTGATTAAATCCTGTTGTATCCTCTTTTCCATGGTTTTTATCACTGAAGGCGGCTAAAAATTTCGCGACCATGGTTTCCCATGCCATTACGTGCCTTTGCTCGAGTCACCCCCTTCACATCCTATGGGGAATCCTACGGATACCAAGTAATTTTCCCAAGATCCGTGTAGGAGATAAGGAATTTGCCAAATTTTTGGATGCTAATCCTAGCACCGTACAATATTATTTTTCTCATACCCCTGACCGTACACCCGACGGTGGCTCCTCGTTGGTAAGCTATTAGTAGTATCGCTTAACTTAGCCCCTTCCCCACCTAATAACTCCACATCACCGTCTTCATCCTTAGCCCCGTCTCCCAGCTCAGTGGCTTCGGTGGTTCATACTACAGCAATTGGCTTTCCTTTCATTAATCTGGGGCCCCACATATCACTACCGTCCACTGACCATACCTCATCTCTCTCACAAACTGTCTCTTGTATAACTTGCTCTCTACCACCTATACACACGAGCTTTCCCTCACAAGCTACGCCCACCTTTTCATTTCCACAAACTCATCCAGGTGACCTCAACCTCTTATATAGAACACCCTTATTCGGCTGCTCCAATACATTCATCACAATTATCTTATCAACATTCAATCCCACCATTGTCTAGTAGTGGCTCTTGGACCAATCCTCCTCTGTTTACAATGAAAACACCATCATCTAACCCAACCAATGATTTAATCAAACAGATGATGGACAAGATGCAAAATCTTGAGGCTTTTGTTTCAGGAAGTCGTAACACCCTAACATACGAGCAAGTTTTTGGGAGCCTATTCATCCTTCTTTACCCCTTCATACATATCCTCCTCACGGGAATTACTAAAATTTACTTGCTTTAATAGTAAGGATGACCCTCAACAACACTTGCGATCATTGAGACATATCTGCTATCGATTGCTCATGATGATGCCTTACTACTCTGTACCTTTCCCATGTCCTTATCGGGACTGCCTTGAGTGGTACAAAGTGCTTTAGCCCAAACACTCAATCTTCTCCTTTAACTTGATTAGCCCAATCTTTCTTAGATCACTTCTCCATCAATATTGCCAAGAAAGTATCCATTACCGACCTCTATGTCATCCGACAATTTGAAGATGAGTCTATTGCAGATTTCGTTGGACAATGGTGGGGCCTCATCAACCAACTTACTTATGCCTTACCTCAAGCCGAGCTCATCGAACTCTTTACGCGAGCTTGTGCTAAACTCGTTTCTCCCACCCTCCAAATTCAAACTTTCCACACCTTTGATGAGGCCTTTACTATCGCTCGGAAACTAGAGATTTGAGCCTTAGAGGAGGAGAAATTGAGGTTACGCAACAAAATCTTAAATTTCCGGACCCAAGACTCTACCACCAAACCCAACACCACCAACTCTCACACATCATCTCGCTTCGAAATCAAAGGGTGCCGTACACGCAAATCACGGTCAAATCTCAAATCGCCTTAGAATAATACCCATCCAAAGCCACCTATAAGTATAAATATGAGCCCATCAACTACACTCCTTGGGAGAAACTTATGGTGTGATCTTAGAAAAATTGCTTAAAGTAAGAGCTATCACCTTGTTTCACTCGAAATGTTTCGTTCCTTTTAGAAAGCAGAGATAAGGTTAGGGGCTAGGAGGAATACTGTGGAATGTCGAGATGGTGTGTGCTGCATCGTAGAGAAAGATCAAGGCTAATTGCGAAGAACTCATTTTTGTCTTGGAAGGACTACCTGCAAATAAGAACACAAGACCACAAGATTTGATTAAACAATAAATGAGGAAAGCGCTTGGGCCAGGAAATATAAAACATCCTTTGAAGGTGGTCGGTTCTCGCTAATATGAATTAACACAAAAGACTCGTAAAGTATCAATTAAATTGTTTCGTTGAACTGGGTAGGGAAAGGCTAGTTTGTTTTTTGATCGGAGGAACCGATGGCGGTTCCGATAGCCGATGCCGACATCGATAGCCGATCATCGATAGCCGATGCGTTGGTTTCGATAACCAAATCTTTGGTGGGTTCTAGGATCTTCTTAGTAGCTATGGTGTTTTGTAAGGCTGGTTTATGGATGATATTAGGAAATGGGATGATTAGAAGCAAAAGAATAAGATTAGATGCAATGACACGTTGGGTAGTAGATTCGAGACGGATTTAGGAGGACCGAAATTCACAGAGCATAAGAAATGTTATAACAGAGGACATGCAAGATGTGACTTCTTGGTTTTGGCGAAGATGCAAGTTGATCTCCTCTACTGCAAGCACTTTCGGTTTCTTTACTCGTCTCGCTTGATTAAATGAAGATCGGGACTGTTCCTCGCTCGCAATGCTCTCTGTTGATCCGAAATCCTTTCGACCGATCCCCAAAATGATTTTTGATCCGTTGTTTTGGTTTGGGAGCCCATTTACGAGTGGAACCGATGGCGGTTGCGTAACCGGCAACGGCGGTCGAGTAGAACCGGCATCGGTAAGGAAAAAGTAGGCTATTTTTAGTAAAATAGCCCACCTTTCCGCTTTTCTCCTAGAGAGATCGGTTGTGGGCTTGGTCAAGTGGCTAGAAGGTCGGCTTTGGGTGCGAGTAAGGAGGCATTAGTTATGGATGTGAGTCTAGACCAAGTCATGGGTCTTAATTAGGTTAGTTTAGGGTTAGGGCTAGGTCATGATGAGGTGGCAAAGTGAGGTGGCGGGTAAGGTGATGTGGATTTATCAATTATAAGGTAATTAATAAATAATTGTGTAAGGTTTAGGTAATGAGGTTAGGTTGCGAAATGGGATGCGGGTCACAAGGGGTCGTAAGACACGAATTTGGTGTCTACATTAGCCCCTTATTGTCGTGTAGCTTGTTCTGTAAAGCTGCGCGGACAATAATATGAAGTGGTTTCTCATGTTAAAGATATAGGTAATCCCCCTCAAATCTATCGCCGATTGAGTGAACGGGAAATCAGGGATAGGGTTGATAAAGGGTACATGTTGTAGAGAGGATGGTAAGGTGGTGGGGTAGGTCCAAGGAAGCAGACGCATGTTGAAATGCAATAAAGACGATGAGGGTACATGATTTTGACAAGCAAACCCAATGAATGTGTAGGCAAAGGTCGATAGTTTATCCAAACAAGGCGATATAATCCACGGTATCCAAGGCATAGGAAGTAGCTCCGGTGGTATATAACGGTGAGGTGCAGGAACGTTTAGGCATGTTCGGCAAGATGCAAATGGTTGGTTTGGTTGAGATAAACGTCGCGGTCCAGTCTCAGCAAAGTTGGTCGACGATCAAGTCAAGGACCCTAATCATGCTAAAACATGAACAGGTGAGCTCGATTGAACAAAAGGTACATGATGGATGGATAAAATAAAACGTTGATTGTGGGTATGGTATTGAAGTGATACGGCCTTGGGTCAGGCCAAGTGGTTGGGCGGTGGCCCTGGGTCAGGTCATAAGGGTAGAGTGAGGCCTTGGGTCAGGTCAAATTGTTAGGGCGAGGCCTTGGGTGGGGCTGGATAGGTAGGTTGAGGCCTTGGGTCGGGCCAAATGGTTAGGGCGAGGCCTTGGGTCGGGCCGGATGGGTAGGTTGAGGCCTTGGGTTGGGCCTAATGGTTAGGGGCGAGGCCTTGGGTCGGGCCGAATGGGTAGGTTGAGGCCTTAGGTCAGGCCGAAAAAGGTAGGTTGAGGCCTCAGTCGGGCCGAATAGGTAGGTTGAGGCCCAGTCGAGCCGAATAGGTAGGTTGCCGGGCCTTGGGTCGGGCCTAATGGTTAGGCGAGGCCTTGGGTCGGGCCGAATGGGTAGGTTGAGGCCTTGGGTCGGGCCAAATGGGTAGGGCGAGGCCTTGGGTCAGCCGAATAGGTAGGTTGAGGCCTCAGGTCAGGCCGAGACAAGTGAACAAATGGTGTGCAGCAAAGGTGGATAGAGGCGATATTGGTGAAAAAGAGGCAAGGAGTAAATAAGGGCAAAGAATGGGGTGAAAGTTGGGTAGAGAACCGATGTCGATTCTGCATGACCGATATCGGTTAAGGGACCGATACGGTTCCTTAGGAAAAATGAAACCGATATCGGTGAAAGGTGAAAAACCTATAAAAAGAAAAATATGGCTTGTCATTGTCACTTTTGTTATTTGCAAACCAAATCGACTTGTCTGATGTGGAGAGTTGGGATTAGAGGCTTGATTGAGTGAGGTGGAGCTATTGTATTGGCGGAGAGAGTTGATAATGGGCCCGATTAAGGAGGAGGCAGCAGTTGATTGGCCGGGGACCTAGCAGATCAGGATTGGAGCCATGGCACAGGCAGGAGGAGCTGGAGGGGCTGGACCAGCTAGACCGCCACCACCCATCCCACCACGGCGTGTACGTGTTCGTTCGTAGATTCGAAACTCTTTAATTTGGTGATTTGGTTGTATTATGCTAAATTGGGGGTTTGGGTAGGAATTAACCTTTTTTAGGAAATAATGAGAAAATGGAAATGATTTGAAAAAGGGAGAGGGTAGATAGGCTAGATAGGCTAAGGTGGGTAGGTGGGTAAGTTTTTAGGGTATTTGGGTGGGTAGATGGGTAGAAATAGGTAAAAAATGGGTTTTGGGGGCCGCATGGGATCGGCTCGGGAGAAGACGATGGACCGATGTCGGTCACAAACATCGGCATCGCGCACAATTTTAGGGAAAGAGTGTTGTTGGTGATCGGCGTCGGTCATGTATCGGCCGCGTCGGTGGCTTGTGTGTTTTGGTTTGGGGTTGTGTGGGTGGGTTGGTTGTTTTTAGGTTTTGGGTTGGGTTGTGGGTGGGAGTGGGGGTTGGGTTGGGTTGTGGGCGGGTGTGGGTTGGTTGTGGAGAAGGGTTTGTGTGGGGGTTGGGTTAGGAGTGGAGAAGGGTTTGGTGTAGGGTTGGGTTGGGTTTGAGTTGGAGGTGGGAGAAGGGTTTGGTGTAGGGTTGGGTTGGGTTTGAGTTGGAGGTGGGAGAAGGGTTTGGTGTAAGGTTGGGTTTTGGGTTTTTGGGTTGGGTTGTGGGTCGGTGTGGGTGTTGGGTTGGGGGTTTTTATGTGGGAGTTGGTTTTGTGTTGGGGTTGGTTTTGTGTTGGGGTTGGGTTGCATGTGTTTTGTTTGGGTTTTGTTTTTTGTTGGTTTTGGGTGGGATGGTTTTGGGTTTGTAGGGTGGTAGGTTGCTAGAAGGGGGTGGTAGAGAGTCAGGGTATGGTCGGGGGGATAAAAAGGGGTGTTTAGATGATAAAGTAGATGTTGTAATAAAGAGTAGGTCTAAGGATGTGGGTTGGTTTTGCAGGCACGTCAGCAGTTGACGATGCGGGATAGGATGCCCCCGCTGTTGGTGCGGATGAGGCCACACGTATCTGCGGCTCATTGGGCCATCATGCGCGAGGTGGGACTCGGTGGAGTCCAGAGGTACAGAGCGATAGAGAGAGATCACAGCCTGATGGTCGCCCTCATCGAGAGATGGGATCCGGCGACCAATGTGTTCCATCTCCCGACTGGGGAGATGACCGTCACATTGGAGGATGTGTATCGCATCCTTCAGTTACCTATCGAGGGAGAGGTAGTCTTCTGTAGATTCGAGAGGCGCCATGGACAAGATCTTTGCAGAGTTTTTTAGGATGCGGCTGCAGCACGACCTACCATAGCGCGAGTATCGGGTACGGTGACATGTACCGTGCGCATCGACACGAGACACGACTGGCTGTGTTGATGATGGTTGGGATCACCTGCTTCGCCCTCCCGGACTCAGAGGGAGGCCGCTTCCCATGAGCATTGATGGGGGTACTGCTTGAGATGGTGGAGGAGCACACCTGTTACGCCTGGGCACCAGTATATCTGGTGCAATTGTACAGGGAGCTATGGGGCTATCGCCGGAGGAGGCGATTCGGTATTTGCTCTACATTTTTGTTGCATTGTTGGGCATACGAGCACATCGTATGTATCAGGCCAGTAGGGTTACCCCAGTAGCCAGGGCCACAGGTCATATACCGATATGGCTTTCAGAGGTGGTTGGGGGTCGTGGGCCAGCCACGAGTAGTTGTTGCAGGTCGGGATGTGGCATACTATAGACATTTGCTAGAGGGCCTTACAGTAGTAGACATTGTATGGAGACCCTACAGAGGTCACCACCCTGGCAGAGGAGCCCGCTTACAGTTGCGCCTAATCCAGTACACATTCTGGATAGCAGGACGGAGGCCAGGAGAGTACGAGCGGATACCCCTGGAGAGGGTACGCAGGCAGATGGGGCTGCGACAGGACGAGCCACCTCCCTTCCCTCAGTACAGGAGGGATGATGTAGAGGCCCCACTGCCTGCACCACAGCCTTTGGATCCAGATTGGGTTGCAGAGAGGCCGGCAGTGAGGGTGTAGATCTTCTTTGGGTGCACGGAGCATACAGGGTGTGGTGGGCTGGGTAGAGAGCAGCCAGATAGTACCGCTGCATGCCAGCACGTGGCTGCTGGTGATAGGAGAGAGAGATCAGCTCAGGGGTCAGGTGCAGCTCTTACAGGGGCTAGGCTGCTGCAGAAGCACGAATAGGGTCTTACGGGGGCAAATTAGCCCGAGCTCGAGCACGCACTGCACAGACCACCACCAAAGACCACGGCACAAGTGCAGTAGTGCACACACGAGCGGCGGCAAGCAAAGACAGATGCACGTAAGCACCACCGCTGCACCACGAGCACCACTAAAGCAAGCGGCAAAGACAAAGACGAGCTCGGGGGCATTGGTTGTAGGTGCCAGGGGACCAGCCCCAGCTCCGTCAGTGGCTCGAGAGCGCTATATGGAGGTTAGAGCAGAGGCCCGATATTATCAGGATATTCTTGATGGTACCGGAGTCGAGTATCAGGCTTATGCAGCGCATAGGGCAGAGACCTCTCACAGCCAGAGATCTCAGGGAGGTGCAGCCACAGCTGGCGTGTCCGTGACGGGCAGGAGGCGAGAGGCACCACAGGGACCAGCGGGGAGAGGTGCCGAGGGCGGTGGGGAGAGCTGAGAGATCCCAGACATGGTTGTTGTATTTTAGAGATGGGCACCGGTCTGCGAACCGGGTGTATTGATAGAGGCCTGCGTGCCTATGTATTATTCATGTATTCATTCATTCATTTATTGTATACCGGCCTGCGAGCCGAGTAGGGGTTGTATAGTGGATACCGGTCTGCGAGCCGAGTATATAGCTATTTTTGATACGAGGGACCGGCCTGCGAGCCGAGTCGAGATTTTTTGACAGTTATTGCGGCCTGCGTGCCGGCTTTGTTGTATGATGAGATCACAGAGGCCCCGATGTAGGGCACATTGTATTTTTGAAAACTTGTATATATATATATATATATAGAGACGATGTTTTGATCCACATGCAGTGTTCAAAATGTGTTTAAATATTTGGTTAATGGCTGGTAATATATAGAATGTGTGATGAGTTTAATTGACATGTTGATAGATGGATGATGCTGATGTTTTTATTTTTTTGTACGTATATATGAATGTCATGTTATGTGATGAATTGGTGGTTTTGTGACATTGTGATATATGTAACTGATGAGTTGGATCCAAATGATGTATAGATTGATAGTTTCTTGATATCCGTAGTTGATGGTTTGTGTATTTGTATAAAATAAATGATGTTAATGAAATTGTAATGCTATGTGTGGTGGATGAATAAATGTGGTAAATTGTGTTGTTTATGCAGAAAAGAGGTGGGCGCGACAAAAATTTAGGTGAGAAATGAAGAAAAGAACGCATTTGTTGAGAAAAGATAGGTGTGTAACCGATATCGGTAAATGGCTGCAATCGATATATCGCTAAGTAACCGATACGATGATACCGGTTATTTAGGTATGAGCTTTTCTAAAAATAGAAAAGCTAGGGTGGCAACTTAAGTTTTAATTTTAGAGCCATGCAAGAGGTTAAATACGCGAACGCGACGCTTTTTGACGACTGAGACAGGTATTTGCATGAGAGATTTGAGTGATAAGGAGAAAAGAGACAGGAATTTGTATGAGAGATTTGGGTGATAAGAAAAGAGACTGGGAAGGTGAATGCGATCGGAGATTCAGAAAGTAGAAAGGTGAATTTGAAAAGAGTGGTGATAATGGCAGGACGAGGAGAAACATCCAGCAGGCAGGGACAAGAGGGAAGACAAGGGCCACCTCAAGCTACTGCAACCCCAGAGGTAAATGTTTTGGTTGTGATTTGATTTCTGCATGTTTTGTGAATAAGATGGGGGAGAGTATGTGGGTAGATATGAGAAAGAAAAGATGATAACAAGAGTTATAAATGAGGTGAGTGTTACGTGGTAGGCAATCGGGGTTTGGTATGTTTGTATGTATAAAAAGGAATAAACGAGCAAATTATTGTCATAGGTGGTTGTTTTTAGGGAAGGTGTATGTAATGTGATGGCGGTAGCGGTTAGGGAGAACCGGTATCGGATTCTATCAACCGATATTGGTTATGAATAACCGATACCGGTTATTGGAGGAATTTCCAGAATGTTTGAAAAACCCTGTACGGATTGAATGGTTGTTTGTTGTTTTGGTGTATGCAGGCAGAGGCAGGGTTGAGGATGAATGATAATGTGCCAACACTGTTGTCACGGATCCGAGCGGATGTAACACCAGTGGAATGGACATTGATAAATCGTTTGGGGTTAAGTGGAATCCGTTATTATTCCCGAATCGCACGTAATCATGGTATGTTACTAACGTTATATAGCGGTACTCCCCGGCGTAAGGCGCCGAAAAACATCTACTAAGGGTCGGAGGTTGGAATGTTAGCTGCGGGAAGGGAAGTGGTTTTTGCGATGGTGGTTTCATCAGTTGAAGGCGTAGGCGCGGTTGAGGTGGATGGTTGAGGTACATTTGAAGAGGATGGTTGGGTTGAATGTATGGGTGTCTTGATTGGTATAAGCACATCGTTAGGGCGGTATAACATATTGCAGGTTTTAAAGGGGGGAGGGTCAGCTTTTACGGTGTAGGACTTCCCCTCGTACTCAAATTTTATGCATCTATGTAATGTTGAGGGAACGCATCCCATGGCTCGGATCAAGGACGACTCCAAAGAATATAATATATTAGAACTCTCCCTCAAGACATAGAAGAGTTCGGGTAAAGTACGTGGTCCTACGAATGTTGAGGATCACGGTGCCTAAGGTAGTAAGTAATAGCGTCATTGAATGACATGCAACATGATGGGGTTGGCACACATGCAACTAGAAGGGATATTCATTTGTTGGAAGGCTTTTGAAGAGATGATGTTTAGGCTAGCACCGTCAATCATAACACGGCGTACCCAAATGTCCGGATGTAAGCGAGATGAAAAGAGCGGGGTCGAGGATCTTCGTGCCAAAGTCAACAATTTCGTCTTCGGAGAAACTGACTGCAGCAGCTTGTTGTACAGAGACAGAAGTGGTTGGGGCAGTGGGTTGTTTGGTGAGAGAAGCAATGTGATTGGGTGTTAGAATGGAGGCGATAGGCAGGGTTTCATTAGGTAAAACCTCTATCCCTTAAAGGATCTCAACGAGAGCTTGTCGATGAGATTCGAAGTCCGAATGAGATCATACAAAGTGTCATTTTACGGGCAATTGGTGAAGCTGTTTAATCATGTTTCGGTGGGCAATGCCATTAGAGACGGGATAGGCGGGTCCGCGAATGACCACTTTAGGTGGTGGTGCAATCGGGATGTTTGACGGAGAAAGAGATGCCGCAGGTGTGTTTTCTTTTGCTTTCCCATTGTTTTTACGCCTCAGTAGCGACACTAATCATATTAATCTCGTAGACCTGAGATAAGGAAGATGGTTGGGATAACTCATGGTCTTCAAGAGGTGGGGTTGTAATAATGATAGATCTTGGTGAGGCGGGGACAGATGGTATAGGAGAGGGAATGGAAACTAAAGGTCTCTCCCTTCGTAAGTTGTCTTTCTTAATCTTTCTATCCGGGAGAAGTATTTGTGACGAAGGATGGTTTTTAGAGCTTTGCATCCCTCCACATCATGTCTGGTGTGCGGTGATAAGCCATGATTTTAGACTCATCGTAACCCATAGGTCGGGGTTTAGACGGGTCATAAGGTCTAAGTGGAGGTAGGGAAATGGTCGCATTCTCCACCAACATAGCAAGGATTTTGGCGTAAGATCCTTTGAGTGGGTCAAAATCGGAAGAGGATGAGGGTATTGGTTGTGTGCGAGTTTGGTAATGTTTGGGCGTGGTTGGTTCGCACGGGTGGTGGTTTAGCCGAGGGGTGTTGAAATGTGATTTCTTTGGCGCAGAAGCTATGTTGGATGATGAGGCGGTAGATGATGTGGTATCAGAAAACAACCACGGGGAAATAGGAGTGACCGAAAACAAATCTTTTGATGATGGAATTTGTTTAGGGTTGATAGGTGGACAGGATACGCGGAGTGACGGTGTTGCTATACCTTGGAATTTCTGTATGGGTGCGGAAGGCGTAGGTTGTTTTGAAGAAAACGCAGGAGGTATGATATATTGATGTAAGGTAGAGGGATGGGGTCCCAATATGGAAGGTAGGTATGATGATGATGGTTTTGATTGTGATAGGGGCATGGATTGAGTTTGTCTCTAGGTGGCGGGACGGATTTATTTTTGGATAGATTGAGTCGCAGGCGGGTGCGTTAGGCCCGGGCATTGGTGAGGTCCCAGCGTAGGGAAGATCGGTTAAGTTGATAGAAGTGGACGGGGCATTTGGTAGAGGTGAGGGGGTGAAGGTGAGAACGGGGGCATTTTAAGCTTCGTAAACACTTCGGGTATATGGTGGAGACATCGGGATCGGTCATTTGCATTTGAGTAGAAAAAGGGTACTCAAATGTTCCCATAGGCCTGTCTATCATCTTACGTGGAATGGCAGTCCTCACGTGTGAATATGAACTTTTATACGGAAGAATGACGGGTTGTGATTCCAGTCCACTGTGGGTGTGACACAGGAGGTAGATGAGGCACTATATCAATAGATGTTAAGAGGTCAACCGGTCGTTGAAAAGATTTAGGCGATGAGGGACTAATAGGTAGGAGGGCGTGTTTGAGGGGATCTGTCATGTTTAAAGAATGTGGTGATGTCAGTGTAAGAGATTTCTCGTCTAAGGATGTCAAAAGGAGTGGCGAGCCTTCCTCTTGTGCAGCAAGAGCGGTAGAAGGGGACGTTTGGGAAATAGATAAATTAGATAACATCCGCTCACAGTCTTGTAGGGATGTGGTGTAAGAAGACTCATCGATGAGAAGAGAAGTCCGGGCAGTTAACTCTTTTATGGGTAAAGGAATGATTTCACTTTGGCTTGATGGTGGTGAAGGAGGTTCAGACTCCTGTATTGGTGGAGAGGCTTGATTCAAAAAAATTTCAATAGAGGCTTTTGGCTGAGAATCGAAGACTGCATGGATCTCATGAACACTCTCCTCGGCTAAGATATCTTGGTTTACGTTACTGTTGGACGAGTGATTCGGGAATGGCTTGTTGAAAATTTTCAGATTTCGGTTAGCAGGGGCGTTAGGATTATCGAGGGTTATATCCCCTGCGTCAACCATTTCCTACACTATGTTTTTCAACATCTTGCAGTTTTCATGACTATGTCCTTTTACGCGGTGAAAGTTACAAAAGTCATTTTCTTTGTACCAGGAAGAAGGTATTACGCGGGTGGAGTCAAACCCCAGTGAGGTTTAACGGGGGGCAAGGTGATAGCCCGACTTTGAGCAATTTCTCAGGATGACGCCATAAGTTTCTCCCAAGGGAGTGTAATTGATGGGCTCGGCTTTGTACTTATAGGTGGTTTTCGGCGGAGTATTGGACGGTGTTTGAGATTTGACCATTACCGCGTGGACAGCTCCTTTTGATTTAGAAGAAGTGGATGCGTGAGGAGTGGTGGTGTTTGGCTTGTTGGTAGAATCGGGAGTTCGAGAAATTCGGGTTTTGTTACGCAACCGTAATTTCTCCTCTTCTAAGGCTCAAATTTCTAATTTTCAGGTCATAGTAAAGGCCTCGTCGAATGTACGGAAAGTTTGAATTTGGAGGGTGGGGAGATGTGCTTAGCGCGAGCAGCCAGCGTAAAGCGAGTTCGATAAGTTCGGTTTGAGGCAAGGCATACGTAAGTTGGTTGATAAGGCCCCGCCATCGTCCAACGAAATCTGCGATAGATTCGTCCTCAAAGGTGTCGGATGGCATAGAGGTCGGTGATAGATACTTTCTTGGCAATGTTAATGGAGAAATGATCCAAGAAAGATTGGGCTAGTTGGTTAAAAGAGAAGATCGAGTCTTTGGGTTAAAGGATCGTACCACTCGAGGAGGGTCCTAATAAGGACATGGGAAGGTGCGGAATATGAGGCGTCATCATGGGCAATCAAATAACAAGCATGTCTAAATGATCGCAAGTGTTGTTGAGGATCCTCTTTCTTGTTAAAGCGAGTAAATTTTGGCAACTCCCATTGAGGAGGATATGAATGAAGGGGACGAGAAGGGTGAATGGGCTCCCGACAAACTTGCTCGTATGTCAAGTGCTACGACTTCACAGAAAGCGAAGCCTCCAGGTTTTGCATTTTGTCCATCATTTGTTTGATGAAATCGTGGTTGGATGAGATGATGGTGCGGTTGTGGTAAACGGAGGCAAGTTGGACCAAGGGCTTCGCATTTGGACAATGGTGGGGCTAAGTGTTGATAAGGTATGGAGGATGAGTATGTTGGAGCAACGAGAATAGGGATGTCCCAAATAAGGTGTTGAGGTTCTTTGGATACGTGTATGGGAATGAGAAGGTAGGCGAGCTTGAGAAGGAAAGCTCGTGTGGATAGGTGACAAAGAGCAAGTCATGAATGGGGTGGTCTCAGTGAAAGAGAGATGAGGTAAAGGGGTTGGTGGTAATGATACGTGGGGTCTAAGATTAACCAAAGGAAAGCTAATCGGGGTCGTATGAACCCTCGAAGCCGTCGGATTGGGAGACGGGGCTAGAGATGCGGGAAGTAAGGCGGTGTTATCGGGAGGAGTGGGAGCTAAATGAGCAGCTATACTAATAGGCATGCAATAAGGAGCGACCATCAGGCGTACGGTCGGGGCATGAGACAAATAGTATTATCAGCATTTGGGATTAGCATCAGAAATTTGGCAAATTCCTTGTCTCCTACGGGAATTGGGGGATCTCTTTGGTGTCCAAGTAGGGTTCCCTATAGAATGTGAAGGGGTGATTCGGGAAAAGACACAGGCGGGCATGTGAAACCATGGCGGCTTGCTTCCGAGTGAGTGATGACAACCATGGACAAGAACACACGGGAAAGTTTCAATCTATCAAGAACAAAAACAACCTCGAGAATGATGAATTTGGCGAGTTCTTTGGTTTGTCGAGGGACTGATGAAGACGATGGCGATATCGGTTACTAACGGTGTCGATCACGCAGCAAAACGGCGTCGGTCCCTTAACCGATGCCGGTGTCAAAAGTCTAGGATAAGAAGATATAAAAGGCTGCTAATTTGATTTTTAGCAACGTTGAGTATATTTATCAACTTATTGATCACAGAAGACAAAGTATGACAGAGAAAACAGAATTTGAAAACAAGCAAGATGCACACGCAAATCCAGAGACTAATCCTAGGGTTAATTTTAGTTATCGTGGGCTTATGCCTTTAGACGTAAGATGATGTTAGAATCCTAAACAACAAGACCTAGGGGAAATGTCAAGTTTGTTTTGGCTTATAAGGTTACCTCAATCGGGCGGAGGAATACCGCGGAAAAGGGGGGATGTTTGAGTACATTGTGTTAATTGTGAAGTGATTCGGTATGTGTTGTGCGGTGAAACTAGGGTTAATTTCTGTCAATACCGTGGATATCACCCCACGTGTACGACACATTACTTAATCTATGTTCACTAGAATTGAAGAACAACAAGCAGGAATGCAATGCATGTGTTTTAAACCCAAATCAAAAATTATGTTCGATGAAGCAAGAGAGATGACTTTCACTAATGCGAAACTAGGAAAGCAAGAAAAATTCTTTACGAAATATATAACAAAAGCAGCAACAACAAATATGCTTCCTAAAATGAAAATAAGCAAGAGAAAGAAACCCAAAATGGGTCCCACCGGGCGTGCCAAAATGTTTCACTCGGAAATGTTTCGTTCCTTTTAGAAACAGATAAGGTTAGGGGCTAGGAGGAATACCTGTGGAATGTCGAGATGGTGTGCGCGTACCGTAGAGAAAGATCAAGCTGACTGCGAAGAACTCCTTTTTGTCTTGGAAGGACTACTGCACGAAATAAGAACACAAGACCACAAGATTTGATTAAACAATAAATGAGGAAACTGCCTTGGGCCCAGGAAATATAAAACTTCCTTTCGAAGGTGGTCAGTTCCCCTGCTAATATGAATTAACACAAAAGACTGTAAAGTATCAATTAAATTGTTTCGTTGAAGGCGGGTAGGGAAAGGCTAGTTTTGGTTTTGATCGGAGAGGAACCGATGGCGGTTATTGATAGCCGATGCCGGTTCTATGATAAGCCGATGTCGATTCTTATCGATAACCGATACCGGTGGGTTCTAGGATCTTCTTAGTAGCTATGGTGTTTTGTAAAATTTGGTTTATGGATGATATTAGGAAATGGGATGATTAGAAGCAAAAGAATAACAGTTAGATGCAATGACACGTTGGGTAGTAGATTCAGAGACGGATTTAGGAGGACTGAAATTCACAGAGCATAAGAAATGTTATAACAGAGGACATGCAAGATGTGACTTACTGGTTTTGGCGAAGATGCAAGTTGATCTCCTCTACTGCAAGCACTTCTGGTTTCTTTACTCGTCTCTGCTTGATTAAATGAAGATCTGGACTCTGTTCCTCGCTCCCAATGCTCTCTGTTGATCCAGAAATCCTTCGACTGATCCCCAAAATGAATTTTCGATCCGTTGTTTTGGTTTGGGGAGCCCATTTACGAGGCAGATGGCGGTTGCGTAACCGACGGCGGTCAGTAGAACCGCACCGGCATCGGTAAGGAAAAAGTAGGCTATTTTTAGTAAAATAGCCCACCTTTCTCACTTTCTCTCGAGAGATCGCCATTGCGGGCTTGGTCAAGTGGCTAGAAGGTCGGCTTTGGGTGCGAGTAAGGAGGCATTAGTTATGGATGTGAGTCTAGACCAAGTCATGGGTCTTAATCGAGTTAGTTTAGGGTTAGGGCTAGGTCATGATGAGGTGGCAAAGTGAGGTGGTGGGTAAGGTGATGTGGATTTATCAATTATAACATAATTAATAAATAATTGTGTAAGGTTTAGGTAATGAGGTTAGGTTGCGAAATGGGATGCGGGTTACTGAGGGGTCGTAAGACACGAATTTAGTGTCTACACACCTTGCCTCCTATTAAACCTCACTCTGGGTTTGATTCCACCCACACTATACCTTCTTGGTATAAAGAAAATGACTTCAGTAACTTCCATCGCGTGAACGGACACGATCCACAAAAGCGCAAGATGTTGAAAAACATAGTGTAGAAATGGTTGATGTAGGGCATATAACTCTCGATAATCCTAATGCCCCCCTTAATCGAAATTTAAAATCTTCAACAAACCATTTCCAAACCATGCATCTAACGGTAACACAAATCAATACACCTCAGCCGAGGAGAAGAGTGTGCATGAGATCCATGTGATTTTCAACTCCTAGCCCAAGGCTTCCATTGAGGAAATTTTGAATCAAGCTTCTTCACCAATGCAGGGATTCTTGCCCCTTCTCCTTCATCAGGACAAGAGGACAGTCCGCTATTGCTTTACCCATAAAGGAATTAACCGCCTGCAGTTCTCTTCTCATAAATGAACCTTCTTACACCACATCCCTGCAAGATTGTGAATGGATGTTATCTAACTTATCTATTTCCCAAACATCTCCTTCCACCACTCTTGCTGCAAAAGAAGAAGGCTTGCCACTTTTTATGTCATCCTTAGAGGAGAAACCCCTTGAGCCTACATCACCAAACTCCTTAATCATGACAGATCCTCGAACATGCCCTCCTACCTATTAGTTCTTCATCACCTAAATCTTTCCAATGACCGGTTGACCTCGTAACACCCATTGATACAAAGACCTCATTTACCCCCGTATCACACCCACAAAGTGGACCGGAATCGCAACCACACCTCTCTTCCATACCAAAGTTCCTATTCACATGTGAAGATTGTTATCCCCCAGAAGATAGACAAGTCTTATGGGAGTGTTTGAGTACACCATGCTCTACTCAAATGCAGATGACTAATCTAGACACCTCTACCATATACCCAAGGTGTTTACAAAAGCTCAAAATGCCTATGTCCTCACCTTCACCCCCCTCATCTCTATCGAATCCCTCAGCCACCTCTATCAACCTAACCAAACCTTCCCTTACGCTTAGGACTTCACCAATTCCCATCCTGACACACCCACCTAAATGGTTATATTTATCAAAAATAATGTTGTCAATCCATCTAGGATCTGAGACTCAATCTCCTCAAGTTCAATCTATGCCTCTGCCACAACTAAAACCCTTGCCCCGATCACACCGCGATCACTGGCAGCACGGCTTCAACCTTCACCATCACACCTACCTTCTATAGTAGGGCCTCAATCCTCCACCTTGCCTCAATACACCATGCTTCCCACATCTTCTTTAACACGACCTATACCTTTTGCACCCCTATAGACACTCACGAGCATCTCAACACCATCGATCCAAGTATCTCACCTACCGACAACCCTAAGCAAACTCGATCATTGAAGGACTTGTTTTCTATCACTCCTCTCTCCCGTGGTTGTTTCCTACCACCATGTCATTTGAGGGCCTCATCATCTAACCCATTAAACATAAATTCTTACTAAATGAAGGAAACCATGCCTAGTTAAAACCAATCATCAAAATCCCTTGCCTAAATCACCACCCGTACGAACCACTCGTACCCAACCATTACCAAAACAATCAAAAATCTCACCCAATCAATCAACATCCTCATATTCATCCAATTTGACCCGCTTAAAGGATCTTACTCCAAGATCCTTGATATGTTAAGTGGGGGACGCAACCATTTCCCTACCCCCTCTCGAGTCTATGATCCATCTAAACCTCGACCTATAGGTTATGATGAATCTAAAATATGTGCTTACCATCGCACACCGGGACATGATGTAGAAGGATGCAAAGCTTTGAAACCCATCCTTCGCGGTCACCTATCTCGAGATAAACTGACCTAAGAAAGAAAATTTACTGAGAGAGAAGCCCTTAGCTTTGATCCCTTCTCATATACCACCTGTCCCGCCTCGCCAAAATCTATCATCATTACAACCCCACCTCTCGATAACAATTACTTATCCTCGCCATCTTCCTCCTCTCATATTCATGAGATCAACATGATTAACATTTCTACCCAAGGTCGGAAAAACAATGGAAAAGCTAAAGAAAGCACACATGCGGCCTCTCTTTCTCCTTCCGCCATCTCGATCGCACCACCACCTAATGTGGTCATTCATGGACCTGCCTATCCCGTCTCTGATGGAGTTTCCCATCACACCATGATCAAACAACTTCACCAATCTCCTATCAAAATGACACTCTATGATCTCATTCAAACATTTGAATCGCATCGACAAGCTTTAATTGAGATCCTTGGGATAGAGGTCCTACCTAATGAAACCTTTCCGTCACCTCCATTTTAACACCCAACCACATCGCTTCTCTCACCAAACAACCTACTTCCACAACCACTTACGTCCCTGTAAAGCAAGCCGTTGTTGTCGGTTTTACTGAAGAAGAAATTGTCATCTTTGGTGTAGAAGATCCACGATCCGCTCTTTTCATCTCGACTTACGTCCCGAGACATCCAGTACATCGTGTTATGATCAATGGGGCACTAGCCTAAACATCGTCTCTTCTAAAGCCTTCCAATAGATGAATATCCCTCCTAGCTGCATGTGTGCCAACCCCACCATGTTGTGTTCATTCAACGATGCTATTACTTCTACCTTAGGCACCGTGATCCTTAACATTCGTGTAGGGCCACATACCTTACCCGAACTCTTCTATGTCCTTGAGGGATAATTCCAATACAACATATTATTAGGCCGCCCTTGGATCTGGGCTATGGGATGCGTTCCCTCCACCTTACATAGATGCATCAAATTTGAGTATGAGGGGAAGTCATACATCGTCAAAAGCGGCGCTTCCCCTTTCAAAACCTGCAATATGTTATATCGCCCTAATGATGTGCTTGTACCAGTCAAGGCACCCATTGATCCAGCCCAACCATCTACTTCAACCACGCCTCAACCATCCACCTTAACCACACTCACACCTTCGACCAATGAACCCACCGCCGCAAATACCACTTCCTTCCCCACGGACAACATCCCAACTTCAGATCCCTTGGTAGATGTTTTTCAATGCCTTACGCTAGGGGAATACCACCTATACAATGTTAGCACCTTTCACACCCCACAGGAGTACGGACAGTTACATGCGCATCCTACCTACGACCATCATGTGGGGGAGGTGATCTCCTACGGACCACCTAATTGCCACACCAACCTAACATATGGGGGTGTCGACACATCCTCTGTCACCCCTGAACCTCCCCTTGGTGTGGTTCCCTTCCAATCTAATTTTGATATCTAACCAACCGTTGTTTCGCCCTCACCTTCCTGACGCGCTGTGCTTGGAAGGGTTTTGGTTTCGGTCTTTATGAACAAGGCTGACATACGATCATTCCCATAACTACCCACAAACACAAAGATTGTCGTGGTCTTGGATTTTTAAACCACCTACACTTTGAAGAAACATCATGTCAATTGTATCAAGAAAACAAAGAAGTCACAACTTAGAACCATCATCGCCCATTTTTCCATCTTCACCCACAGAGTTGATAGACCCAGAATCTATCCCTCCTAACTTTTTTTCGTGAATGCTATCTTCACGGGTCCTCTCACTTATCAACGCGATAGTGAAGACCCATCTTCTCCCCTTTGTATCCGGACATGATCGAAGAAGATTCACCTTCAATTAATGTTGTGGAGTGCCGGGATGATGACTCCATCCTCACCTACCTTAGTGTGGATGACTCTTATACTCAACATGCCTTACCATCTAACACCCAAACTATGTTGAATGAATCGACTATAGAAATCAACATCCACCACAGAGGATGATCCTCACATTGTAAAGATCGGACAATCTCTCGACACATTAGAACAAGCCGCCTTCACTACCTTCCTTTGTGCCCGCAATCAAACTTTTTCTTGGTCTATGCCGACATGCCAGAATCGATCCTGACATTGCTGTCCATAACATCACTTTGAAACTAGACTCTAAACCAGTTAAACAAAAACTGAGAAGAATGCATCCATGCATTGCCCTCTTGGTGAAAGAAGAGCTTCAACGCCTCCTTTCTCGGTTATTTCATCTTACCTATTGACTATCATGCAATGGATTTCTAATGTCGTACTGTCACTAAAGCGGCGAGGGGACTTCGGATATGTCTGATTTTAGGACCTTAACCTAACTTTCCCAAAGGATGACTTCCCCTACCTAGCATTGATCAACTTGTTGATCTCACGCGTGGCCATGAGATGCTTTCTCTCATGGATGGCTTCTCGAGGATACAATCAAATTTTGGTAGCCCGGCCGATCAACATAAAAGCGCCTTCATTACCCCTGGGGACCTTACGATTAAGCGTGCTTATGATAAGCGAGTTCATGAGCGTACCTTTAAGATTGGTGATCTTGTCCTCAAAGAGAATCAACATGTAACCAAACTAGAAAAGAGAAAACGTGGAAAATTTTCTCCTAATTGGATTGGGCCTTACATTATCACTCACACCTATGGATCAGGTACTTATCGTTTAGCTTCGCTTAATGGTAAACCCGAGCCTGAACCCCTTAATGCCTTGCATCTCTGACCATTCTACTATTGAATTTAGTGTTACATCACTTCTTATCTACCTTGCGCTCATCCCTTGAGCTCATTTACCACCTCATACACCTTGTTTCATGCATCTCAAAATAGAATCAAGCTCACATGGTTTGATCATCACCTCCTCTTAAAGATGCCTTCCCCTTTTTAGTCTGGTCCATGACTTAAAAGTATCAAAATAACAAGTTCTCAATTATACGATTCTAGGATATTCTTGAGTCAAACTTCCTGCAAAACTAGATACTTCATGCCAAATGGACATCTAGACCTCTAAGCTCTAAACTAGACTGCTCCCTCGAAGGACAGCTATGTGCAAAGCCGCATCATGCTACTATAAGTAGACTGCTCCCTTGAAGGACAACTATACAAATTCAGCCTCTATCAGAAGCTTCTCGCATTGATCAGCTTCGTGAAGACCTCAAGAAACAACAAAATGCATATCCCATATAGACTTCCCACATCGATCAGTCTATATCTAGAAAAATAAAAGCAGTATTCAAAATCACTTTTGAGTCATGGACTCGTCTATTTAGGTTTGGATCTATTTCATCAGAATAATCACCTTATAACAAGTCCTCTACGCCCCAGCCATACCATCCACCTCACCTCACCATTTTTCAAAACAACAAAAGGGACGTGACGTATAACCGATATATTGTGATTATACAACTCTTTCCACCTATTGACTTCTCGCATATGCAAGGTACCTAGAGATTCAAGCTCATCCTATGATAATACGTGGTTTTTTTAGCTCTTTCCAACTATGGGACATTTTTACCTCTTTTACCCGAATCTAGGATTATGTGTTGACCTTAATCAGGACATGGTTCCCTAATGCTTGGGTAAGCTAACCCTTGCTTCACCTATACCTTACCAACTCCAACAACCTTACCCTACCAATATCAAATTTTTTACCAACCAACAAATTGCCTAACCACAACCAAATTGCCTAAATTCACCCTCTCCTGGTCCTAAGGAGAACTACATCGGTCTAACGCCCCTCCTTGCTTTGTGCAATGGGATATGTAGGCAGCACTTAGGAGACATGGGGTCTCCCAAGGTTAGCTCGACCATCCCCTACCATAACCTATCATGTGTTGTCTTTTGCTTAAAAATATAAATGTTTTCGCATATTTATATTGATAACACTCACCTTTGTCCTTTATCAATCCAAACATTCAAAACACAAACATTTCTTATTATTATCATAAACTCAAAATCAACATACATATTCAGTTTTATTTAGATGTTAAACAAATACATCTTCTCTATCATCAACGCAGCAGTCGGCATCCTTATTTATTCTTCTACCCCTATGAAATTCACTTAGGCCCCCGTGCCTCATCCCGAACCAGGTAGTGATGGTGATCGTCGACGCCGCTCACCTGGCCTCTCCATCCTCAAAGGGGCCACTGCTATTGGTTCCTCCCACTAATCCGCCAATCTCTCCTATAACATACGAATACGCCCTCTCGCGTGGAGGAATCTTGCCTCTAGTCTCTCCACTCATGACTGTAAAACGTCTAACAATCTCGTTGTCTCATTCACCTGTGTTTGAAGCTGGTGAACTAAACCCTGCAAGCGGTATCTCTCTGCTGTAATCACAGCTATGTCAGGATGATTAGCCCTCTCACGTGTACCTCGCAGCTCTACTACCCACCAGAATCTATAAGACTTTGTCACTCCTGCATCCATTACCCTGCGATCGGTTGTTGTCTCTTCTGGTCCTTCTAGAAGTGTCGGTCGTGGAGGTGAGAAGGGTGCCTCGGCGTCGATCCTCCTGTATGGTCTATGAGCCATGGGTATATCCTAAACAAATCCAAATTGTCGCCGCATGTGATCTAGAGGAATCCTCTCGTACTCACCTGGCCTGTGTCCCACGATCCACCTCAATCACTCTACACCCCTCAAATCCTTAGCTATGTTCACCATCACCATGTAGTTCCCGTAAGGCCTCCAACGGATATCTGTAATCATCACCATCTCCCACCATCAATCAGGCCCGACCTAGCGCAACCAACCAATCAAACTCGACCCAAGGCCACAACCATTCAATCGGCCCAACCCAAGGCTGCAACCAACCCATCGGCCCGACCCAAGGCCGCACCTTACCAATCGGCCCGACCCAAGCTGCAACCAACCACTCGGCATGACCCAAGGCCACAACAAACTAATTGGCCCAACCCAAGGCCGCAACTAACCAATCGGACCGACCGCACAGCACCAATTAAGTACCTCAACCAAAGCCCACAAATTACAATTCTATCCACCCATCATGTAGTTGTTTGTTTAATTGAGCTCACCTATTCGTGTTTTTAGCATGCCTAGGATACTTGAATTGATCAGTAGACCAACTTTTTCTAGACCAAGAACGTGACGTTTATCTCAACCAAACCAACCATTTGGTACTGTCGAACATGCCTAAATGTTCCATTACCTTACCCATTATATCCCCGAGCTACTTCCTATGCCTTGGATACCATGATTATATCAACCTTGTTTAGATAAACTATCGACCTTTTCCTATGAATTGTTTTTTTCTCTTCAACTCGTGTACCCTCGCCGCACTACTACATTTCAACGTGCGTCTGCTTCCTTGAACTTACCCCACCATCTTACCATCATCTCATCATCATTCACCCTTAATCAACCCTATCCCTTATTTCACGTTGCCTCAATTTGTGATAGATTTGAGGGGGATTACCTATACCCTTAACTGGGGCAACCACTTCTTATTATTGTCAGTGCAGCTTTACATGACAAGCTACATGACAACAAGGGGCAAATGTAGACACCAAATTTGGGTCTTACAATGCCCTGTACCCCGTATCTCATCCTGCAACCTAACCCTACCTCACCACCTAAACCTTACACACCTAATGATTTATTAATTACCTTATAACTAATAAATCCACATCTCCAAACCCGCCACCTCATCTCGCCACCTCACCGTGACCTATCCCTAACCCTAAACCAACCTAATTAAGACCCATGACTCATCACCTCACCCACACCAAAACGAGCCTAATAATGACTTGACCAAGCCCACAACTAACCCCTCGGGATAAAAAGAGGAAATTTGGCTATTTTACTAAAAATAGCCAACTTTGACCTAACTGTGACATCGGTCCCTACGCAGCCAACATCGGTTAGGCAACCTCCATCGGTTTCCTATAAATGACCTCCCCAACCAAAAACAAGGGATCCGAATTCATTGGGTAAGAGAGGGAGAAGTGAAACAAGTAGAAGAGGTTGCGAGAGAGAAGAGGATCGAGCCCAAGGCTATCAGAATCGAGCAACTAGATCATTTTCACACTCATCCAAGCATTGGAAAATACGAGGATAGCTTCATCATCTCACTTTCCAATCTTGGATCATCCCAACTAAGCCTTCTTTGTCACCACCACATTCCTTGGACTGTATCTTCATCGAAACTAGTAAGTAGTATCTTGTATGTTTCTAAACACCATTTCTTGAACTTTTAATTCATAATAATTATAAGCTCACTCCTAGATCTACCACCCGGCGTGACTCTACACCTAACTTTCATTCATCAACCCCAATATTGCCCCAAAGACAGTTTTCTCACTCTCTGAGTTTTCTCCATCACCCTACTACCCCCTAATCATTTATTAACCCTATAAACACCATAACCACCTTACAACTGACTTCCATTCGAAACCCCTAAATCACTGCCCCTACCGATATCGGTTATCTTCTACTGGTATCGGTGTTATAACCGCAGTCAGTTATCCAGTGACCAGCATCGGTCACTGTGACTTATACCAAAACCAACCTTTCCCTTATTTACCCCCAAACAATCTCATATCCAGCTGGGTCTATCCTTGTAACTTGATCTGAATGCATCAATAACTGGTGACCAAACAAACATCATGACATTTTATTATTGGTAGTTTAGTCTCTATTGCTTTTTAACAAGGTACCTAAATCGTGATTTCGCAATAGCTTCTTTATTATCATTTGCATTAATTCGTATTAAAAGGGGAACTGACCACCTTCGAAAGGAAGTCTAATATTTCTTGGGCCCAAGCGGTTCCCTCACTTATTGTCTAACTAAGATCCGGTGGTCTTGTATTCTTACTTACTGAGTAGTCCTTCCCAGACAAAAAGGAGTTCTTCACAATCGATCTGATCTCTCTACGGTATGCGCACGCCTTCCCAACACTCAACAGGTATTCCTCCTAGCCCTAACCCTTATCTGTTTCTCAAGAGAATGAAAGGATAGAAGCAACTCTATTAGGAACGAAAGTGCATGTGAAACACTAATAGCTAGACCCAAGGGATTGAAGTTTTTGGGAAGCCATTCTTAGGAAATATGTATGCGTTGGAATATGAGTTTCAATTAAGAATAATTCTTTACTGGGTAACATATGTGTTTTTCTCTTAAGTAACACAATTCATACGCATAGGTGATGAACTACTTGCATGCCCATAGGAACGCGTCGTTCATGTGCAATTATAAATTTATATTTTTGTAACAAGTCAAAGATAGGATTCACTTCTCCTCTCAATCAACTAGCATGATTAAACACCCTTCTTGCCATCTTGAACAAAGAAGATACATAGTTTCCAACAAGTATAACAAAGTTAGATTTACTTGTTTGTATTCCCCACTAGAGTCACCAAAAACTATTGGTTGGATATTTTTCAAAGATAAAATAAGAGGTTCAACAATAGTATGTGAGACAAGGTCACTCCTCAAATAAAGGGGAGGCACTCTATTTATTACTAATCTAACCACACCAAAGAATATTCACAATATTCACACTACTCTAACCATTCGTGGTTGGGATCTCATCAAGAGATTTATAGTTTATCAACAAGAATAGATAAGAATAGAAGAAAAAATACGACAACAAGAAATTTGAAGTGTGAGAATAGAATACGTGGGAACATGCTTTATCTTAGGTAGACATAAATCAAAATATAATAACATGAGATTAAATAGTAATAACTTGTTGAAGATACAATAAACTAGATATTGGAATTAAAGAACCATGTAATGCATTGAACATAAGAACAATACCTTAAATGAAGAAGATATAACCACAACACAGTTTGTAACAAATATCTCTTATATTCTTCAATTAAAGTAGAAAACACAGTTTTTTCCTGTCTTTCCAACTCCAAGATCTATATTATGTTGCAAAAATCTCCAACCCTTAATAATGCCACAACATTTTACATTTATAGAGAAGGGGGAGAAAAATGAGGAAACAATTTGAACTGCATGTTAAAAATAGTAAATACACATTAATAGTCCATTTGAATGGTTCTCACAAAATGACCTAGTCAACTTGAAAATCCAAAAGATGTTTCAACATTACAAAAATTGACATGGTTGGTTTGTCAATCAAAATTGTCTTTTTCTTCTTGGGCTCTATTTTTTTTTTCATGAGATTTATAAAATTTTTGGATCATCTCTTGTGTTTATTTCTCTTATGGTCCACGGGAGTAATTATTTAGGACATCACAAGTCTCGAACATATTTCCTATACTTCCAGGGAGATTATCATATTTCTTGATAAATTTAAACAATTTACTCGAGAATATTTTCACATAAAATTAACTTTTCAATGATCTCCAAACCAAAAGCTTCCCCTCTGAGGAATCCTTTTCAACCAAATATTTAAATTCTTTGAACAAATCATCTGTAGGAAAAATATTCAAACCATCATCTAAAACGCTATTAAGAATTTTTTTCTAGTTGTTAGTCAATGTCATTAATGGAATCAACTACCTCATATCTGAATTTGTTGAAACTTATCATAAGCTTCCTAAAGAATCTCAACTCGAAGGTCAATAGCCTTGTAAAGTTTAAAATGTCTATCCTGTCATCAATGATTCCATCTCCAAGAAATATGTTGGAGTTAAAAAATTTAAGATCGTTGAGAGCTTCCACATTTTCAATTCACAATTTCCACTTTCCTCCAATAGTTCACTTTTCAATTTATCAACATAAATTCTATCCTTCTCTATGTCGTTGTATGCATCTACAACATCTTTAATTATCCTCTTTTCTTAATTATGGAAATGTTGTATCCAACCATCCATCGCTCTACCTTGTTGGCCAATATTCTCCATTTTGGGCACATAGGAGAACTCAAAACTATTTTGAGTGAGGGGTGGGATTAGGATCTGCATGGGCTTGGAGATCTTGAGAAGGACATCGTCAATTGCTCATTTTTTCCCGATCTTACCGGATGAATTGATATTGATATAAGAAATGGTTTTTGGTATCTTGGTGATTGTCAAGGTGTGAGTTTTAGAGAACTAAAGTTAAAAGCCTCGGGAGGAACAATCATGTTCCTTTTCCTTGGAGTTGAGATATCCAACCAAAAGGGAGCGAGGAAGAGGGTGTGTATGAAGGAGGAGCAACAATAATCAAAGTGGAACTGGGGGGAGTGGGAAAAGTAGTTACCAAAGACAGAGGAGTAGAAAGGATGAAAGTGACAATGGTAGAAGATGTGGGAGGTGGATAATGCATGGAAAGCGGGATAATGAAGGAGACGAAAGATGAGTTGTGGGGAGACCCCAACGCCATACCTCTTCTACCCGAAAGGAGAGACAGGGGATGAGAAGACTCTTTCCATGAGAGATATGAGTAGAGATGAGTGTGATGAAGGTAAAGGAGGAGAAAGAGTGGCAGATGCAAATCACCGATGAGATATATAAAGTAGAATGTGGAGGAGAAGGAGGAAAGAGTGTAGAGGAAACACGAGGATGTGATGGGAGTGAAAGTGTTACCTTAGGATGTCGAGTAACAATGGGTACATTGTGATTGATGGGAGAATAATAGGTAACAGTGGGTAACCACAATGCTCATGAGTGCATACTTCCTATACAAGGAGAGGGTATAACTTTCCCATTTAAAGACTTTAGAAACAAGGATTTTTTTCAATTTTTAAAACATATTGTTCTCTGTTCTAAATCATAATTTAGAACACACATTCCAATTCCAAACTATCTCATAAAATAAAACCATATGCAACTGTAATGACTTGGTGAAACACCGATCTCTCATTTCATGACTCGACACAAAACTGATCTCTCATGTTATTCAGTAATGTGTATACGAAGTATACTTAGTTCCTTTACCATATTATGGGTACTTGAGTGTTCTATTTAAGATCCTAGATAAATATAGGTTACCGATATTCATCTAAAATCCCACTTCTTAAACTAGGTTACATATGACAACACAACCAATAGTTTGCAATAATTTGGCCAAAGAGTTTAAATATGTTTATCATGTTTTCATTCCTAGATGACATACTCGTCAAAAAAAAAAAGTCCTTCACCACACTTGATTTTTTATCTAGATTGGTCTTCACTGACCTATGTCAATCCACTTGATTCAAGTTTAACCCTAGATAAGGTTAGAAACATGCCCTAGTGTGGAGGATTGCTCTTGGTGACTAAGGGTACATAGACATACTCAATTAACTACATTGATTGGGTGTGTCTAATTATCCTAAGTCAACATGAAATGACCGTGACACTAGATCATGTCCCTATCTATGTATAGGGAAGAACCATGAACCATTCAAGAACTTATGTTATTCTAGTTGAACAAACTCGAGGGGTATTGAGACATGTCAACTGCAACATAGTATCCTCATAATGAATCTTTTCATTATGAAGGTACTTCATTGCAGTTGGCGTGTGTCAACATCCAACTAAGTTTCCTCATCTAGATGAACATAACTTAGATTGAAAGTTAATGTTATATAAAACATTTCATTACAACATCTTTATTGATTTAACCAGGTTCTTTAACCTATAAGGTTACAAGTTATAACTGCATTTGTGGTAGGTATGCAGATAAAATATGCTTCCTAACCTATTTATTTACAAGCTTTAGTTTATCATTTAACCGATACAACTTGTAACAAGAAATGGCATAATGGAACTTATAGTTATAAATGTGTATGAATTAGTTACTTTCAGTTTAAGATTAAGGAAGTCTACATAAGAAAGCACACATGCAACCATTCACCTAAATGTTCATTATCATTCTAACAAGTTCATAACTTAGATCTTAATGAATGATCTCAAGGGAATTTTCCCCTTTTCCAATGTCATGGGCTATGCCCATTTATGTAAATTGAATTCATATATTCCATATATAGTCAAATTGCATATGCAAAATTATAATCATATTTTAATACACCTATATCCATGTAATTTAATTACAGTCCTTTTTGTGATGGTAGTGTATCTTAAGATTGTCAACATTATAAGTTGCATATCTTCTAGAGAAACCAATTCAACTAATAACTCAGATTCCTACCCCAACCATTCCATATTATCTAAGTATATTAACTACCCTCCTTTATTAGAGTAATACTTAACACTTCGACCAATTCATGCTAAGAAATTATTACAACAAGTATTATTAAAACCACACATATTTTATTCATCAAGGAGGAGTTATACATTCACTAAATCCAAAACATTTCAGATATCAAAAATGTCAAACAACAATACCTAACCAACTCTTATTACAACTTCCTTTTCCATCAAGTACATCTCAATAATGAAGCCATATTTCATCATAATAAATATTCAGTCTCTTTAATAAAACAAATGTAACTTTCTATATGTCTTTCTCCTTTCATATTTTATGAAGTCCATCTACAAAATTGCTAGCATGGGTCAATTCATTGAACTGAGCATGATAAGCACTATATCATTAAAACAATGTGCTCTTAGCTAATTATTTCATAAAAAGAACTCTGTTGTTATGAATCAGTCCTGAAAACACAATCAAATAACAGAAAGACTCAACCAAAAAGAGTACAATCAAATATAAGAGAGAGAGATATATATATTTCAAATCAAAAGTAAGGTTTGGTCATTCAATCTATCAACCTTAACTTTCCATCATAAAATCCTTTTATCATATAGAATTTAAACAACAAAGTTAAGAAGAATTATCATTTCATCTAAACCTTACCATTACTTTCATGTAATTCATTCAAGTTCCTTCAATCATTTAAACCTATTTAACAAAAGATGATAAAATACCTAAAACTATCTTTTAGACATAATTCAACAATTTGAGCATTAATAAACATTTCCTTCCATCTAATCATCTCATTATCATAAATTCATCCTAAAGTTAAGATCATAAGAACATGTAAGGATAACCAAATCATCATAAACAATTAATGTAACCCTAATTGAAGCATCCTAATGCTCAGGCTCATAATTAGAAACCAGTTTAAGTTATAATTAAAAGAAAACCTAAATCAGACCTCATCTAAAGTGTAAGGTTGCTTCTAACAAGAAAACAAGCTAACATTCAAATCCCAAACAAGATACACCATTGTTAACATTACATAAAAGAGAAGATTGGTTAAGTTCAAAACTTATTCAAGACTCTATACTCCTTCCAAGAATTTCAAAAACTTATTCTCTGATGTCCTAAGAACATTACTACACTCATTCCTATCACATGGTCAAGAAGTGACATAACCATAACAGACCAGAGGAGGGAAAAAAATTCACCAAGTAAACAATGTCCTATTTGAAAGATTGATGAGTGTATGAGGGAGATTGTAGTCTCCTCATCTATCCTAACTCTTAAGAATAAGAGTAAACATTTTATAACCAAGAAAACTAAAATGAAAAGGTCAGATCACAAATGACCCACATTAAAATCCAAACAGAGATTCACCCAGGTCTCAAATTGAATGAGTATAATAGAACCAGGAGAACTAACGTAAATCCACATTCCCTTATTTCCTAAGGTCATTACAGGAAAGAAAAGCTCAAAAATTAAGATTACATTTAAGGATGAAAGAATCAATTCACTTCCAAACATCTCAGTGAAGCGAGGAAAGTAAACAATAAAACTTCAAGTCAAACTGAAACATCCCATCAATAACTTTAATCATTTAAAATAAGACAGATAGCATACGCACATTCCACGAAAGAGATTCATTCAGTATTGATCAAAATATTAACTCGTATCCAAAATACTTTTACTCATCCCAGAAGCCGGAGTGGTTTTAAGAGAACTCGAGAAGTGCTCAACAAGACAAAATGACCTTAACAAATATGGAAACCAAAACACCTTCGATGAAAGAGATTTAACAACAATTGATACCCAAAATGGGATTTAATACAGAAAACATGAAGTGGGTTTTCCACAACCATCTTACAATTTCAGAGTAAGTTTAAAATAAAATTAACGCTTCCACTGGAAATATCATCCTTCATAATTATTCTCCAACAAGCTATACCTCTAAAATAGTGATGTATCGTCAACACAAGGGTTCCATTAAAATCCCCATAAACAACATCAGAGAGAGAAGACATGCAAGTCGATTCAGAGAATATCCAATAAAAAAAACCAAAGTTCCAAACTCATGACTCTTAGCTTAAGTTTTCCCTCTATCAGGAACAATGGTGGTCCTCATAGTTTACTACAACAAGGATAACAATGTAAACTAAAAGAACAAAAAGATCATAAGAGACAGTCATGATATCTAAACAAATTTCCCTATCTGTAGTCTTCTGACGGAGTTTATACAGGAACATTATGAACCAGATCCTCGAATCAAGCAAACCAAGTTACATACATGGTTAGAACAACTTTTAACTAAGATCACCTAATAGATCTTGGCTCTGTTTCAAGCCTCTGTAGGAAGATTAAAGAAAAATCTATCTACTCATAAGTATGGAAACTTCATACCTAGAACACACTTTCATTATTCAACCAAAATCGATAATGAATTCAAGAAAAAACACAATATCAAGAAGAAAAATAAAATTCATTCTTAAAAACAAAACCAGATTATTTCCCTAAGAGCAGAGTTGTTTTTATGAGCATTTAAGTAAAATCATAAGAATTAATGGATAGGGCCTATCATGCCTGATAGAGCTCCAGTCTTCTCTATTTCATAGAAAATCTCCAAGTAGAGCTTCAATTCTTCCTTCGAAACACCAACAACCCTCCAAACTTTCTCCTTTCTTTCTTATAAATTCTCAATGCCAATTTCTTCATTCAAATTCCATGCAAGGAAAGAGAGTTCATGCAAATATAACATTCATGTAATAATCGAACTAGAGGTTCGAAGAGCCAAAGCAACCCACATGTAGGGCTAAAGCTTGAAAAAAATTAACAACAAAAATCAAACCCCTCTTTCTTCTTCCTAGGAGGTTTTCGCCAACTTCAAAAATATTAAATGCAAAATAGGACTGTCAGTCCTTCTAATTCTCTTGCCACCACCACCTCTATTTCTGGTGAAGACTAAGTTCAAATTTGCATGCATCCAAAACTTGGCGGAGATGCCAGCTCATTCCCCAAATTTCCTCATGCCCTCGCCAAATTTGGTAGTTAAAAAGAGATAAGGACTCATTAACTTCATCATAAATTTCTAGGAATCGATGCCACCAACTTTCTCCCTCCCTATGTCATCCCATAGGCCCCTTTAGGTTAGCCAAACATTAGGTTAGGTTCAACATTAGTTTAGGAACCAACATAGGTCCTTAGGTATAAGTCTTTAGTCTTAGGTCCCATTTAACATCCAAAATAACAAAAGAACTTAGTAACTTAGGTTAGGTTACTCTTTTTAGGATAAAGTTCCTAATTTAAGGAACATAGTGTAAATAGGTTCCATGTTCCTAATTTAAGAATTACATCTTACTTTAATAGAAAAGAGGAACCAGATTGTTACCCAAATTTAGATATGAAAACAGAGAGCCAAAAAGATTGGATCATTCCTAACCTTCATACATTCAAGGTCTAGGAGCCTTTCATCTATCCATCTTGGACATTATGTCAACAGGTTTGAAAATTATAAGCATACCTTGGATCAATGAAATTGATCCAAGGTAATGTTGTTATGAATCCCCAATAATTATGAAAAATGAAACTCAATTTATCAATCCCAAGCAGTGAATTATTCTGCATAAAAAGAGATGAATTGCTTCATTTTAAATTAAGAAAAAACATGATAAAATCGTACCTATTTCAATAGATAACATATTACCTACTATGCAAACATGATTTCATAGGTCATAAGAGTACACCGTCTTAAGAAAAAATCACCTTTCAACGTTTGAATCTTACATAATTCATCATAGATACTAGTCATGCTAGAGGTGTTACATACCTCCCTCCTAAAAATAACCATCGTCCTAATGATTAATTTAGTCCAAATCTTGTTGGTCGTCAAATAGGACTTTACGAAGAGCACTTGATCGGGGGACAAGAAGTCCCTCCTCTTTAATGGGAGAGGTTCCTTATTCAAAAACAAACCTATTTACAAATATACAAAACATGATTTTCTGGTTAAACTTGGATATTACGAAAGTGTTTTCTATAAAGATCATCAATTACAAAAGGACTGAGGAATGAGAGTACGAGAATGAGTAGAAAGGCAACATGCATAATTATAGATAACAAGGTAATTCTTTATGTATGAAGTTGATGAATTGAAACAAGATCATTTGTATCATATAAATAAGATGGAATTTAAAGACACAAAGTTCTACAGGTTCATTAATCAAGGACACAAAGTTCCTTCTTGGTTATACAAGATCACCATGCTTGCAACATTGGAGAGTATGCAATCAGCAAGACTAACAAACTAGAGACAAATGATCTTCACAAAAATTAAATGAAAGCTTAGGGATAACAGAGATTAGATAGACAAAGAATGGAAAGCCCTTCTGTATTGATTTCTTTATGATCTATTTACACTTTCAGAAAATAAACCAAGTTCTTCCTCCTTACAAAATGGCGTGGAAAGGCCATTATATAGCTTACAAATCAGTTACTCTTTGTAACTACTTCTTTTAACTAAAGATTAGTTAAGGATTTCCAATCGCAATACCTCAACTAATTACAATGAATTCGAGAAAAAGAATTAGAAAGGAAGAGAAGAAAACGGAGAAGAAGACAGGTGGTTAAGACTGGGAGGGACCCACTGACTTCAAAATTTGCTGCCTGAATCTCTTCAATGCCTCGGCTATGTCTCACGCCACGGGGACCGCGTGTTGGTTGTAGACTGACCCCAAAATCTGAGACACTTCTCCATTTCTTTATCAAACTCGACATGAGTATGATAATCTTTATTTGCTTCCTCAATGGCAGATTGAAGAGAGCAGATCTCCTTCATTTTCTCTTTGGAGATGGAGCTTTCCTTGAATAGATTATCTTTGAAAAAAGCTCTAAATTGAGCTTTGATTTCTTGCAAGGAAAGAGGCACACCAGAAGTTTCATCCTGAAGATGACAATGTATATCTTTGAAAGCTGATACAACCAGTGTCTTGAAAGCTTCACCCTTCTGCCAGCTATTCTTCAGCTCTCCCAAAGCCTCCTCCAAGACTTTGATCTTCCACTCCACGTTGTAAACCCAGGACTTTGACAGATTATCCTTTGCATCATCAAAAACCTTATTTGCCAATAAAATGTTCTCATCTTATCTATCCCATGAGACGGAGGTCTACTATGCAACTGCTCCAGAGTTTGAGCTCTTTATCTATGACCCCGATAGTGGAGGAGAACTTCTGTTGCAAATTGTTCACCTTTCCGTGGAGTTTGAAAGCTTCATCGATGAAGTTCAATCCTGCAACAAGCATATCTTCCACCATGGCCTCCATAGCTCTGCCATAGACAGAATACTTGTGCATATCTTTGATACTCTGTACTTCATCTTGGCTCAAAATTACAGGTGGTGGAAGAGTAGTCAATGGGGTAGGGTCCAAAACTTTGTCCTTAGACAAAAGAGATTTGATGAAACCTGTGAGAATCTGGGCTTGTTCCTCCAACTGTTCAATAGTTTGCTGCCCTTTCTCTACCCTCCCAATGACTCTTGTGACCGTTTCCTGGAGGTTGTGGATCTCACCTTCAGGAGTAGACTCTCCCATTGGAATTCTTGAGAGTTCTAAGTCAGATGCCTGCAAGTCCTGCTCTGATTTGTCTCACTGTAGGCTTAGCAATCTCCAGGAATTGCTGACCTTGAGCATCAGACACTATTCTAGAGGTGATTCGGCTTTCTTGGCATGAGAAGGAGTAGTGCCTAACAAGGCTGCAACAACATCAAAATTTGACCCTGAGCTCCGAGAGGAAGATTTCCTCTTCCTACTGTCAACAAAAGGTTGCACCCACGCAAAAGAGGAAGAGGAATCAGCAGGAGGGGCAAGAGGACCAAGAGACAGAGAGCTCATGACACTCAAGGTTTGCGCAGCTGTTGATTCAAGTTGAGATGTGAGTGGGGTGCTTGAGACAATTGCGGTAGAAGAATCAATAGCACTTGGAAGTTCAGTGCTCTGGACTTCCTTATCTTTATCCGTTGGATCTTCAGGAGCATTTGCAGGGGTTGGAATTTCACTCTCTTCACTTTCACTGAGAACAATGATGTTCTCTGGTCCCAAAGGCACTTCTACCTGTTTACTTTGAGGATCTTTTTCCACAGGCTCCTTCTTAACCTCTTTGAGTTTCTTCTGGTACACTTGAGTGGATGAAGAAGGAGTGGAAGCTGCAGGTCCTTGCGTTGATGAGGTAGGAGGGGTTTGCACAGGTGTGTCTGATATGGGAGTCGATGCTTCCCTCCTTGGTGTTGAAACATCCTTAGAAGAGGATTCTCCTGAGTGCCTTCTGAGCTCTCGAACTTTCCTGTCAAACCAGACCTTAGTCCTGACTAAGACTGGAGCTAGGATCTCGGCCAGATCATCTTTCTCTTTCCTGTTCCAATCCAAGTCCTCCAAGGGAGTGTGCTTAACCACATTGTCATACTCATATGAGTATAGATCAGAATTGTCATCCTGGAGTCCTTCAGGAACTTGGTACAAGCCGAGTTCTTGGATCAATTGCAGAGAAAACCTACCATAGTGCCTCCTTCTAGCCTCAAAATCATCTACACAGTCAGCCCAGTAGTCTTCTGTATCTGCCCTGTGATGATAGATTATCTTGATGTTCTGTTCAATGAACTTCTTCAAGTCGAAGCAAGTTCTTGGCTTGAAGAAATGAATGGTGATGGGAACCAGGGCTCTTTCTATATTCTGTGCATCCAGGGCTATTTTACAAGTGTAATTTCCCAAAGAGATGGGAAAGTGCAAACCAGAAATCTTCTTGTCTCTGCAGGTTCTGTGTAATTTGTCTAATTGCCTGCATACTTCTATTAAAGCCATCTTATCACTGCAGAACATGGGAAGCCTCGGAGGGGCTCTCATAGCCGATGAAGCTTTGATATAGGAGAATTTTCTAAATTGAATAAAATAGGCACCGTAGTGCGATATCAGAGTTCATGGCTTCATCTGAAAACCTTCTAGCAGTGTCACCCTCAAGCAGCCTGACCATGTACATGGTGAAAGCATCATTTACCCTTCTGAAATTGTGATTGCTGGTCTCTAGGGTGAACTGCGGGTAGTAGGCGTATACAGGATCATCCTTGTGGGCATCAATGTAAGAAAAACCAAACCATTGCCTTGATGCCGCCAGAGTATACATCAGGTACGAAGTCATGTAGAACTTCTTCATTTGCTGTACATTGGACAGCTGCTCCGCCAAGTTCATGCTGATGATCTCCGCCCAGTTGATATTTTGAGTTCCCTCGCACACCATGCTGATGAGCGGGCACATCCAGAAATGGAACTCGTTAGTAGAAGGTAAGCCCATAACCCGAGCTAGTAGGATTATGAAATCTGACAACTCTTCATTGAAATCTACTCGGAAGAGAGTCTTGGATAGATGAGATGCTCCCTTCTTAGGGTTTTTAAGCCATGACTTCACCACCCGCGCCTTGTATTTGTCGCTATCTTGACTGAACAGGGCCTGTGCTTGATCCGGGAAACAACTATGGCATTATCCATTTCTGGAATCCTCAAAGCAGTGCTAATGGCGGTAGCATCCAGCTTGGCGATGAGTTCCCCGTGTACATTGGTTAATTCACTCGAATCAAGGTCAAAGTGAGCTCTGCATGAAAGCACTATATCAGCACACTGTACTGAGATCAGAAACCTCCAGCGAAATCCAAACCGCTGTCGTGAATCATCTGCGCCATTGGTGTAGGGTTTGCATCTGCCATCCTTGCCCAAAAATCACCGAAGTCAAGATGACGAGCTTCATTGTCCCCAATATTGGGAATGGCAGATTCTAGTGGCGAGATTTGTTCTGGCCTTGAAATTTGATCTTCATATTGATAGTAACTCGGAGGACAGAGATGCAAACTAGACTTGGGAAGGAATTACAGAGGGAAGGGATACATGCGCAAGTTTTTAGATTGCAAGGGTTCGAGCAAAGGATAGCATGGAAGCAATGTGAAAAATGCAAAGGGGTATGCTCGTTATATAGCCGATTAGGAGAGAGAAAGACAATGAATGTGCATTTAATACATACCTACCAATTTGAATAAGCATGATATTCAGGTAGAGCGGGAAAAATAAGCACGAATGGCACTTGGTTCATTTGGGACATGTGAGACGCGAATGCGTGAAACACGTGGCTCGGCCGATTCGGGCGAAGCGAGGAAAAGATGCACAAATTCCTTTTGGGACATGCGGGACAAAAGTGCGTGAAACACGCGACTCGGCCGGATCGGGTGAAAAGGTGACAATGGGTCCGGAAGAGTTTGGGACATTTGGGATGCAAGTGCGCAAAGTACGCGGTTCGGGCGAATCGGCCGAAAATGGAACAACTTGCACAATGAACTTTGGGACATTTGGGACAAAAAGTTCCGATGGGCCCGAAAAAGACAAACTTCGGGGAAATCGGCCGATCGGGGAACAGAGCGCACTTTTGAACTTGGGACACGTGGGACAAAAATGTCCGACAAGGCTGAAAAACACACAAAATGACCCAAAAACGTAGATTTTCTCAATTTCTCGACTTTTAACAATTTCAGATTAAGTAGAGAAGACACTTAAACTCAAAATTTGAAAATTCACTTTCTTAAGAGTAGGGAATTTTGAGTGGACAACAAATATCAAACAAGAAATATAATCCTAATTATAGTTCTTTCATCCATAAGTTCACAAACAAAAACCAGATTTGAGAATTCCAAATTTTCCATAATTTATTCAACATTAAAATAGTTGTTCCTGTACTAATGAATATAGTACCTGCCCAAAACTAGCAGATTTATTGATAAATTAAGAAAAAAATATTTAAGTATTATCAATCAATAGAATCAATTTTGTTTAAATAAATGAGGAAAAACAATTTTCATGTCATTCTATCCCATGTTTCACTTTCTTCATTAAACTGGTCCCATTGGACCTTGCATTGACTAATATCACAATTTCTCAAGTTCACTAACAATGTTTTAGCACTCTAATGACTTTAACCACAATTATTCCTCGGTCTTGGACCTATAAGGAATTGTAATTTAACACATGATAAATCTGAAATGTATTTCTTAAGTAAAGAAATATGGAAAACATCATGCATTCATGATAAAGCAGATGGTAAAGCTAAACGATAAGCTACATGATTGATTACTTCAAAAATTTCAAAGGGTCCCACATAATGAGGTGATAATTTGGCAGCCTTACCAAAGGCTATAGAACTCTTTTTCATCTTAACCAGTAAAAAGACCTTTTCACCAAGTTTAAATTTCTTATCAACTATTTTTAGATCGGCATAACATTTTTGCCTATTTGTTTCTTCCTTCAAATGTTCACAAATCATTTTAACTTGTTCCATTTCTGTAAGGATTTTAGGTCTAATTACCTCTCTGTCTTCTATGCTATCCCTAACTAAAGTTTTGCATTTCCTTCCGTATAATGCTTTGAAAGGTGCCATTTTCAAAGAGGCATGATATGTGTTATTATAAGCAAATTCAACTAATGGAAGGTACTCTTCCCATTTTTATTGTTGATCCATGCAAAGTAAATTTGTAACATATCTTCCAAAACTTGGTTAACTCTTTCAGTTTGCCCATCTGTTTTTGGATGGTACGCTGAACTAAAATTTGGTTTAGTTCCTAAAGCTACATTAAGCATTTGCCAAAATCTAGATGTCATTCTAGGGTCTCTATCTAATATGATCAATTCAAGTACTCCATGTAATCTGAAAATTTCATGCACAAATATTTTTGCTAAAATAGGGAATCATCCTTAAGATTACTAGCAATAAAATGTGCTACCTTTGTTAGTTTATCAACAACAACTAAAATAACATCATGCTTATTTCTTGACATTGACAACCCTTGAACAAAATCCATGCTAATTACTTGCCATTTATACTATGGTATGTTATGAGGGTACAATAAACCAGTTGGATGCATATGTTCAGCCTTAACATGTTGACATTCTAAGAAGTGTGTCACAAAATCAATTACGTCTTTCTTCATCCCTTTCCAAAAATATTGTTGTTTTATATCAGCAAGCATTTTTGTAATACTAGGATGTCTTGAATAAGGTGAATTATGAAATTCAATTAACAACTTCCTTCTTAACTCATTTACCAAAGGTATATACAACCGTTTATCATATCTCAAGATTCCTTCTTCATTGAAGTGAATGTTAGAATAGGTATTTACCTTAGCTCATGTTTACCTAGGTATTTTATTTACCTTTATTGTATTTATCCTCACCCACTTATGTGTGTGGATATTTATTTTTATTTATTTAGATATTAGGGGGATATATATAGTTGTTAGGTATAGTTCTTTCCTTGATATATGGTATTGACTAAATCCTTGATGTCTAGTTCTTTCTTAAATCTATGATCTTGATTATTTCTTTGATGACTAGTTCTTTCCGTGATTTATGGTTTGATCTAAACCTTGACTAGTTCTTAGATTGTTATTCCTTTCCTATCTAAGTGAATCCCATTTTCATTATATTTCATTGAGTTCCATAATAATATATGATATTCTTTGCTCATTTATTTGCAAAGGTTTTGTAAATTTATTGGTGAATTGCTTCACCCATTGGAATCCTTAGCCCCTAGTCATATGCTATGGTCATATGAAGGTTTAAAGCTTGGTATTCTAGTAGGTGCTGAACTACAACCCCCTTTAATTTTTTTGTGTGGTGAAGGAAAGAGAATTTTATTCTAATTTAGTGGTAACTAAAATAAATAGTAGAGCATAATATTAAAAAGCTTGTATATTTGGATCAGTAACCTAGTTTTGAGTGTTATTTTTATAAAAGTGCTTTTATTTTTATGCTATTTCTATTAGAAATATTTATTTTGAGAATAAAAATATAATTTTAAATTTCCATAAGAACAACTAGTGCTCGCCATAGAATATGAGAAATTTTAGTACCAATGCAAATTTGATGAGTGTATGGGTTTGATAGGAACTTATGTAAGTGACAGTATTTTGTTTCATTTGAAAAAATGTGACTCTTCTTTCAAAATATTAGATAAATTGGAGGATTTATTTGGTAAGGTGGATCATATGAGATCCATAAAACTTGAAATTGAGATCAAGTCTCTTAATCATGAAAATTTTCCAACAAGTATAGAGTATCTTACCAAATTCAAGCATTTGTTGACACAATTGAAGGAGAGTGGAAGAGATAAGAAAGATGAAGAATGTGTTTAATTGATTCCATCCAAGTTGAGAGGACCATTTCAAATATTTTCTTCTACCTTTTTCTTTAGTATGGATGCCTTAGGTGACACATTCAAAATGCCTGACTTAGAAACATTTTGTGAAATAATTACCTAGGAAGAATCCAAATTGTCTCACCTTGAGTCTTCCACCTCTCAAAAGGAATTAGTTGCATCTAATCCTAAGGACAAGGGAAAACTAAAAAGTAAACCCAAATCCACCCCTTATCCATCTCATAGTGCTCCTAAATCCAAAGAAAACAACTCTAAACCCAAGGATTCTTCTAAATACAAGAATAAGTCTAGCCTTTCATGCTCTTTATGTGGGGGTAGTGGTCATGAAGAACATAGGTGTTATAAGAGAGTGCAAGCATTAGAGGATGCAGTCAAGAAACAAAAAATTTCTATCACCACTCTACCTCCTTCAAATAAGCATGGCAAAGGACTTAATGTTGTTAAGGAAATCAAAGTCACCACTTGTAGACAATTGGGTTATAGATTCTTGTGCTTCTCATCATATAACTTCTTCCAAGGAGTCTTTTGTTTCTCTAGGTTTGAGTTCTACTTCCAAAATTGAGGTTGGAGATTATTCCTTTCTTTGTGTTAAAGGAAAATGTGATATACAGCTTGATGGTGGAAGTATCCAAGATGCACTATATATTCCTAACATCATAACAAATTTTCTTTCAGTATAACAAATTTTCATTTTTGTCAAGGGAAAATAAGTGACTTTTACACCACATGGGGCAGAAGTATGAACTTTGTTAGAGCCTTATTCACTTGTTTCTCAGGGTTATTTTGATCATAGTTCTAGATTGTATCACTTTGTGGGTTTTTATGAAACTTTCTCTATAGTGAAAGGATTGGTTTCTTATGCAAATTCAAAGTAAGCTTTGACATAAAATATTTTGACATCTCAACTACATATATTTGAAGGATTTGAGAACTCATGGTATGGTTGATGGTATTCCTAGAGTTTCTTGTCTTAAGGGAGTTTTTCATGGTTGTGCATTAGGGAAACAACACCAAGATCCATTTTCTAAGAATTTTCAAATAGAGCTTCTTCACCACTTGAGCTTGTGTATAGTGACTTGATAGTTTTTCCTACCCCCTCTTTCAATGGAGCTAAGTATGCACTTACTTTTATTATAATTTCTCAAGGCATACTTGGGTTTATTTTCTCAAGTACAAAAGTGATGTTTTTTCACACTTCAAATTCTTCAAGGCTTTGGTCAAGAAACAATCTTTGAGTTGCATAAAGAACCTTCGCAATGATAATGGGGAAGTACTTCAAACATGAGTTTTCTAGTTTTTATGTAAATGAAGGCATTATTCACTAGCATTTTGTTCCTCATACTCCATAATAGAATGGCTTAATATAACAAAATAATAGAACTTTGAAGCAAATGGCTAATTGTATGATGCATTCTAGAGATTTACATCCTATCTACTAGGTATAAGAAGTTAATTATCATAACTACATTTAGAATCACACACCACATAGAGAATTTGAGCATTTGACTCCAGAGGAAGTTTGGTCCAACAATAAGCCAGATGTTTCATTTTTTTGAGTCTTTGGGAGCCATGCTTGGGCCTTTGTGCCAAAGAAGAAAAGGAAATATTTGGATAAGAATAACAAACCCTTTATCATTGTAGGATATTTTGAGGACATGAGAGCTTATCGACTTCTAGATTCTGATACTCATGACTTTATTTTTCAAACACATGTTTAGTTTGATGAGCACTTCACTCCTCATGATTCTTCATCTTCTTCCATGCCTCCTTCTTCTTCATCTCATCTTGAGGATCCTTTCTTTGAGGAGGTTATAGATTCCATTTAGGATCCTATTCCCACGAATGTTGTCACTATGCCTAAGTAGGATCATACTACGGTTTCGAGGCATCACCTTTCACTCCCACCCACTAGGCATCATCATGCACATTTTATAGGTTCGGACTTTTATGTCACATAGTTTCGAGGATCCACAATATTTTTCAAAGGCTCATGGGATACAAGAGTTGGATGATGCAATGGAAGCTAAGTATTATTATTTGATGAAGAATCATACTTGGGATTTGGTATCTCTTCCTAAAGGAAGAAATATGGTTAGGTGTAATGTAGACACCAAAATTAGGTCATACCACCCTTATAGCACTGTTAATTAAATTAGCCATACCGTACTTATTCATTTCCCATAGTGCACATGATTAATTGAATTAATTATTTTAATTAATTTAATAAATATCCTCACTTGACCACCTCACCTAGCCACATCACCTAGACACCTCATCATGGACCTATTCTTAGCATGTTTCTTTAACTAAGACTCAATCTCTACTTACCATAACTAACTGAGACTTAGTCTAACCCTAACATTAGATGTTTATTCTTTCTCTAACAACATGCCCACTTACTTAAGTGGAAAATACCATTTTAGACCAAAACCAATGGGTAGAACTTTCCAAAGGATAGCCAAGATATGCTATTGTAGAAAACCTAGGATTTCTTTCGTAATCGGCGTCGATTAACCCTAAACCGATGTCGGTTAACCTAAACCATCGTAGTTACCATATATTGACTTTGGTAACCTTTTTCTAGAGGTTGGAAGGATTATTCAAGTTTGAGAGAGAGAGAGAGAGAGAGAGAGAGATCTATATGTAAGCATGAAACATAGCCCTCTTGCGCATCCAAGGACACACCATAGCCCGCACCAAGTTTGATCTCGAACACATTGGCATTCACGGTATCATTCCAGGAAGTACTACCATGACATTGACCACTAGTTTTGTAGATCAACCATCACCTTCATCCAACCACCAAACTTTGTAAATACAAGTAAGTGTGTTTTGATCTACATCATTCCATACTTACTTAGATCATCATTTCTTTAGCTTTCTCTTTTAAATCCTATTCTCTTTTACATCCTATCATCCTCACCTTCCTATCAATCCACCCATCTAACCACCCATAACCTTTTGGCTCCCCATATTCAACCCCCAGACATCTCTAAGCATTCTCAGCATCTTTACCAACCTAGCCATCCTTCTTCTATTCTCTGTGTAATCACAGAGAACCTCCAAAACCAAGTTTTATTGAGTTTCTACCATTCCGCCTCTACTGATGCCAGTCACCTTGACCATCATTGGTTTCCCTATAAACTAGAATAGGTCATACCAAACCGACGTTGGTCTTTGTAACTAGTAATCCTACCTATAACAATGACCTAATAACCTTCACCCAAATAACCCGAATCACCCAAAACTTGATCCTAACATGTTCTAATCACCTTGGCTACCTACCCTTCCTTAAACATAACCTAATCTTAGCTAGATCTAACTTCTTATTGCAATATTTGACTTAATATAATATATTATTAATAACTTGAGATACCGAAATCAACTTTATAGCAATAAGACCTCTACTTCTTACATTCATATTCATTTATTTGATAAAAAGTGGATTGAAAGCCATCTAGGAAGTATCACACTTCCCGGATCTAGCATACACTAGGTAATCCACTGACATATATTGTTTAATATTCTTCTTGTGGTCTTGTTTTTCATTCATAGGTAGTTCCTCCTAGCAAAAAGGAAGTTATTGCAATCAGCACTAGATCGGGAAATCGAATGTGCGCACTCTACCTTCCACCTTCATTTCACAAGTATTCCTCCTCACCTTTACCTTATCTATTTTTCTCATACGTACGCAACTTATTGGTGAAACATTTTGGCATGCACTGGTGGGACCCTCTCTTGGGTTCTTTGCATTTTCTTCATATAGGGAAATCTTGTGTGTTTCTTTCTCTTTTTGAAAAATACACATTTAATCTTCTCCCTTGGTAACATTCTTTTCTTCTAATTGTCTAAACAACATTTGTGATTTGGTGTTTAAAACAAATCATTTCTTTCTTCTGGAATTTGCATAGTAGTGAAAGAGCACGTTCTTGACCTATTCATCACTTGCTACATCGAATATAATTATCGATTTGGGTTATAAAATTTGTTGCATTTCATCCTTGTATGTTGCATTATTATCTCACATTTAAAACTGAGGGCAACCTATACGTTGGAAGTCATGCCCAACTGATGGTTGACATAATTAAATCATAGAAAGTACTTTTCTGTTCTCTCTCTTTGCCAAACTACACAAATATAAAATTCATGCATCTTCTTAAACAACACCTTACTTGGAAGAAGATTTCAAAAATCACACGATCAGAGGATTGATAATGGGCGCTGAATTGGTTTCTCTGTCTAGTCATTATCTCAAAGAAAGGACCTCCCCACCAAAAATAACCTTAAACCACCCTTTAGAATTTACCTCTTCATAAGATGCCTTCCCAACCAAAAATTATGTTATGAATTCACAAGTCAGTCTTAAATGGCATAAGTTGAACACATAAAATTCACTTATTAGGATTTACATGTTTTTCTTAGCTTTTTCCTGAGTTGCGTTTTGAGTTGTGAGGTTATATTCTCCACTTTCCTCTTCTGTCACACTCTGCCATCATAGTTGGAGAATTCATTCGACTGTTTCTGAGTGTGTCAGGGTCTAATACCATCATCCTCATATTTTTGGGTTGGTGTTTCATCTGATTTAATTCACAAAAAAATCTATTTTTCTTCATTTCTTATAATTTCACAGTAATCGGTGTCGGTCCATAGACCATCATTGGTTTACCTAACCGGTGTCAGTTCCAAATATTTTTGTCATTTCACCCAAATATAACATTCATCAAATCTATTGTTCTATTTGAAGTTCTCAAAACATCATCATATCCCCAGAACTTTCATATCACAACCTAAGTACAGTTTCCATTATTTTATTTTCATCATTTTTTTCCTCATTTGCAGAACTGTTGATTCCCCATAAGTAAATAATATCGGTTATCATAACCGTAATTGGTTCCCTTGTAACCTTCATCAATCAATCTCGATCAATTATGGTTTACGTGTTTTATATTTATTTAAAACACTAATCAGATTTACCTCCTGGAATTCATCCTTCTCCATTCCTACTATTTTCTGTGTCATCTACAAAGTATAGTTTTACCATGTCAATGCTAATTCACATGGTGTTGAATTGCAACCAAACCAATG
Organism: Taxus wallichiana var. yunnanensis; assembly: GCA_018340775.1. Classification (NCBI taxonomy): domain Eukaryota; kingdom Viridiplantae; phylum Streptophyta; class Pinopsida; order Cupressales; family Taxaceae; genus Taxus; species Taxus wallichiana. The sequence continues at coordinate 376,221,060 of CM031244.1, read as the reverse complement.
GCCTTATAGTTCACGCTAGTCTTCAGCCACTCCCACTTATCCCATCATTTCCTTCCATCCTATCACATATGGATCCCACTAAGCCCATCACCATTACTACTGGCGACAAGGATTTTGTAAGACTCCTTGACCATAATCCTGTGACCTTACAATATTATCTTTCCCACTCATCTACGAGAACTCCTCGGGATAGCTAGTATATGACATGCCTATGTATATCCCTCCTACCCTCCCCCAACTTCCATGTTAGCTACAACTATCACGGTGCTACCCACATCCACTTTACCCCCTATGATCTCTCAACTAGGCTCCACATCCGCTATAGCTACTTCACCAACAACATTTATTATACCCATGGTGTCGACCATTCCTTCACCAGCCTCCTTGAGCATGGCCCCATCTGCCCCCTTTTCCTCGTATATACCAGTTACATCACAACCACCCTAGTGTTGGCAACCCACACCCCATTTCAAAACATCATCCTTTCCATACCTTAGTTTCTACCCCTGATTACTATGAGATTTGTTATGATTACCCCACCTATTTACACGCATCACTAAAGAACCCCCAATCTTGTCTATTGTTTATTAAGGGTATATTTCACTGCATTTATCCCCCTTTCCTATTTTTATATTCGGCACCCCTATATACCGAGGTTCCATCCACATCATACACCCATCATCAACCTCCTGTTACTACGGGAGGCACCCACTCCTCACAACCCACCAATGATCTCATTAGGATGATGATAGAAAATATGTAGACATTAGAAGCATTAGTTTCCATCTCTCATAACTCCTTAACTTATGAAGAAATCTATAATGATCCTATTCATCCATCTATTCCTATTCGATCATACCCCATGCATTAGGAAATGCCCAAGTTCAACCGTTTCAACAGTAAAGAAGACCCACAAAAACACTTGCAGTCATTCAAACATGGGTGTTATCTAATTTCCCATGATGATGCTTTACTCCTACAAACATTCCCCATGTCCCTGACATGACCCACCTTAGATTGGTACAATAGTTTACCCAGACATTCCATCTACTCCTTTAACAAAGTGGCTCAAGCATTCTGTACTACTTCTCATTCAATGTAGTCAAAAAACTCACCATGGTGGCCTTAATTCAACACGAAAGTATGACGATGAATCTATCACATATTTCATTGCTCATTGGCGAAGTCTTATAAACCAATTAACTTCCCGAGTTACCTCAAGTTGAACTTATAGAGTTGTTCATTAGAGCTTTTTCAGACACATCTCTCACACAACTCTGTAGGTACAAACCTTCCATACCTTTGATGAAGCATTTACCATGGCACAAAAGATGGAAATTCGTGCCATTGAAGAAAATAAAATCCAATTGTGAAACAAAAATTCCATGTTCAAATCAAATGATTCTTCTTTGTCTTCAAAACCCCAAAACAATTATTCAAAAGCCAAAGGATGCATCAATGTGGTAGTTCTCAAAGTTGGTCCATCTAATCAAGCCAAACCTTCCTCCAATCTTTCTCCTATTTAGACTTTTCAGTTCGATGGGAACAATGAAATTACACTCAATTGGAGAGCCCTATTCTTTAGTCTTGGAAAAGCTTCTTAAAGTCAAAGCCATTGCACTACCCCCATAAAACCTCATACCGGTTTCGATCCCACTTTTCTTATGCCTGCATGGTATAAGGAACATGACTATTGTAATTATCATTGTGTCAAAGGCCATAGTGATGGTAATTACATAACTTTTAAGAAAATTTTCCAAGAAATGTTAGATAATGGAGAACCCGAACGCACTTAAAAAAAAACTTGCATATCTTTAAGAAGTTTTCCCTAACCATACACCATCATCTAATCAAAATGGTGAACCTTCAACCAATGACAGCAATGTCCGTGAAGTCCATGTTGTTTTTGATATCATACCAGTTGTTCCTCAATTTCCACCTATTCCGTCTATCGAGGAAATTCTGGCATGAGATCCTCTACCCATGGAGGAGCATACCTCTTCCACTCCTTCACCCTTAGAGGAGTCCCCTTCATCTCCCCCTTCACCCATGGAGGAGTCCACAATTTTTTTGATGTCATTTCACCGTCTACCTCGCAACCTATCGAAAAATCAATGGTATTAACTCTCCTACCCACAGGAGAATCATCATTGCTTTCTCCTCCACCAAAAGAGAAGTCTACCTCACCCCACCTACCATCTCTCCTACCCATGGGAGATCCTTTAGACATGCCACTACCTATTGGGGACAATTCTCCATTAGCATTCCATGATCTTGTTGACTGGTCTCAACTCTTTTACCCATAGTTTTCGAGGCTAACAAATTCCATGTCTCACAGACATATTTTATAGGGATTTGCCACTAAACCAACTGCATCTCCTCTTACAATAGTCCCATTTTCACGACTAGCTGATCGCTTAGATTATGTTGATAATTCCAAACTTTAGGGTTGCCTTCAACTCCCCTTTTTGACTCAAATGAAAATGTCACCTACAAATACCTCCACGATCTATCCAAAGGTATTTCTAACAACCAGATCGACCCTGACCATGCTTGTCGAAATGACTTCTTATTTGTCACCTTTACCAACATCCAAACCTTTACCATGACTAAAACCACTCCTATGCCTAAGAACCTACCCACAACTACATCTTCATCCATATCTAGAGCCATCACTACCTTGGGTGTCATGCTAATGTTAAGCTTTACCCATCCACCTGTAAAATTTGATTTAGCCACGTCTTCCTAAAACCACACCAAAATTGTTCCTCCACCTAAAAGGAAGACCCAACCTTCTAGGACACATACACCAATCTCACCTACCACACCTTTGTCACCTTCACCCCTTCCATCCATCCTAGGACCTCACCCATCAACCTTGGCCAAACAACCCCTACCCAAGGCCAATCAAAAGCTAAACAACCTACCTCATCATCATGATCCTTTGTTACATCCAATTTACTCCGCACAAAAACACCCTCGCCCTCACCCATACATTTCTTACCACCTATACCTCCACCAGCTACTATAACCCCAACTTTTCCTATACGACTTCAACCCATACCTTCAACCACTTCCACCACAACTCTATTGTCCCCATGGGTAACCCATCCTCTTCCACCATCTTCTTTCCCTTCTACATCATGTACTCCCACCTCACCTTTACCCAAGAAGGTGCATTATAATGACAAGAACCCAATACCCTCTAAGGGGTAGTTAAACCGACAACACCTTCCATTTATAATTCTTCTACCACACCTTTACCCAAGAAGATACCATCAAAACCTAAGATAGTACCACCTACCAAACCAATGGTCAAACCTATTCCCCCTCCTATAACGCCTCTTCCACCACAATCATCCGCACCTTTACCCAAACCCACACTCACTTCCCATTGTGATCCATTAGCAGGGTCCTATGCCAACATTCTAGCCAACCTCTTAGAGACCTCAATCATCACATTACGCCACTTAGACCTTACGACCCCCTCAAACCCAAAACAAAAGGGTTTGATGAAACTAAATTTTTTTGCCTACCATCGTGTGCTAGGACATGACGTAGAGGGTTGTAAGGCTATCAAAACTGTTCTCCTCCAATTATGTCCTCCTAAAGAAAATTTTGATGACAATGATCTTCTTGATGAGGACCTTGTTCCACCTTCACCTATCACCACACACCATCATCCCTTACTTCTTCAACAACCTTCATCTCCACCCCCATAACCCTTTTATCCACCTCAAAGTTTAAGATCAACATGGTCGTATCATAGAGTTGGCCAAACCACCATTTAAATGCTAGTGTTCCATACTCATTTCATAATGGTCTTATGCCACATTAGGTTTTTGTCCATCATGTTGTTATACTACTCATGACATACCTTTTCCATCCACCTCCTTCCCTCATATTAACATGGTCAAGATACCACTCACGCTCAAAAGGATAAAAGAAAATAAAAAGCAAGCTGGCCCATCAACCAATCCCATGGCCAATAAACCATCTACACTCACACCCAAAATCACCATTTGAGGGACCACATACCCTATTTATGACAGGGTCACCCATTATACAATGATAAAACAATTACACCAATCCCCTCTAAAAATGTCTTTGTATGATCTCATCTAAACCTATGAATCTCATTGACAAGCCCTTATGGAATTTTTACAATCGATCAAGGTTTTACCTAATGACCCCACACCAATAGCCTCCATTATCACAACTCACCATGTGGCCTCTCTTACCAAATCATCTCCTTCTTCTACCCCCACACCCACTCATAAAGTAGGTGCCCTCGGAGTTTTCTAATGGGGAGATCATACCTCTCTAATCAGATGACCCAGATCCCACCCTTTTTATCTCTATCTATATCGATAATATACGTGTACGACACATTATGATCAATGGTGGTGCTAGCATAAACATCATCTCCTCCCACACATACAATCAAATGCGCATCCCTTCAAATTGCATGCATAATAACCCAATTATGTTATGCTCCTTTAATGACACCATCACTTCCACCCTTGGCACCATTATTCTTCACATTCGTGTGGGCCCTCGTACTATCTTGGAATTATTCTATGTCTTAGAGGGGAGTTCCAATATAACCTATTGCTTGGATGACCTTGGATTCACATCATAGGTTGTGTTCCTTCAAATTTACACTCATTGTGTAAAATTTGAACATGAAGGACATAACTATACCATCCCAACTAACTGTCACCATTCAAAACTTGTAACATGTTGTACCAACCTAATAATGTCCTTGTACTAGTTAAGGCATCTATTACTACCCCCACTTCTCCTTCATCCACAACCCTATCCACCAATGTTTCGCCACCTCTCCCACACCTTACTCTTCTATTCATACTATTTTCATAGCCTCTACAACTAGCCCATCTACTTCCTAACCAACCGATACCCCTCCTTCCTAATCACCTAGTAATTCATCTATCCCCGCTACCCACATATCTACTACCAATCCCTTAGAGGGTTTTTTTAATGCCTCACTCTGGGGGAGTACCGCCTCTACAATATCAACACATTCCTCACTCCACAAGAGTATGGAAACCTACGCCAACATCCTCATTATGACTATCACATAGGAGAGGTTTTCCCTTATGGTCCTCCTAACCTTCGCACCAACTTAACGTATGGGGGACTTGATACTTCCACCTACTCACCCAAAATGCCATCCCAAACATGACTAGTTTCATTAGACCTCTAATCGGGAAATTTTTAGTGGCAAATTTTTGTAATCTTGTGAAAATTGAGGATTATGGAAATTCGAATTGGTGAATATTCTGTGATTCGTAGCCAACTTATTCGCCAAAAATTCAACTGACATGTCCCTTATACTATTCATTTCTCCTAGATTTTACACATATATAAGATCTTATGAATGTAATTTGCCACCATTTCAAATCATTTCATGTGAATATTCATTGAAGTAAACATAAAACACCTCTTAGCCATCCGACTCGGAGTCAGTCTCAACCTAATCCGTCCAACCCCTAAGCCATCCATCCACGAGCCTTCTAACCCTTGACCGCCCAACCCCTAGGGTCTAAATCCTCCAAATCCTCAGCCATTCAACCCCGAGCCATCCAACCTTGAGCCATCCAACCCCGAGTCATCCAACCCCTCACCCGTGAGCATTCCAACCCCGCATTCATATAAAACTTTTCCGTCCAACCACATAGCCGTCCAATCCTTTTCTTTCCAACCCTTTACCATCCAACCACTACCATCTAACCCTAAACCATCCAATCTCAGAGCCTTCGAACATAATATTATCCCTAAGTAGTCATGGATACTAGAAATCAGGGTAAGAAGGTTACTAATTCAGCCATGGATACTAGAAATACTTTTCTTGGTTATTTTGGAAAATCACAAAAAATGAAGGGGGTTTCTACATCAGCTGAAAATATCGGTATGTGGCATGTGTTATTTACATGTTATTTAATCTTACAGTATTTAATAATTAGGTTTTTCATACTTTGCTCTTGGAACTCTTTGTATTGTGTAAAAATTTAACTATAGTAAAAATTAATACTATATTTGTAACAATTTTATAGTATTATATACAAACATTTCATAAATTCATTCACAAAATAATCAATTTAAAGATATCGATGATCCTTTATATGTTGAGGAAAACATTATGTCCCTTGATGACATAGAAGTACAAGTGTAGTCATTTTTACTCTTATCACAAAATAAAGGAACCCCATGCACGCTAGTCTATCACCCAACGGGTCTTCAAGCGCTCACCGAGGCACGCATGGGTGCCGAGTCTCTCTTTTATGTGAGTTAAGTGGGAAACATCATCTATTATTTACATTTAAGAGAATTAAAGAAGATTTATGACATACAAGAGAACCATAGAGCTTAGAACGACCTCTAGATCCTTGAAGTCATTCGGATAAATAGTACTTAACAGACTATATGACTTCTATTATAACGAGAAGGAAGCATATAAACATCCATACTTAGCATTAACATAAATGGAAGAAAACCATGAAAAATATGTATGTATCAAAACCATTGATATTCATATTCATATACTGGTAACCTCATTATATCCATGGAGTCATTATAGAATGTCATAGAGAAGCAGGTGCAACCATGCATTACTGTTGGACTAATGGAGCTATACCACTAAAAAGAAAAATTATAATCCCCATGGCAATACATCCTTTCCCAAATGTAAATACCACTAATAGAATCCTTGTGGTATTTCTAGATAGCTCCTCCCACTCTCTTCTTCTCCATTGTTTACTCTGCAAGCACTTGTATTTATAGCCTTTTTGGACTACCAACTCATCCTTGGTGCCCTCGGATCGATGCCAAGTGTCGAATGTGGTCCTCCAGGCTTGAGCTTTTCACTTTATACCATGATTTTCTTCTAGAAGCTCTGCATGCTCCTTCACTGGGCCAACTTTGTCATCAAGTGACACCTTATCCACACACATTCGATTCATTCTTTTCTTGTGTTTTACCCCGAACGCCATTTTGATTTGACTAAGTCTTGAACCCTTGGTTCTGTCCGCGTGCGCCGCATACACCGTAGGATTCCTTAAACCCTTCTCTTAAACCCTCCTTTGCTTTCTTTTTCCTTACAAGCCCTTCCTTAACCGGGACCTTACGCGCTTATGTGATTTTTGCACTTAGTCAATATTTTAGGGGCCTAACATCACCCCAAACTATGCCGTTCTCCGTCCGGGAACACTTCTCTTAGTGAAGAATACAATAGGATTACACCTAGGAAAAAGAATAAGGGGATGAAAGAATGGGGAAGAAGAAATAATTGGAGAGTGAAGGAATCACTACAACAAATTAGGAAAATCTGCTGCAAGTCGGCCTCTAATTTATTCCAGGCATCGACTTCATCCTATGCCCTCGATAAAGGTCGGTGATCAGAATGCTCACCTCATCAAACTTTAATCCATCTCCTTCTACGCTCATAGTGTCGGTTATTTTTTTCATTTCTTTGCATATATCTTCCAGCGCATCCATTCTTCTTGTCATGCATGGATATAGCTCCCTCAACTGGTTCTTGATTGAACCCCTTAGGGTTTTAATGGCTTCAAAAAAATTCTCAACCTCGGCAAGGATTTTATCTCTTTCCACCCTATTCCCCTTGTTTTTCTCTTGGAACTCCTTGAGTTTGCTTCATGTGTGGTGACTAAGGCATCTACCACCTTGTCTTTGTCCACGTAATTATCATACGTGGCCTCAGCAGATTCAAGAAGAATCCCTTACATCAGCAAGCACTTTTTGTATTCCACGATGAGTGCTATAATCTTCAACTTTTCTTCCTTTTCTAGGCACGCAGCCACTTCCTCCTGAGACTCCAAGGCTAGTGGCTACCTTTCCATGGTGGGGACTCTTGTTAAATCCTCTAAGCACTCTAAAGCAAATCCATACTTCATTGCGGGTGACGCTAGGTCTGGATGCTTTAATACTATGGCCTCGTTGATGGAATCCACTTTCTTGCATACAACGCTCACATTAGCCTTTTCATCCTTCAATTCTCACTTTGCCACCGAGCACTGATCAACTTTTCTGTTTTAGCTCCTTGGTTAATGTAGCTATCTCTTCTTCTTTCTTCTCTAGATCTCCTTCCAGATCCTTGATCCTATCATTGTGCCCGAAGAGCCTAGGCTCTATCTCTGTGAGAGACCTTCTTGAGTGTGTTGCATAGTTTCTCATTCGAGAGCTGTTGGGTATCCACCACTGGGTTATCTTCTCCTAGTCCTGGCAATGTTATTATTACCTCGTGGCTTACCTCAAACTCTAGCTCATCAAGGTGGGACTCAATTTCCCATGAGATCATCTTCCTCATCCATGGATATGCAGCCTCATTATCAAAAGATGACATACCTACAAGCTCCTCCATCGGAATGGTACTCTGGGACCGCACGTGAAACACTTTATTAGGGTCATCAACAAAACCCATCTCTGGCCTCCCCCCTTCTATGCACCTTCCTCTTGTGCGCGTACCCTTTGGTATACTTACAGTTAAAATGGGGCCTTAAGTTCGTCACATTCCTTTTCTGTGCTCTTCTCCTCCTTGTTCAATATTGGCTTAGTGCTATGTTCCACTTTGTCCTTTACCAAGGTCTCAACATTCCTTGTCTCTTCTTCTACCACCTTTTTGTCTACCCCTTTCCAAATCTTAGAGCTTCTTGCTTTTGCGTGTTATCCTCCTCATCTTATCCCGTGTCATGGGCGCTTCCTCCTACTTGGCTATCCTTGCGCCACACAAAAAGAAATCATTTTTCTTCTTCTCCACCTTCCTCCTATGAATCATGTACATTGAAAACAGGCAGCCCTTGATCTTTCCTAGGGTCCTCTTCCTCACTTACCTCTTCTTCACTATCATCCTTTTCTCCTATGTATTTGTCCAAATTTCAAATTTCATCCGAGGTGGTCTCCTCTTCTACCCTCTGCCTCTTCCTAACTGGGGATTCCGATGTAGGTGATTCCATTTCTTCTTCTCCTAAGGACTCCTCATCGATGTCTTTCTTTGGTTATGGATTCTTCTCTTTCACTAAGGGCCTCTTCTTGTGCGCATACGTACTAATCCTAGCACTTGTCCCGGGGGAACCTATTGCCTATGTGTCTACCACACTTGGATTTTTCTTTTCTAGTTCTTTTTCCTCCCATTTGGGTGTGGGTCTCTTCCTACCAGTTAGGTCTTGAGGTATGGACACCTCATTTTCTAGGTACGTACCCTTTTCGATTTGGGTCTTATGCGAATGTAGACGCGCGCCATGGATCCTTCTACAATGGGAAGAGTCATGGGCCTTGTCATTTGCACTTCTTGTGACATGTACTGCTCTATGTATGCACGCTTGCTAGGGTAGACCAACCCTTTGCACATTTCCCTGTGGTCTTTATCCAGACTGCTAAGATCCAACTTAAACTTCTTGGACTCCTTGAACCTGTTTACTCCCGCTTGGAAGTATTGAGTTGTGAAGGAAAAGGGGAGCTTGCACCATGGGCTCCATGTTTCATCTATCAATTTGAATCTACCTAGGTAGAAATGTTGGTACACAAAAATTATGCTTCTCCCCTAGTGGCTGCTAGTAGTTGTTCATGAATTCTCCATGCTTCCCCGAACGTGTTCCTTAAACATGTATACCACTTTTCTAAGCGTGCCTTGTGCACTGTTGTCATAGTGTCACAAGCGTATTTCTCAAACCTCTTGGCGGGTGAGGGGTCTTCAATAGGGTACTCCCATACAAACTTTTGGATGCATCTGGTACACCTATCTCTAAAAACACAATGGTCAGTAGCATATTTCCAAAAAGGATCCTATCACCTTCCTTTGCGTAGTTGGTAATTTCATCCAGTAATGAACATAGACAAATTGTAGATGGTGCCCTCTAAAATCTTTTGCAGAAATTCAACCATGGCTTATTGACTTGGGTCCATCTTTCCTGGCCATTTAGCTTTGACACCAGGTGCACGGCCATCTTCATCACTAGATCCTTGATGTTTACGACATCATATCTGTGACCCCTTCTTGCATGTGAAAGCAAGTGATAGTTTCCTTAATCACTTCTTTATCAGTCAAGTCATTCTCCAAACTATCTCCTTCACATATGAGGCATGTGAAATGTGAAATGAGATGAGGGGTTATGTGCATCTTGCGCCCTGTGAAGTGGAAATAGTCCTCATGCATGCGCGATGTCGTCAGCCAGCGATATAAGTGCTCAGGTTTCTTGAAATAGGGAAACTCAAAGAGTTGTAGTAACCTACCTTCTCCAATTTGATCTTCATGTCATCATTATATAAGGGCAAACCTTTTGGAATCCTTTTGTTCATTGGATGCACTAACTCCGGTGTTAACTCTTTTTTTATTATGTTGGTTCGATGATTATAATCATTTACGGACATGTTCCTAACATGGGACTCCCACTCCTTCCCCAAAAACACTCCATCTAGGTACTACATTTCTGCATACCACTCCTCATTTGTGTGTGCTTCAATTTCTTGCTGCTTGCCCTTACCCTTTCCCTTGCCCTTATTGGGTGTACTAGCTATTTTTTGGGTGCCATTATCTAGGTCTTCTTACCACTTCAATCACTTTGTGTTACTCTGTTCTTCCAGTCTCTCCAACCTTAGATCTTGAACCTATGAAGAAAATTTCTTAAAATGTTCCCTAGTTCTTCAAACCCTAAGCGGGATACTCCTTTCACAAGACGGCACCTTCTCTTACTTTTCCTAAGCCTGTGAAATCCCTTCCTCCTGGTTCACAAACTTGAACTAGTTACCCACGTTTCAATCTCTACAAATTTTTCTTCACACGGATCAGTTTCTTAGAAGCCCTAGTTTACAAAGGTACAAAAAGCACTTCATTCTTCTTATACACAAAGTGAGAAATGAAGTGCCTCGACCCCTTTATTTATAGTTTTTCCCCTTTTAAGCATTAATTGCTACTTCACCTACCACTTTTTTTTTACATTTAATGTGGCTTTTTCAAACAAAGTCCGTCTTCTGCACTTTTACTCATGCACCCTAACCTATGCAAACAAACAAAGTCCATCTTTAGCGCTCTCACTCACATGCTCCAACTGTGTGAACAAACCTCTAACCAAGTGCACAACCAAACCGACTGACAGGAGACTCTTACACGCACGTACCCGGTAGCTGAAGGAACTTATTCTGTCCTAATTTTTTCTCTCACCTACCTCATGTGTCTTAATGCACTTTCTCCTTCTTAGTACGTGGAATCTTAAAGTAGATTTATCTTAACGCCAACCATCCCTTTTCCATATTTCTTCTCAATACACCTATTTCAACCGGGACATTCAACTAGTATTTTTTACATAACTTCCTTGGCATTTTAACCATGTGCTCCTTCACATTACTCAACCCCACACTAAAACAATGTGCGGTCCTCTCGCACACTCCTGATTCTCAAAAAGTAGCAATAAGGTTACCGGCTCCCAAGGTGAAAAACAAAACAACAACACGAAAGGAAACACAAGAAACAAAATGCATAAAGGAAAATTCTAAGCTAACTAGAAAAACTACCTTATTTATAAACACCAAGAAGACTTATTTATAGTAGGGCTTCAGCCTACTCCCATTGAAGTTTCAGAAGTTTCATCCCATCCAACACTTATAAGCCGACACGTACACAAATCAAGGATGTACGAGATTGTGTAAGGACCTAACCAATGGACTTTCAACTTCCAGGATGGCACAAAAACTTAGAATCATAAAGTAATACCATCTGCCCAACCTCAAACTTCTTATTTCTTATGTTATGATCATGCCAAGCCTTTCGCTTCACTTTCTCTATTGTTTGGCTCTACCTGGCGAGTGATCATCTCTCATCTAGCTTCATTAACTCCTCAATACTTTCTTCTAGCACTTTCTCATCAGCCAAACCTCCTGTGTGTGCTATTTTCAGAGAAGGTAACATGAATTCAAGCTGGTAGAATAGCTTATGCACCAAACACCAACTAAAATGGTGTGGCTTTGTTCAAGCTTTTATAAGTTGTTTTGTAAGCCCATAACATTGTTGATATTTTTCATCCCAATCTTGTCTGCCGACATCACAAGTTTTATTCAGGTATGACTCGGTATTTTGTTGAATGCCTCCATGGTTCCATTTTCTTGTGGGTGATAGGGTGTAGTCTTTTGATGAGCCACCATAAACTCTGCTAACGGGATCATCACGGTCTCATTCAAGAAATGCATACCCCTATCTTTGGTTAAGCTCAAAGCACATCCATACCTCATGATAATATTCTCCCATGGTAATCTTGCCCCTTGTAGCTCTTTGTGTAATCCTTAGTTGGGCTACCTCTTACCACCTCGGGATAATCCGTGAAAGTGATGACATAGCGTGACCTAGTCCCATCCACCTGGTGTAATAGGGCCTACAAAGTCTTTTTCCACTTCTCAAAAGGTTCCACGCACTAGGTATAGTTTGTAAAGGCATTTCATCTCTCTTTCCAAGCTTGCCTATGCACTAACAATGGTCACATGCTTTACAATAGTCTTTACAATCCTTGTATATGGTTTCCCACCAAAACTTGCCATTAATATCTTATGCACGGTGGCATCACCTGCATAATGCCCACCTACACTCCCTCCATGATGGCGAGGTGCTCATGCTCCAATACACATCTGCGTAACACCTCATCACATCCCAACTTGTATAAGTCTCCACTGATCAAAAAAGTATGGTGCGATGCATATAGCTAGTTGCTTCTTCTCTAAGGCCTTCATTCCTTCTAGCGTTACACCTTCCCTTAAAAATACTGCAATCTCCTCCAAATCCAAGGGCACGTGCTGTAACCTAAAAAATTGTGCATCTAGCATTATCTCCTCAATACTCTATGCATCCTCCCTTGAATCAATTCTTGATAGATGATCAAGTCCACAATTGCTTTTCCCAGGCTTCACTACTACGGTGAACTCAAACTCTTGAAATAACAACACCCACCGACAAATGTGCCCTTGCAGAATGGCCTTTTTCACCAAATACTTTAATGGCATGTGGTCGGTGTAATACACAAAGGGAGTTTCCAGCAGATACTATCTAAAATTGAAAAGCGCGTAGATCATTGAAAATGCCTCGCTCAGTCATGGTGTAATTCTACTCTACTAGTGTCAACTTCTTGCTTGCAAAACACAGAGGATGATCAACAATTCCTTCACCTGGATATGTGAGCACTACTCCAATAGTGGTTCATGAGGAATCTACATGGACATGGAAGGGATTTTCCCAAGAGGGAAAATGTAATATAGGTGCGGTGACAAGCCTCTCCTTTAATGTATCAAACACCCTTTGTTGGGCCTCTCCCCAATGAAAGGCACTTTTATGTCTAAGAAACTCCTCTAAAGGTGTGGTGATCTTGGCATACCCTTTGATGAATTTCCTATAATAACCCATATGCCCAAGGAATCCATGTACTTTTCTCTGGCTAGTAGGTTCCCCTAACCTCACAATAACTACAAATTTAGTGGGATCTACCAAGCAAGCCCTCCTTATATATGATATACCACAATAACGTGCCAAAGGGTGTAACAAATATGCATTTCTTTATATTGAGGGATATCCTCAACTACCTACACCTTTCAAACATTAACCTCAAATCTGTCACAATGGTCTTTTACCGGACCATACACCATCCAATCATCCAAATAGACTGAAGAAACTTATGGATGAAGTCACGGAATGCTTGTACCACTATGCGTGTAAAAAAACAAGCACATTCTTCAACCCAAAGGGCATGACCATATATGTAAAACTTTCCCAATCAGTGGCAAAAGTGGTCTTCTCCTAGTCTTCCTTCATAATCTAGACTTGGTGGTACCCTAAAAATCCATCCGTAAAGGAATAGATTTCGCACTCCAGTGAATCCTTCCAAAATTTCTTCAATGAAGTGGTTTGGAAAAGGATCAATGACACAAACCGCATTCAGCTCCTTATAATCTGCCCATCCTTCTTGATGTTGATTACCATCTGAATTATCCATTTGGATTACTCTATTGCTTCAATGATCCTAGAAGCTATCATTTTGTCTATCTCCTCCTTACCCTTTACACACAAATTGGGATTCATACTGTAGGGTCTCTTCCTAACTGGGCATGCACCATCCTTCAACTTTATTTTCATCTCCCCAAGGAATGGTGAACATCTTTGAGCTCATGGTACCCATGCGAGAATAAATCCTCAAACTCGAGTAGTAGATCAATGATCTTAGAGACTTCCTTCTCTGACCAGTAATCTCTAATAATAGCTTCCATAGGTTCTTCTCCTAAACCAATGTTAACCTTCTTTATCTTTAAGGGCTCATGATAGGTGTGCGCATGAGTATCAGCACTATCCACTACCTCGTGTGTCCCTACATAATGGCTAACATCTAATCTTTCCACTTCCTCTCCATCAATCACATATACCAACTTTCCTTTCTCCTTTTCCAAACACGCGCGCTCAAGTTGTAACTCTTATGTTTCCTATACTTCCTCTTCAAAGTGCACCTCCATACCTGGTCCACCTAGTAATTCCAATAGCCTATCCTCTACCATGGAACTATCCCCCATGGTAAGGCACTTGATACCCTATAAGGCCTTATCAACAGATGGCTTGGTACTCTTATACTCAAAGGCTTGAATGATATCATCCGTGAGCTCTTGCCAATTCCCTGTTTGGCAGTGTGTCTCTGAATGAGTGTACCATGCACGTGTGCAACCTTGCAGTGTAGAATACAACTTGTGCACCCAGAGGAATAGTGGTAAAGATTTTGTTCCTTCTCTCTAGATCCTCTCACACTCATGGATATGGAAAGAGGCAAGATCCTTCCCATGGTAGTCCTTGATGGTGGTGGGCATGTTTCTCCTAGAGAATCTGATAGAGAGAAATTCTTAGCTCGCACCATTCCAAAAGGCTCTCCTGATGTGTAGCCCACCACTATGTTGCTATACCAAGAAGGACATAACTTAGCATCCCTCTTCATTCCATCTCTTCCTTCCACTGAGCTTCCATCTCCTACAGAAAGATCTCAGGAAAGGCTCCTCATAAATACTTAGATAGCTCCTTTCCTCCTAGGCATCAAACTGTGCACGCCTTTGTCACCTTGGTCACCGACCCTCTCAACTACCATCCCATCAATTCATAAGTCCCATGTGCCCAATTTTCACATGATAGACTGGTTGTATCACTTACTTACTGAGCATCCTCAAACTAGATAACTTCTTTGGTAGGATGTATTATCTCTAGGTCCCTGATTGAGTGCACATATATCCTATCTAGAAATTCTTCCCCTAAAGGCTCAATATAGGGTGTTGACTTCCCATCACCCAGGGTATAATGACCCGTTCCTCCTTATTTTCAAAGATGATGTACCCTTTGTTGAACCTAAGGTCCACATTGTTCTTGTAACACCATAGGTGCCAAAGTAGTGCTTTGGGAAATTGTCTTCCTTAGTGAGCACCAAGACTTTCAAGTCCCCAGTAAACTTAGATCTCTAGATAGTGATAGTTGCATCCTTCAAGACACCAATGGGCATCACCTTAGTCTTGTTTTCCATATACAACACATTCAAAGATGGTTGTAATGCAAGTCTTCCCATCTGATGCCATGCATCCAGAGTTAGAACATTAACCTCCACACCTATGTCAATGAGGATATTACTAAGGATCCATCCATCTACAATTGCATTCAATGTGATCTCCTTGTCATAGTCAAGGCTGTGAGGGGGAAGGTTTGCATGCAAGACCTACCTCTCACACTCTCCTCCGCGCGTGGTACCTTCTCTCTCAACCATGATCCTAGCAAGGGAATGATATTCTCTTGCCTTAACATTTTACACACCTCCTTGACCTCAACAAGTCATCCCTTTGCACCTCGACTCTCCTCCTTGTTCTTCCCTCTTGAACTACTCCTTTAGACATTGGATTTCCCCTTCTAAGCTCCAAATGGCGTCCATAGTGTCTTGATAAAATTCCTTTTTGATGCGTGGGGTCTGGGTACTTTCCATAAACTACTTCCTCTCTTGAAACTAGGGTCCTCTGCCTTGGTATCTCTTTTGTGTGCGCAGCTTCTACCCTTGTTGTTACCAAGATAAGCTCCAAACCTACATCCCGTGTTACCCGAGGCATCCACTATGTGTCTTCCTTCTTAATACTGACCATTGCAGTGCCCTTGTCTTTCGGTCTTTCTTTGATTCATGTGCTCAAATAATTCGGGTACTCCTCATACTTATGCTTCTTTCCGCACCACGAGCACTGCAACAGGTCTAGGCATTCTCATTTGTAATACTTTATAGATCCACAATTAAAACATGTTCCATGTAGGAACTCACTCCTTCCTCATCCACGGATACCATAACCATGAAATCCTCCTCAAAAACCCCTTCGCGCGTGCCTCTATCTATGCGCTCCTCATAATGTACATCATCACACTTGGAAATATTGGAAATGCCCGGTCCGGTGCACCCCATGATCAATGGACTCATGGATCTGATCAATGAGCATACAGTCCTTAGTGTCATGGGTTGTAGAGGTGCAGATCTTGCAGTAGCAAGAAACATTCTTCCGGATTGTGCGTTGTAGCAAGGGGCATCTACTTGCATCATGGTCCCCATGACAAATTTCATAGTTCACTTTATTACAGACATACCATCCTTTGAGGGAAATTATCCATGACATGCCCCTCTATTTCACAATCTATGCACTAGTATCAATACTACCAATAGCCTAGATGAGCAGAGAAACTTCCAACTCATCGCGTGGGTCTATACAAGTTTTATGAGATAAGGCCCTTCGAAAATGGGTGATCAATCCTCCAAAAACCACCGAGCATGTTTTGAAGGGTGAATATCATATGATAATTTAGATATGATAATTTTAAAGCGTGCATCATACTCCCATACACTCTCTTCCATTCCTTTTTGAATCTCCTTCAAAGTGCTTTGATGCTCTTTTTTTCAAACTCAAGAATGTGGAATTATGCCAAGAATGCATTATTTAAAGTAGTATAATCCACTACTATTTGATGAGAGTCATATTTTCTATACCAGCTATGTGCATGCCCCGCAACATGGTTACAAACTAGCTAGCCTTCTACTATGGGGTTGTGATACCCTTTGCACACCTATAGCGAGTTCACATTTGTGAACATGCTCTATAACATCCTCAATGCCTTTTAATCGGCAAGTGTAATGACATCTCAAATAATACTTGGGGTGGTAGTTGGGGCCCTGTCCTCTGAGCCAAAGCCTTGGTTCCCTCGGGTGTTTTCTTTGCGGCCAGATCCACCAGGTCTTATGCCTCCTGAGCCACCAGAACCACTAGAACCCTTTGGGTCCACTAGGCCGTGTGCCCTCCGAGCCACTAGGTCCTATAGTAGTTGTGCCAAGCGTCCCTAAAATTTAATCGAACTATGTGTATATGGTCTATGATAGTGCCCCGCTACCACTCACTGCACCCGTGCCACTCCCAGATGTGAGACCAAAGGATTGTATACTTGCTTCTTGTCCAAAGAATCCTCTAAATACTAGAATATGTGTAGCCATAGAAGGGGGAATTGAAAATTGTACCTCCCAGGCGCGGATCTTTCACTTCTACTGATATCAACTGGGTCAATAACACTTCTTCCTAGTTCTAGAAAACCAAGCACCAGGTTTTGGTCACTGGGTGGGTTCATATATGTGCTAATGACTCTCCTTTCTCCACGCGATGAACTCTCACCGAAGCCAAAGGGGTCTCTCTTATGCATTTACCAAGATGGGGTAGCACAGACTGCTTAGGTTCCACGTCCTCTACGTGAACCTCAACTCCTTCCTGCAACATTTGTCTCCATAAATCCATCACACTTGCAGCCTCGCGTGGTCTAGAAATCTCCCTTTCACACACTTCACTATACTCCAGCCATCTCTTCTCCCTCTCTTTCTCCATCATAACATCTCGCCATCTTCCTCCATCCTAGCTTCCTTTCCCAACACTCGAATGGTTTAGCCGGCCATTGGGAATGCCTCTAAACTCATGGTAACCATTAATATCTTCACACCAAAGGGACAAGATGTAGAAAATATCCTCGGGATCCCAGAAGAAACTTAAACTGGAAACCTCTAGACAAGAATATGTGGAAATGGCGTACTCCATAGTGTAGCTAGCTAGGACTCCTTTCCACCAATGATCTACAAACATGGGTCCACATCATATCTACATCCTAGCCTCTCGGTAGTCTCTTGGGTCCACATATGTGATCTATAATGCCAACTTGATCTAGATGCATAGGTGAGATCTATTCATATAGTTCTCTTTGGGAAGCAGCAGAAAAAAAATCTCTTACATATCATGGTAGAAGTTCTCTTCTACCCATCTACGTGCATCAAACTCGGGTCTAGTGCTAAATCTCGAGAAAATTCACCCTCCGTGCTCTTGAACCATGATTCAACACTTTCCAAAGTTAACCACTCTATCATTACTCAATACATGAGATCATGATGCATGCTAATTCCCCGATCAACTTTGAAAAGAGGTCCGGAAATGGAACCAAGATGTATTCATTTTTTCTCTTATCACAAAATAAAGGAACCCCATGTGCGTTAGCCTATCACCCAACGGGTGCCGATTATCTCTTTTATGTGAGTTAAGTGGGAAACATCATCTATGATTTGCATTTAAGAAAATTAAATAAGATTTATGACATACAAGAACCATAGTGCTTTGAATGGCCTCTAGATCCTTGTAGTCATTCCCATAAATAGTACTTAACAAACTATATGACTTGTATCATAACGAGAAGGAAGTATACAAACATTCATACTTAGCATTAACATAAATGGAAGAGAACCATGAAAAATATGTATGTATCAAAACCATTGATATTCATAGTCATATACTTGGTAACCTCATTCAGAATGTCATAGAGAAGTAGGCTACAACCATGCATTACAACTAGAATAATGGAGCTATACCACTAAAAAGAAAAATTATAATCCCCATGACAATACATTCTTTCCCAAATGTAAATACCCACTAACAGAATCCTTGTGGTATTTATATAGAGCTCCTCCCACTCTCTTCTTCTCCATCATTTACTCTGCAGGTGCTTGTATTTATAGCCTTTCTACGGGATTGCCAACTCATCCTTGAGTGCCCTTAGATCTGATGCCAAGTGTCTTAATGTGGTCCTCCATGCGAACATGCTCCTCTGTGCCTAAGCTTTGCACTTTATACCATGATTTTCTTCTAGAAGCTCTGCATGCTTCTTCTTGGGCCAACTTGTCATCAAGCTAACACCTTATCCATGCATAGTCGGGTCATGCTTTTCACATGTTCTGTCCCGAATGCCCAATTTAACTAAGTCCCAAACCCTTGGTTCCGTCTGTGTATATCACACACCCCGTGGGCTTCCTTAAACCCTTCTCTTAAACCCTCCTCTAAGAAATTTTTCCTTTCTTGCCCTTCCTTAACTAGGACCTTGTGTGCCTATGTGCTTTTGTACTTAGTCAATATTTTAGGGGCCCAACAACAAGAAAATTCATCAAATTCTCCAGATACATGCAGAAGAGGAAGCTTCTACTCCAAGGTATATTTATAGAAAAATGATACATGAGAATCAAGATATTCGAGTGAGAGCTTGGATGAATAAGTTGAACCCCAAGAAAAAAAAAAAAATGTCAAAAGAAAGAGGACAAACTGGACAATTGGAAGGAAATTCCAATTCGAATGGGTTGTAAAATATCTGTTTATTGAACCTGTGTACACTAAAAATGGTAATGATGTTCCAACACAATGTTGATGCAAAATATGTGGTTGGAAACAAGGGAAGGATCACACGATGCAACTCAAACTGGACACAATTGAAAAACATTGTGGGAAAATATACATTTCCCAAAAGCAAAAGGATGGCAACATAGTTAGAACATATAAATGGAAAGATGAAAAATATTTTCTACATGTCAAATATGCAGAAGAATATGAAAAGGAACAAAAACATATGAAATATGTGAATGAAAAAGGTGGGACCATAGTAGCAAGATTGAGCAAAGCTATGGAGGTAGAAATGCATGCAAAAAGTATTCAATTTGCTACCGTATTCCATATATTGAAAAGGGGAAGACCGATGTCATATTTTAGAGAAAATTAAATTTTGTATCAGGTTATTGGTCTACAAAATGTTCCTCAATCTCATTGGTTAGATATCAGCAGCTAGGAAATTACAAAATGTCTATCTCTAGTAGAAAAGGAGGATCTGAAACTGTGTGTTCAAAAGGCTAAGTATATTTCCCTTTCAATAGATGAGGTTACACTGAGTTGATAATACTTAATGGATTTGTATTCATGTTTATACATTTGCTAATGAAATAAGAACTCCACACACATTATCTATTCTTAAAATGACTGAGAATTGTAATTCTGAAAATATTTATAAATTGGTGGTCTCAAATCTGAAGGATGTCACCATAATGGATGACTTTTCCATTGCAAAAAAATTAGTTTGTGTCGGAACCGATTGTACAGTTGTAATGTAGGGAGATAGAAATGGTCTTTGCGTTAGAATTAAAAAAAAAATGCTTCGTATATGGTTATTGTCCATTGTATGGCTCACATAATGAATCTGGATTACAAAATTGTGAGCACATTTGAAAATGTAGCTAGAGTGGAGGAATTGATACGTGAGTTGCATGCTTATTATTCTAGCAGTCTAAAGAGATTTTTGGAATTTCAAAATTTGTAATTGGACTGACAGAGGGAAAAAATCTTCTCAAAGATGTAGATACCAGATGGATATCTATGTATGAACTTGCCTATAGAATATTTGATGAATATCCTTCATTGACAAGATTTATGTATAAATACCACAGGGATGTAGATAAAGCTAAAGATCTATTGTGTCATCTAACGAGATAAAGAAACTTTAATCACACTTTGTCTGTATTTTTCCCATGTTGAGGTAGATTAATATCTTAACAAATCATGCAAAATATTGTTCTTTCTACATAATGAGACTTCATAAGAATCAAAAGACGTGTGTGTTGGAGTCTCGAAATTTTATATATTTCTAATGGGAGTTTTTAGGGTGCTACTTTTCAAAACTAGAATGCATTGTCGATTTGAAAAATATCAGTGCTTCTTAAAATACAATATACATGATCATCTTTTTATTACAACACATGTAAAGGATATTCCACTTCATACGTTCCAAAAAGAGTTGATATGGCTATCTCGGAAATAGGAGAAGTAAAAGTGACACGAAATTTATATGATGCAGTATTAATGGAAACTAGGAATAAGTGGAGAAAGATATCTCGAATCATTAGCTAAAGAGATCCAGGAAAGATTCAAAAATGATAAAATTATTGAAGCAATGGGAGTTGTAAATCCACAATTTTGGAATTTTCTAAGGGGCAAACCTTATACATCTATCAGTCTTTTTTTTGTCAAAAACATGAGTGTTCTAACGGACCATTTCTCTAAGATGAAGAGATAAACAAATTTTCTATAGAATTTATTTTACAAAGAAAAATAATTAGTTCCTAGTCAATGGATTTTCTAATACTATGATAAGACAAGTTCACTTCTAAAAAACCCACAGGATTATGGTGCCATCAAAAGGATTTGGAAGGATATTTGTTCCAGTAGTATTCTAAGTGAAGATTTGAGCAAGTATATTAAGTTGTATGAACTCTGTCAAACTATGATTTTGGGTTTTGTGGAAGATGAGAGGGTTTTCAGTGCACTATCCTTTTTAAAATTAAAAGTTTGAAACAAATTGGACAAGAATCTAGAAATTTGTCTTGAGGTTGTATGTATCACGTTACTCAGTGGAGTCTTTCCCTTATGATAGAGCACTCACATTATGGAATTCACTAGCAGAAAGAAGAGGAGTTAGTAATATTATGTCGACCCAGGGATGGAGACACATCCACAGATCATGCTATAGTTGATTTCCAAGACACGAATGAAAGTGTTGATCCAGGACTGTTTCAATTCACATAGATTTCATTACAATAATTTAATGTAATAAATTATAACTATTGATGTATTTCATATAGAGATTGCAACTTTCAATAAATGTAATATTAAATATTTGTTTTTATATTTGGTTTTTAAACTAAAATAAGAAAATATCTATCTTTTATATTTGTTAATTGATTTATTTTACATCTGCAAGAAATCAAAAACGTAAATATTTTAAACAAACAAAATCAAGTAAATTTAAGCAACATTTACGTAAACAAAGAGACAGAAACATCATTTGTATTATGTAGAAATCAAATAACAATATATAGTTACAATTCCAATTCCCAAAGTACTGTTGAAATGGTTCTCTCATGTGGCGGATTACTTTATGAAGAAAAGTACAAATTCATAAAGCATTGTTGGCCAATACAATTACAAAAAGGGGGTTTTCAATACATTTCAAAGCTTCCAGACAAGTTTTTTCATATAAGGACACATTACGAGGTCATCCTCTTTTCTGCCTATGATTCATAGTTGTCCTTACATCTGCCTCATGAAATAAAAACACAAAAAAAATGGTTGGCCACTATCTTTTAATTCCTACGCTAAAGTGTCGGAATTGTGACAACACACTGTCACATGGTGAACTTCACTAACATATTGTCAAAGCTTTTAGACAAGTTATGTCATATAAGGACACATTATGAGGTCATCCTCTTTTTTGCCTATGATTCTGAATCATAGTTGTCCTTATGTCTGCCTCACGGAATAAAAACAAAAAAATTGTTGGCCACTATCTTTTAATTCCTACGCCAATGTCGAGAATTGTGACAACACACCTATCACATGGTGAACTTCACTAACATATTGAATTTCTTATGTAGCAGGAGAAGCTTGATCTTTTTCTTGCGTTAGAGGTGGAGGAATCTGTTGTGTCTGTAAAGAGCTATCTGCTATAACTCCTGATGCCTGCAAATCTCATGCAGCGGTATTGATATTTTCAAGAATATTCAGTTCCTCCCTTGCTACGTCTCCTGTTATCAAAAGTGTTGCATATGCATTTGTATTTTCCTTCAGTAATACTTCTAGATCCATCTTATGCTCCTTGATTATTCTTCTCAATGTATTATTTTGTTTATTTATTACTATCAGTTTTCCTTCAACTGTACAAATGAATTCAGGCTTTTGTGGGAATTCTTTAAATGTGCTTCAAAAATAGTTTCTTCTTTCTTTAAATTTTCATATTTTCCTGCAAAACAAAAATAAAAAATTTTAGTCTATTAGATAAGTTAAACAAATATATTACAAGTGCTTATAATATTAGGATTTTGCATGTAAAACATAAATCCCACTCACCACAACTTTTTCTTTTTCAACATTTGTTATTAAAACATTTGTCTTGTCTTTTTCCCATTTTTGTAGTAAGCATGTGCTTTAGCATTCAAATTCTCCAACTTGTTTAACATTATGTCTATAATTTCATCGTTGTAATTATTAGTATAGGAAATTTTCCTTGAATGATCTTTATTTACCAAAACGTCATGCCTTTTTGGTTATCTCTCTATGGTAGTGAACAATGAATTAATTTGAGCGTGATTATGGTATCTTGTATTTATTTCTTTTATCAATTTTTTTTCTCTCCTCTCCCAAGACCACACCAAATCCACATAAGACATTACAACCTCTTGAATTTTTCCCCCATACTATTTGATATCATATTTTCTAATATAAAATGTGTCTTTTCATCATCTATTTGTGGAGCATTTGATGGAGGAGGAGGAGAGTCACTGTCTTGTACATCATGCTTATTTTTGTTGTTGTGGTTGAGGCAGAGTAGATTGAATCATATCATGAGTGTCAAAATAGTTTCCCTTATCAAGTATCACCAGTATCAAAGCCCAAATACTCCTCATCAAGGGTGATGTTGTTGAAAATTTGTGAGATCAGTTACACTTAAAACACCTCCTAGTGAGAGTCCAGGAAATTATGTTGTTGTAGGATGAACTATTCTAGCTGATTTTGTAGGAAACCTTATATTCTTGCTGCAGATCTTCTTTTTGTTTGGACTGAATATGTTGGTAGTATTGGTGGCCTCCTTGCAAGTGGAATGTGCTCAAAAGATATATTACTTGCAAGATGCAAAAAAAAAATTGTTAGAATCCATTATACGGTTAGGCCTTGTAAATTCTAAAAAGTAGTAACGTAATAAAACACGTTAAATATTAAATATTACAATTTACCTTGCATGTTTGGAGACGCAAGTGTAACATTTTGATCTTGTGCATCAGAATGAGTTTGATCATCATCACCCATTTCAATAGTTTCTGAATACAATAAATGTAAAAAAGAACAGTAGAAATATTAAAATACAATACTACCTACATAATCTATATTAGTTGTTTGAATTAGTTAATTATATCAATAGAAAAATTCATACCTGTAGTTAAATGTGATGGTAGACATGATGCACATAATGACCCCCTAGGTCACTTTTGATGAGGAGGTCTTACTGGTGTTGATTCTGTTGAATCCATGTCAGAATCAACAGAGACCTCTACAGAGGGCTTTTCCTTGAGCAATTGCCTCCTTATGAGTTGTTGCAGCAATAATTCTTCTTTGTAATAGAAAATATTACAATTATTATTTTATTCAAAAATATTGAATTTGAAATTGTTGTAACAAGAAAACTGTAAAAGTAACAATTACCTATTGTTATTCAAGAGTTAGACGAATCATTTTATCATTGATTGCAGTTTGAATTTTAAAATTTTGAAATTCATGGAACGCTTCCTAATAGAAAGCAATAATAAAATTGCAACAAGAGAATACAGTCTTGGATTTATCAGATTGATTAGCATTGCGGGCACATGAGACATTTATTTTTATTCGATTAGAAAATATGTGCACCAATCAAATTTTTAACATGCTAGTGTCCGTAATAAATATTGAACTACCCAATATGGAATGTCTACAGATATTCCCTATAATATAATCCCGCCTGAAAAAGTGATGCAACTACAAGAAATAATTGGTTTGTAATACCTTGAAGAAGTAGGCCTCGTGATGAATGATTAAGAGGAGCTGCAATAACAGAAAAAATGTTAGAGGATTGGGTGGTGGAAAAATGTTAAGAGAAAAAGAATTTGAAAATAATAAACTTACCATCAACCTACACACTGTAATGAGACTCTAAAAAAATTTATCTTCGTCTATGAGGACAACCTTTGTAGTAACAAATGGCTTATTTTCGAATAGTAACCCAGTTAACCGATGTACGTCTATGAGCTCAATTGTGAATGAAATTTGATGATGTCTCAGATGCACCAAGAGAATAGAAAATTTTCCATCATTCTCATTGTAAGAGGCGAGAAGGTAATCAAGCACTGAAGTATCAGTATCGAATTGGGGCATGTCCACAAGCCCAATAAATTCTAATTTTTCGAGCCAATCCTTTTATTCGTCTTTTTCTTTCATAAGGGCTACATTCTATGGGCAAATGAGATTTTTGTATTGGAATTTGGGTGTAGGAGTAGATGTGGTGCTTTTCATTGTTGAAATTTGGAAGAACTTTGAAAATTGGAGAGCTCAGAGCACTGAAAATTTTCGTAGAAAAGTGAAGAAATGAACGTTGTAGGGGTATTTATAGGGTTTTGAATGGGTAAAAGGACGCATGGTAGAAAATTATTAGCTAGCCAAGGTGGTCATCTAACCCATAATTAATTAACCCATCCAAAACTTAGTCATCCAACCATTAGCCATCCAACCCCTCAACTAACCAACCCATCGTCTAACCATTTTCCATCCAACTCCCTAACCATCTAATCCACCAACCGCTGCCTAACCCACCTACCCAACCCTTATCCATACACCCCTCTACCATTCAAGGACTTTAACTATCCATCCCACCCATCCAACCCCAATCCTTCCAACTCCCAACCTTCCTACCCACCCATCCAACCCTTTCCGTCCAACCCCCAACCGACCAACCATCTTGTCCAACCCCATGCCCAACCAACCCTTACCCATCTAACCTCATATCCATCCAACCCTTTTCCATCCAACCTTCCTATCCAACCCACTCATCCAACCCTTCGCCATTTAATCAACCCGTCCAACCCACTCGCCTAACCCTTAACCATCCACCCACCCGTCTAACCCCATAGCCATCACACCCATTCGTAAAAACATTATCCGTCCAACATTCCCGTCCAACCCTTTGACATCCAACCCACCCATCCAAGCCTTAGTTTCTAACCCTTAATTGCCAAACCCCTCAATTTTCAATAGTCTAACCCACCTAACCAACCTTTCCACCTAACTTCGTATGTTAACCTTCTCACC
Source organism: Taxus wallichiana var. yunnanensis (assembly GCA_018340775.1). NCBI lineage: Eukaryota > Viridiplantae > Streptophyta > Pinopsida > Cupressales > Taxaceae > Taxus > Taxus wallichiana. The sequence goes on along the minus strand of CM031244.1, from coordinate 376,194,774 downwards.
TACTACTTTGCTAAACCATGGAAAATTTCTCTCTCGTGATATTGCCTTTCCACGAAACATTTATTCATGAATTCGCCAACGATTCGAAATTTAATTTTTGAGATTCCTAAATATTTCTACACTAATTTTTCGAGAGGGACATTCTTAAAACAAACCCTTCCTCCAATCTCTCACAAACCATCACTTCACCCACACTTTCTTTCACCATTGTGCATGGAAAGGTTTTGGATTTGGTTTTTCGAACAAGGCCTTCATACCGTCATTCCATGTACCACCCATAAAGAAAAATATCACGGTGGAATTGGATTTATCAAACCTTATTCCAATAAGACCCACATCAACCTCATTGAGGATGACAAACCTTCTCCATCCCATTCACCAACGTCACCACCTTCATCATGGAGTCCATGATACTAAATCTATTCCTCCTAACCTTTTTTTTTTCGTGAACACAATTTCCGGGAACTCGACTTATCAACGCGGTGGCAAGGCTCCCTCTTCTCTTCCCTTCCTATATTCTAACATGATCAATGAAAATACACCTTTGTCAACATCATTCAATGTCAGGACAATGAGTCTATCCTCACCTACCTTGGTGCGGAAGATTCTTATATTCACTAGTCATTACCTTTTGAGACATAAATGATGTTGAATGAATTGACCATCAAAGTCAATATTAACACTTAGGATGACCCACACATTCTAAAGATAGGCCAATCTTTAGATGCCACTTAATATGAAGCTTTTACTTCTTTCCTCCAGGATCATGTAACGTGTTTGCTTGGTCCCTATGCTTTGATATGACCGATATTGACCCAAACATTTTGGTGCACAATATCGTAACCATTCTTAAATCAAAACCTATAAAATAGAAGCTGCACAAAATGCATCCTCCCATTTCCCTTCTTGTCGAAGAGTAAATTGATTGCCTTCTCTTAGTTTCCTTCATCCTACTCATTGACTATCCCTAATGGATTTTTAACATTGGTCCTGTCACAAAAGAGAGAGGGGGACTTCACATTTTCACATATTTCTATGACCTCAACTTAGCTTTCCCCAAAGATGAATTTCCTCTACCAGGTATTGACCAACTAGTTGATCTCACCGCTGGTCATGAGATGTTATCACTCATGGATGGTTTCTCGAGTTATAACCAAATATTACTCACTCCAGAGGATCAACACAAAATTTCCTTCATCACTCCTTAGGGGACCTTATGCTATTGAGTCATGCCTTTTGGCCTTAAAAATGCTGGTGCTACATATCAATGGGCTATGAATTATATATTCCATGACATAATGCATCACATATTGGAAGATTACGTAGATGACCTTCTTTCCAAATCCAAACATCGGGCTAAACACCTTACAGTCCTTAAGGTCATCTTTGACCACCTCATCAAGTATTGTGTTCACCTTCAACCTAAGAAGTGTGTCTTCACTGTGCTCTTAGGAAATATCCTTGGTTTCATCATTTCTTTGTGTGACATAGAAGTCGATCCTGCTAAAGTAAAGGCTATTCTCGAAATTCCTTTGCCTACTAATCTCCGCCAACTTTGAAGTTTGCAAGGTAAGTTGCAATCTATTCATTGGTTTATTTTGCAACTTTTCGACCGTTGCCAACCATTTCACCACCTCCTCAAAAAGGACATCTCCTTCAAATGGGATGATGAATGCCATAAAGCCTTTGACACCTTAAAACAATACCTTCTCTAACCACCGGTGCTCATTCCTCCTAAGGATGACCAACCCTTTTACCTGTACATTTCTGCTACTAATCATTCCTTGGGTGCCATGTTCGCTCATCGTGACAAGCAACACAGGGAGAAAGTGGTTTATTACATAAGTCGTACCCTTTTGGATTACGAAACTAGGTACACCCATGCCAAAAAAATTTTCTTAGCCTTAGTTTTTGTCACCACTAAACTTCGTCATTACTTACTCAACCACAAAACCTTTTTCATCACTAACACTGACCCCTTACATTACATGTATACCAAACCCTACCAACATCAATGTGTTGCATGTTGGCTCATGCTTCTCATAGACTTTGACCTCGAATTCATCCATCAAAATCTATCAAGGGCCAAACCATTTCTGACCAACTTGTAGACACACCCCTTTCCTGAAATCAACCCTCTAACTTTGATTTTGCGGATGAATCCATTACTACCCTCTTTTTAGATGATATCGTTTACCAAATGACCTTATTCTTGGATAGTTACAAATGTCAGTGTGGTGGTGGTGTAGGCATTATCCTCATTCGTCTTGATGGTGAACCTTTTCCTTTATCTTTTTAACTATATTTTGATTTCACTTAAATGTCTTCGAATATGAAGCACTCTCGTATTAGGCCTTCAAACCACCATTGCCCTAGATGTCAAACTCAATTAATATCTTTGGTGACTCTCAACTAGTTGTCAAAAACTTCAATGGTATATACCAAAGGTTCATAATGAAAACTCCACAAGTATAAACACCATGTTGACATACTTCTGATTACCTTTTACCGTTACAAACTTCAAACCACTCCACGTTCTACTAATAAATTTGTAGATACCATGGCCTGTCTGGATTCTCAGATACCCACTTTTCCTTTCGAATCCAAAATATTTGTCACAATACAAAGGTTACAATCACATTATTATTTATATCGAGATGTCAACTATGTTGGAACACTTACACATGATCCACTTGATCTTTGGTATAAGCAATTTGCAGACTACCTTTCCCTTTCTACTCTACCTCCCGATCTTACTCATAATGGACATGCCTTTATTAAAAGTGTTTCTCGCTATGTCATCATGGGTGGTCTTATTTATAAATGCAGCTTCAACGGTATTCTCTTACGATGCCTTACAAGTTTTGAAATTCCCTACACCATCAAGGAAGTTCATGACGGAATTTGTGGAGGTCACTTTAGTGGCTTAGTTGTCACTAAACGCATTATTTGCCTAGGATATTATTGGCCAACCCTAAACTGTGACTATTGTGACTATGTCAAATGTTGTGTGAAATGCCAACAACATGCTAATCTTCATCACACACCTAGTCATGCCTTACAGGTCGCACGAGACCTTTGGCCTTTCTCTTAATGGGGTTTGGATCTTTTCAAGAGATCAATCCTCATTCTTCACAATGCCATCAATGGATTATAACTGCTACTGAATACTACACTAAATGGGTAGAATCCATCCCCCTTATTTCTACAAAAGTTGAGAAAATTTGAATTCATCAACCATCACATTATTTTTCACTTTGGTGTTCCTCACCGTCTCATCACTGATAACGAAAGAAATTCAAAAATAAAACCCTATGAAATATTTGTGATGCTTTTGGCATTCAACTTAGTTTCTCTTCACCTTACTACCCACAAAAAAATGGCCAAGCAAAATCAACTAATAAAACCTTGAAAAAAATTCTTATGAAAGTAGTTGATGATACAAGGAAGGATATGCATACGCACATTCCTTTCACCTTGTGGGCTTACTGCACTATTATTCACACTTTGACTGCTACCACACCTTTCTCTCTGGTTTTTGGTATCGAGGTTTTCTTACCTCTCGAAGTCTAGATTCCATCTCTCTACATCTCACTCCAATACATGCTCAAAGATGATGAATTTCGCCAGGACCGTTTGGCACAACTTGAGTTATTATATGAATTTCATCTCAATGCTCTTGATAATCTCCAAATCTACCAAAATCATATCAAATGTTCCTATGAAAAACATGTCCATGATGGAACTTTCTAGGTTGGTGACATCATGCTGAAGGAAAATCAACATGTAATGAAAGAAGAGAAAAGTAAACGGGGAAAATTTGCTCCTGATTGGCTTGGACCCTATATCGTTACTCATACCTATGGATCAGGTTCTTATCATTTGTCTTCACTCAAAGGTAAACCTGAACCTGAACCCCTGAACACCTTGCATCTTTGACCATTCTATTATTGAATCAAATCCTATATCACCTTCTCATATATTTTAAGCTCATCCCTTGAGCACCCTTCACCTTTCATATTACCTATTCTTGCGGTCAATGACTAAACAAAATCATGTGATTAACCGTCACCTTTCAGCCTTATCTTCAATATGAGTACCATAGCTCTACTCATGGCATGATTTTCATGGATAATTTTCATCTTTTTCAAGATGGAATCCCATGGTCGTTCATCACTTGAAACCATCTCTCTTATAGTTAACCTCTATGTGCTATGGTTTTTGTCTTCTCAACAAGAGCCTAATCTCCCTCTATAGTCTTGTCCATGACTTAAACGTCCAAAAGAAAAATAATTTCAAAAATAAAATGGGATTCAACTCCTTGAGTCAAAATTCCAGCAAAAAGATGACTCCCTCAAAAGGGACATCTCTTCTCTCTATCTCGCCACTATAAATAGACTACTCCCTCAAAGGAAAGCTATACAAAGTTATTACAAAAATAAAATAAAATATTTAGAAGCTTCCCACATCAATCAACTTCCCAAAGACCTCAAGGAGATAATATACTCATCCCACGTAGACTTCCCGCATTGATCAGTCTATCAAACACAAAAGAAAAAGAGAAAATGATAAATTTTTCATCATGGACTTGCCTATTTTGATCTTGGGTCTCTTACCAAGTAGGCATGCTATTGTCTTACACCAAGTTACGCTAAAAAAACCATTTTCACCTCATTTCCTTTTCATCCTAATCTCCTACCTTCTCAAGGGACTTTGCCTCAAAAATGACATTTTGTGATCATGTGATTCTATTCACCCTTAGCATGGTCAATCATGGAATGCATTTAGGGCCTTATGTTCATAATACCACCTTTAGTATGGTAGACTTGTTTTGGTTATTCTAATTAGGAAAATATTTTAGTCACCTCTTACCCTTCACCTTCTTCACTACTTGTTGATTTCTATCTGAGGAGTAGGCATTAACACCTACACTTTAAAGTTCCTCTTTCACCAACATCACCATGACTAACTAGCCTACACCCCAACCATATCTAAAATGACCTACACATAACCATGCCTAAATGACCTAGACCCAATCATCCCTAAAGTGTACCAAACCATCCCCTTACCTCATCTTATTCTTCCTTAGCTTATGGGAGAACTACATCATCCTGAGGCCCCTTTTCGCCGGGGCTATGTAGGAAACACTCTAAGGGCATGGTGCCCTTGGAGGTTATCTCAGCCACTCTTTACCCTAACCCATTTTCCCCATTTTTCTATTAACATTCTACCTTACTTAGTTTCCATTTTTCACAACACTTGGAAGTTAAACAATCAACAAACATACATACCTATGATTTTATCACATCATCAAAACATTCAATCAATCATTTCATATTTCCATGACATCCAATATGAAAATTTACACCATAACATACATATACATCATCATTTATTTTCCATACTACTAAAATTAGAAATTAAATCAAACCCAAAGACATGACCTTGACTACCTAACTCACCTAGAATTCACCATGCATAACTCATCTAGAATCTACCATGCCTAACTCACCTTGACTCCACCATGCCTAAATGATCTAGACTCATATATGCCTAATTAACCTAATCCATTCATGCCTACATGACCTCAACTCCACCATGCCTAATTCACCTAGTTTCCATCCATACACAAATAACAATGGAAATTAAAACACAAGTACATCATCCATACCATAAATCTCATCATCTATAACAATGAAAGTTTGTATATCAATACAAATGTACACCAATACAAATACATATAAGTATCTCAAATCTCTCATGTACATCCTCACCATCTTTAGCACGCAGGCCAGTATATGATCAAAAATATCAAAAAATCTCATGTACATCCTCACTATCTTTAGTTTGCAGGATAGTATATATATCAAAATCTCAAAAAATAATAATCGTGCCAAGTGACTAATTATCACCCCACCTAAGACCCTCAGGGCCAGTCTCATTTGTCTCCTCCTCTCTTCCTACCCACCACCCTTTCCAAAGATCTCTCCACCCTCCATGGGTCTCATTCTAGTCTCACTTTGGCCCGCTTGGTAGGTCGATGATCCGAAAATAATCAAGTTTTTATCTACCTGATCTTGGACCCTTGTAGGCTTTAAATATTTGCCAACAATTTTCTCCTTTTAAGTAATCAATTTAAAATTAATGCAAGATAATAAAGACAATTGCAAAAATGATTGATTACGGAGTTTGGAAATTGCCTACGTCTCTGGGTTCTTTCAAACCATTCCACTAGTCAAAACTTGTAAGTTACAATAGTACTTTCACAAGAAAACCTAATGGAAACTATTTAGAACCTACTTAGAAGAATAACCAGACCTTCAGATGACAAGGGTGAAATATAGCACCTAAATTCCCCTTTCCTGGCATATTTGACAAGCTCTATGGCACCAAATCCACTATTTGGAATCCTCCGGTTCTCGATCAGCCTTCCAGACACTTCGTAATTCCCTATGACACTCCGGTCGATATTCCAGGCTTCACAATAATTTAGTGTGGAACTATGGGCCAACTACGTAGTATTAATAAATCCTAGCCATAATAATTTTAATTTATTATTTCCTAAAAAATAATAGGTCAATAACAATTAAAATAATAATGCCTAAAGAAATTAGGACTTTACACAACTATGTCGTTGACCTTTGACATCTAACTCTCCTCTTGGCTCGATCTCCGCCTTCCAAGCTCTAGGAATGAGCTTCCAAGTTGTGTGTTGTGTGTCCATTACAAAGAAATGGGTTCCCTATTTATACCCAAATGGGGCCCTAAAATAATGCATTTACAAATTATCTAAGGCTAATATTATCCTAGCCCGTAGCATGTAAAATGGGATAATTTCCCATAGTGGGTGGCTTAGCATAATAATTGGGATAAAATCCCCACATTAGCCTCCTCTAATAATTTCCATGTAATGTGGATGCATTTGAAAATGTTTTATCCCACATTAGGTGGGGAGGATATTTGTTTAGGCTTAATAAAGCCTTTTCCATGCAAACATAGTGGTCAAAGGACCACTTGAGGCTTAACCGCCCCACCTCCTTCTCCTCTCCACATGGAAGCTTCCATGCATGGCCTTTGCCCCACTACCGCTTCATCATCACATGGTCCTTAGCATGTGTATTGGGTTTGGCATATTTGCATGGGTGGTTGTATTAATGTTTAAACATTAATATGTGGAGGTTGATATATATGTGTGATTTGTGGCATAATGCATGGCATTTGGAAATAATGTGTGGCAAATAATTACAAAGTAATATGAAATTTGACCCACATGAAGTATGATGAAATAATCCCACTATCAACATGCAATTAGAAAATCAAACTCATGGTGGAAAGCCACATAGTGGCTTGTGGACCCACCACGTCAACGATAAACTAGTCCACCACACAATACCGGGCTCCCTCAGTTAAAAAAAAGTTGAGCCTCTTATCACGGCCACCAACTTTTATGCTGTCGAATCTTAGAGGTTCAAAACAACAAACGACTCCCTTTGCATTTTTTCCATGTGTCACGCAAGTACCTTTGGTCCAATTTTGACCAGTTGACCAGAGTTGACTTTCCTATTGACTGAACTTTGACCGGACATAACTAGAGCCCCCGATGTCTATTTTTGTGTTCTCACAGTCGATGGAAATTTGTTGCAATGATATTATACACTAACACATTTTAGGGATGTTTAGGGAACTTTTGATATCAAAAATGTTCCCCGATCATCGACCCGACCTCCGTGAACTAGTAGCCTCACCCTGACCCTATCTCTTGGCTTGGGCCCCCTGTACTCTCTGCACTATGAGTGTGGGATCTCATCCTCTCACTCGATGATTATTATTCCCTTTACTCTACATAGGAGGGGACATGTATCCCGACAGGTCGTCGGAGTGATCCACGGTAATACTACGCCTCATTCAGGGCATCCCTAAACCTCACCGATGGGACTGTCTAGGGTGGTGCCATAGGTCTCACAACAACCTATGAGCTTTGTCCTATAAGGGCTGGCCGGAGAACCTATACTATGTACCCTACCCTAACCTCCTCCATGTACTATGAGAGCTTGTCTCACTATTGCTATGGAGTGTGTACACTTATTGTAACATAGGCCTATAGGGCCCAATCTAAACTCCGTGAAATGGCCAACTAACCATGAAAACTCTGTTATATGTTCTGTAGGGATGTTACCTATTCCTCATCTTCATCACCACCTGTGTGGGAACATGTCCCTATGTAACTTGGGCTTACTAAGGCTACCACATGTGCCTGTAAAGTGGAAACATGTGCCTTTGATCTTGTGAGCATCTCTGTAATACTTTAAGCTATGTCTCGAAGGGTGGCCACTTGGCCCTACAAGGTATCTTGTTGTACCGTGATAGTATCTAAGTCATAATTCCCTAGCCTTGATGGTTCCTCCTATAGCTATGATAGCCACCAATACCTATATCGGGTTGTTACCCGATGTCATCAATCTGCCTATCCACCACCTGCTCCTCCTTCCCTATTGGCACATTCGGTTGTGGTAGAGGCATAGGCCTCTCCATGTCATCTCTCATGTATTGTGGAAATGGTGGAGGAACGTCTTGTGGCAGCCCAAAATACCACCTAACCCATCACTTTGGTATCATCTCATGCTCATTGGTATGACCCCTCTATCCACCTAAGTAGTTGTAACTCCTCCAACTCCTCGGCCATGTGCCTATATGAAGGAAATCCAACATATGGCCTCCAAACAATATCAACCCCAGATAACCCCTCCAGCACTCACCTGTAATATGCTACATCATGTGTGGCCCTCATCACCCTGTGCTCTCCACCAAGTGGTACCCATCACCTATAACCAACCCTGACTAAACCACCCTAAACCAATCCTATCGAGGTAAGCTAACTTGACATATGCATATGATGTGCTTGTACATATGCCCAAAGTGTAGAAGGAAGGTACAACATAAACTGAATCTCTGCAACCTCCCATAGGCCCACAACTCTCTATATAACTACACCAAGAATGTTGGTGCCTAGGAAAAAATAGATCCACTCCTCCATCACACCATGGAGAACCCCCATCAATGCTCATGGGAATCTCCCACCCTCCGCATCTGGCAAGGCAAAATAGCATATCACCTCCATAAGCAAAACCACTAGCCGCATCTCCTGAGGATGAGCTGCATACATATATATCCATAGCTCAGAATCACACTATGGTACCTCATCTCCATCATCACCTCTCCAAAAAAATCCACTATCTACTTTTTCGACGCCTCGACATAATAAAATATACCTGCAACCCAAATATTGATAACCATGGGATCCTGTATACATCCTCTAGGGTGACTGTGATCTCGCTCGTCAATAAGTAGAATGTGTTGGTCGATGAGTTTCACCATCAAACTTGGATCTCGAGCTATACGCCCTATAGCATCGGATCCCACTTATAAAATCATCCATCACATTCCTCCACTCCTATACGGTCACACTACATCATATCACTAAGAACAGAGGTGTTACTATGTCTCTCATTCACAACTGGTCCCTATCATGCATCCAACAAAACCACAACATTATTACAAACCTGAAAACCTTCACTTATCTATTAACCCCCTAACCATACCTAACCACACCAATCCTACTCACCCCATTTTACCTAATTCACCTACCAACCTCCTACCCTATTGCAATCATGACTCACCATTCTAAAAACATCATTTCACCTACTTACCTATCCTTTACGCCAATGCCAACCTTCTACCCCATCACTCTACATGTACCCTCCCTTCCCCCTCTCACCTATTTTTCTTCCCACCTAACCTTTCTTACCCCTATTTTTCATCCACCCTCACTTTGGCACTAGTCCCCCGACCATCATCGGTTATCCTTAACCAACATCGGTTCACTTAAACTAATTTCGGTCACCTATGACCACACCAATGTTGGCTAAAGAAAATCAATGTTAGCCACCCTTAGATTGACGTCGGTCTCTATCGTGGTGCCTAAATTAAAATCCCTCCCCCCGTCGACCAAAATCCCCAAAAATGACCTACACACCTACTTTACCCTACCTAGACCTAACCTAACTTCATTATCAACCCTATTTAAGTTACATTGGGCCTTCCCCTCCCTAATTTACTTCATTTTACCCAAAATTCAAAATAAAACTCCTACCCAAAACCCTTTTAACCCAAACCAATTTCAACACATTATTTTCAACCCAAAGACAGAAGCATTGAATCCTACCTCATCTCGATGCCATCTATGTGGTGGTACGTCTGGCCTCCACACCGGTGGCCCACCCAAACCCTCTCCTGCCTCTACCATGCCACAAATCAACTTCTCACCTCACCACCAATCAAATAGCTCCAATCGATCTCGTGGACCACCTACCGAATGCCAATCATGTGCTAGTCACTCACCAACTCAGCTCAAACACCTCGTACCGTCACTTTCCACTCTTACTCTCTTTGCTCTATTGTTTTCCCAAATGACAACACATTAAAATGAATCTATAAAATATGGATTTTTCATTTTATTAACCCTAACCCGACATGACCGACGTCAGTCATACCAAAAAACCGATTTGATTACTTTATAATCGCATCACCACCGCCATTACCATTTTCACCCCATTTTGCCCATTTTGACCTCAACTCATTATTTCCCAATACCCTTTGACCTTACCCACACTTATTGCAACCTACCTACAAGCCCAAACTACCCCTACATTTCCTTAGTTACATCTAGGGATTTGTTATTTTACCTATACCTTGGCCTTACCCATGCCATGACCTATTTACTGGACCTGACCTACTTGGTGTGACCATTGACCTTATGTACTCATTATACCTTGTGATGTTATTACCCATGTTGTTTGGCCTAATGACCTTACCTTGCCTATTTTCATGTCATTTATCCCGACCCAACCTTTGGTGTACCAAAACATACCTAAACGTTCCTGCACCTGACCTACGTTGTGTTTCCGGACCATATCCTATGCCTTGGATACCTGAATCACTTCAACCTTGTTGGGATAAACCTATCAACCTTAGACAATGTAGAGTTTGCAAGCTCCTCAACCTAGTACCGTGTTGCAGTCTATACATGTGCATGCGTTTGATTTCCATTACCTATTACCCATTACCCAAGTTGACCATTACCCTTTCCCAAAGCACCCATACTCTTCCCCACCAACCTTAACTCACACCAACTACACATTTATCAAACCACTCACCGATTCCATATAACACCTCATTAGTTCTGGTTTGAGGGGGATCACCTTCACCCACACTTGGGGCAACCCCACTCTCACCTACACATGGGGAAATCACTTATTTTTTTCTCAAAGATCACTTACCAATACAAGCTACGTGACAAAAAGGGGCAAAATGTAGACACAAAAATTAGGTGTACCATCCTTATAGCCTTGTTAATTAAATTATCCATACCTTACATATTCATATCCCATAGTGCACATGATTAATTGAATTAATTATTTTAATTAATTTAATAAATATCCTCACTTGACCACCTCACCTAGCCACATCACCTAGACACCTCATCATGGACCTATTCTTAGCATGTTTCTTTTAACTAAGACTCAATCTCTACTTACCATAACTAATTGAGACTTAGTCTAACCCTAACATTAGATGCCTATTCTTTCTCTAATAGCATGCCCACTTACTTAAGTAGAAAATACCATTTTAGACCCAAACCAATGGGAAGAACTGGCCAAAAGATAGCCAAGATCTACTATTTTGGAAAACCTAGGATTTCCCACCGTAACCGACACTAGTTAACCTAAATCATCATCGGTTACCATATATTGACTTTTTTAACCTTGTTCCAGATTTTGGAGGGATTATTCAAGTTTGGAGAGAGAGAGAGAGAGAGAGAAAGATTTGCATGCAAGCACAAACTAGATCCCTCTCGCTCATCTAGACACACCGTAGCTGGTACCAAGACTGATCTGAAGACATTGACATTCATGGTAGCATTCTAGGAAGCACTATTGCACCACTGACCACCAATTTCATATATCAACCATCACCTTCATCCAACCACCAGGCCTGCAAATAAAAGTAAGTGCATTTTGATCTGCATCATTCCATACTTACTTAGATCATCATTTCTTTAGCTTTCTCTTTTAAATCCTATTCTCTTTGCATCCTATCATCCTCACCTTCCTGTCAATCCACCCATAACCTTTTGGCTCCCCATATTCAACCCCAGACATATTTAATCATTCTCAGCATCTTTACCAACTAAGACATCATTCTTTTATTCTCTATTTAATCACAAAGAACATCCAAAACCAAGTTTTATTGAGTTTCTACCATACTACCTCTACCGATGCCAACCACCTTGACCATTGTCAATTTCCCTATAAACCGGCATCATTCATACCAAACTGATGTCGGTCTCAGAATCTGGTAATCCTTTTGATAAAAGTGACCTAATAACCTTCACCCAAATAACCCAGAATCACCCAAAACATGATCCTGGCCTATTCTAATCACCTTGGCTACCTACCTTGCTTGAAACATAACCCAACCTCAGCTAGATCTAATTTCATATTGCAATATTTGAATTAATCTAATATATTATTAATAAATTGAGATACTAAAATCATCTTTTTAGCAATAATATCTCTACTTCTTGCATTTATGTTAATTTATTTAATAAACAAGTGAATTGGACAACCATCAGGAAGTATCACACTTCCTGGATCTATAATATGTTAGGTAGTCCAATGACATATATTGTTTAATACTACTCTTGTGCTCTTGTTTTGCATTCATAGGTAGTTCCTCCTAGAAAAATGAAGTTCTCGTAATCAACACTAGATCGGGAAATCAAAACAGCGCACTCTACCTTCCACCTTCATTTCATAGGTATTCCTCCTCACCTTTACCTTATCTATTTTTCTCATACGTATGAAACTTATTGGTGAAATAGTAAGTGGGTATACTCGAACCAAATATGAAACCGATGGTTCCATTTAAAAGTACAAGGATCATCTTTTACAAAGGATTTTTACAAGTTGAAGGGGCGAAAACATGTCGAGCCATCCTCCAAACCCGATGCACATGCAGGTCCATTTTTTCAACCGAAACAAAGGAAATCTTGGAAATACTGGTGGAAGCGGGTTTCGGGAAAACACAAACATCAAACACATGTCGAGGCATCCTCCAAACCCGATGCAAATGCAGAGGAGAACCCCGAACCCGACAGGCAGAAGACCCTGACGTGGGAAATATTCAGATCGCCATAACTTTTCACAGGGAGCTCGGATTCACACAAGGTTGGACTTTTCGGAAAGCTCTCGGTGTCCTCTACCCAACTACGACTGGATATCTTTAATTGGGTGGGAACAAGTTCTTAAAAATGTAAAATACACTTCGCCACTGTTGGGTTGTTGAGATTCTCACCTACCGCCATAATATGATGAGTTAGGTGCAGTCTTGGAGGTGGTTGGGGCAGAATTCGAATCATTCTCTTCTCCCTCATTTTTCCTCATATAAATGGTAAGGAGAGGCTCTTTAAAAAAGGGTTGGACAATTTTGTTTTGCATCCTCCCTTCTTCCCTTGCTTGCAAGAGAATTTGTGGAGCTTTCAAACCTCCCATACGGGTTGTAATGCCAGTTTTTTCTTGCCTCTTGGCCACTGCAATGTACTGTATCAACTCTTGAGCAATAATATATATATGTTTGTGATTGATTCTCAACCCTCTCATGTATTCATTGTTGTCATTTTGATCTCTTATTGTAGTTTGGTTACCTGTGCATGGTGTTTGTATTGCATCTATGTGGTCTGTGTTAAATTTGCAAAACAAGTGTCTAACATTCCTCGGTGCATCACCTTTGTAGTTTAGGTTTTATTCTATGCATTTTCTTACCCTGTCTCCTTGGCAAGTTAGATTAGGTTTTAGTAAACCCTCTGCATTTTATTTGTGCATCTGAATAGAGGAATAGGAACCGGCCTTCATCCGGAGAGCTTTTCCGATTTCGCAAGGTCCCACACTTGGGAAAAGCTCCATGTTGTGCAATCGCACTGAGAGTCTCAACCCATCGAGTTGTAGAGTCCTGGGGTGCTGCGATTCGACATCAACAGTTTTGGCACACTGGTGGGACCAAGAGGTCATTCCACAAGATTTGAAGGAGTTTTCATGAAATTTGGACTAAGAAATTGCAAGTTTTAAAATTTTGGATTTTGCACCTTCCAGGCTGAACTCCGAAATCAGTTTTTCAAGGGCTTAACTTGCTCAAAACAAGTCAAAATTTCACCAGTTGGTAGATCTGAGGGTAATCTTCAAAAGGGTATCTTTAGTTTTTTGAGATTTTGACTTTCAAAATTTCATGCTTTTTAGTGTTTCGGGTTTTCGAGGTCCGAGAACATCAAAGCAGACCCAACAGTCATTTCGGGTTTTGGGGGATGCATTGCATGGTCCTATTCCCGACAAAAGTCATTTTGGGTTTTTGGGGTGTCGGGCATGTTCCAAGTTCCGACACATGGCAATTCGGGTTTTGTAAGTTGCATTGCATGACCTGAGTTCCGCCTGTACCTTTCGGGGATTCGCAGCTGCACAACAAGGCCCGAATTCGGATTGAAGATTGTCTCCTCTGGGTCCTTCAAAGTTTAAATTATATTTTCAATATTGTCAAGTTTGGTGTGTAACTTGGCAAAATCCAGCCTTTTAGAGGCTTGTTATCTAACACATCTGGTGACTCCGAAGGGATAGAATTCAGTGGTGTAGCAGCACAAGTTGCCCAGGCACATGAGAAGAATTCGAACCAGGTCTAATACTCGAGAAGAGGGGCTATTTTACCACTTGCAACTTTCACCAGGCAGAGGAAGGAGAGGAAGAAGACCACAAAGATCACCATCTCCACCTAACAGGACTTTGTCTACACCTCCACCTGGTAGGCCTTTTCTCGCATCAACCAGGGTTCTTAGGCCAATCATAATGGCACATCTACCACCGAATCCCTTTGTCAATTTCACGGGTAGTAGTCCACTTGCCCTAAATGCTCAGAATCAAATTCCAGTTGTACAGCGCTAAAGAATATACCCTATTTCACAGGAGAAAATCATACTACTCCTATTGATCACATCCAGGATATTGCTAATGCATGTGCAATCCACGAAATAAATGAAATGGATGTTGCAGTCAAGTTATTGGCTTCATCTTTCAAAGGTAAGGCCTTACAATGGTTTAGGAGCCTAACAACAGGGTCTATTACGAATTGGAACCAACTTTGTTCAGCTCTTTGCAACCAATTCGGGGAGAGGGCAGACAATTTATCTTTATTGGAACAATTGACAACAATCAAAAGGGCTCCTAACGAACAAATGACAGATTTCAACTTCAGATTCCAACGGACATGGGACAGGATTCCAATAGCCGTTAGACCAACCGCCGAAGGAGCATTCCTTTATTTCTTAAAGGCTATAAATTCAGACATAGCCATGATGATCCAATCAATGGGAGGGACAACGCTGCCAGGGGCCTATGACACAGCTATCAGAGTAGAGAACTATTTGATCCAAGCTGGCAAGCTTGCACCAAGGCCACCAATGCCTCTCTATCCAGATATGGGAAATCCTACAACCAGTCAAGCACCAGAGTTGAATCCCATTCCAACTCCTAGAAATCAAAGCAATAATGAGGCATCAACTTCTTCAAATACTTCAAAGGAATTGCAGGAGGTTATGAAACAACTACAGAACCTTGGAAATGAGCTAGTGACTATCAAAAGACAACAAGCTCAAAGTTCTAGACCATATCAGCCTCAAGCATAGTACCAAGCTAGGCCCTCATACCAACAAAATAGACCACCAGCTCAGGCTACAAATCAAAACCAAAACCAAGGACAACCTCAAGCTGCCAGGCCATTTCGACCATATGATCCAAATGCAATGACGCCCTCAAGAGCCTTGGTTCCAATACAAAATAACATGGCACAGGAGTACGACTGGTGTTACCCTTGCAATCTACCTCACAATCAGTCAGCATGTTTCAATGGTGCACTAAATCAAGCCTTGATGGTGCAAACCATTGGTGTGCCTCAAGAACCAAGCCAAGAAGGGAATCAACAGCAAGAAACAAAACAAGAAGGACCTCCAACAGAAACCACATTGGCAAATTGGCAAACGGAAGACTTCTGTGGAGTTAACCAACAACCTTTTCAAGGCGTGGCTGCCAACACACGGTCAAAGAAGAGAAACATAGAAGAGGGACAACCATCCAATCCAGTTGTTTCTCAGCCCGCTCTTACACAACAAGGGGTCAGTAGACCAAACGCAGCTCCAAATGTGCAAAATCAGCCTAAGGTACCTGTTGTAGCAACACATACACCTGTTCAAGCTCCAGAAAAGTTTGCACCAAGTAAGGGACAACAAAAGGACAATTCATCCCCCTTCAACATCATCGATCAAATGAAGAAGACACATGTGAACATTTCCATGTGGGAATCACTGGCGATCCCAGGGCAACGAGATTTATTGCAAGCTGCAATGGCTAATTGGTCTGCCACAAATGTATCAAACCAGGGACATGAGAAAGTTCTCACTAATGCAGTGCAACATGATGGGGGCCAGACAAGAAAAAATTTGAAGCCTCCACCATTCTATGTTTCGTTGATTGTTGGAAACCACTTGGTACACAACTGCATGATAGACTCAGGGGCAAGTAGTTCAGTGATGCCGAAGCAAATAGCGGATCAACTAGGTTTGAAGTATGAACCAGTGTTAAAAGGAGTAGTGCAGCTAGATGGAACGGCAGTGGGAACAGTTGGGGTCATCAAGGGGTTAAGCCTAACACTACATTCATGTCCTAATGTTACAGTTCTGCAAGATGTGTCTGTGATTGACCTTCCGCCACTCTTTGCGTTGTGTCTATCAAGGGACTTCACTGCAAAAATCGGTGGATATTTATCTGCAGATTGGTCACACATGATTTTTAGGACAAGGTATGGAGCTAAAGCAACAATCAGGTCAGAACCAATTGCCAATTTCCATATTGAGCCTCATGTACCAAGTCCTATCAATGCAAATTGCTCAGCTTTTGATCAGGAGGAGTGTTCAAATGATCTAGAAATAGGTACTAAGGTCGAGGGAATTCCTGATTTAACTTTGGATGAATGGGCAAACAAGAGTCATGAATTTGACCCATACAAGGAAATTGAAGAATCTGAATTGGGTGTGTATTGTGTACATGAAGAAAATTCACCCATTCCCGACATCATTCAGCCTGAACAAAAGGATGAAAGCAAAGTTTGGAAATTATTCTTCGATGGTTCGAGAAGCAGACAAGGTGCTGGAGGTGGTGCAATGTTGATTTCACCACAAGACATCAAATATTATTCAACTTTTCGTTTCCAGTTTTCTTGTTCAAACAACACGGCTGAATATGAGGCCTTGATTCATGGACTTCATTGGGCCAGGAAAAAGGGCATAAAGAACTTGCAGGTGTTTGGAGATAGTGAGCTAATCGTCAACCAAGTCAGGGGACAACATGCTACAAAGAATGACCTGCTAAAGAGCTACAAGAATAGGGTATGGGACCTC
This sequence comes from Taxus wallichiana var. yunnanensis, assembly GCA_018340775.1. Lineage (NCBI taxonomy): Eukaryota > Viridiplantae > Streptophyta > Pinopsida > Cupressales > Taxaceae > Taxus > Taxus wallichiana. The sequence goes on along the minus strand of CM031244.1, from coordinate 376,177,223 downwards.
ATTGAGGATTTCGAAGCTTTCAACATTGTGTCCATACCCAAGAAGAAAAATGAAGTCGCAGATAGGCTCGCAGCAGTTGGAGCAACGTTTGATGTGGTTGAAAACATCAAAAGGGAAAAAACACAGCCACATATCCATGTGATTGTGAGGCCAGCAGTTCCAGATAATAACACAAGCTGGCAGGTGTTTGAGAACGATCAACAGATCGTCAATTTTCTTACAAGAAGAAGCTGAATTCTCAGCCTAGAAATCGTGATAGGCTAGAGCAAGCAAAGATGGGGATCAAGTAGTGCATGCATGGACAAACAAGCTTCCTAAGGGTTTAGTAACGTTGGAGTCTATCTTCAACCCTAACGACCAGTTCCGTAAGGAAAAGGCTAACATACAGGTCAAGAGAGAAGATTCAGAGCCAATTCAGTTGGGGAAGGCAAAACACTTCAAATTGGTAAAGTGGCCACTGAGCAAGAGAAATCAGATTTCATACAACTTTGCCAAGAATTTCCAGATGTCTTCGCTTGGAGCTATGAAGACTTGAGAGGATTCAATCCAAAGTTGGCACAACATACCATAGAATTGGATCCAGATGCTAAACCCATCAGGCAGAAGTAAGAGACCAGTCAACCCTCACATTGAGCCTCTAATGAAGAAAGAGCTTAACAAGCTAATAGAGGCAAGCATTATATTCCCGATCAAGCACTCAAGCTGGGTTGCAAACTTGGTTCTAGTCAGGAAGAAGAGCGGAGAAATCAGGTTGTGTGTAGATTTTCGAGACCTCAACAGGGCATCTCTCAAAGACCATTACCCACTTCCTTCAATGGAACAAATATTGCAAGTAGTATCCGGTTCAGAGAGATTCTCTCTCCTAGATGGCTACTCAGGGTATAATCAGGTGATGGTGAAAGAAGATGACCAATTCAAGACGGCTTTCACCACCAAATGGGGGACCTATGCCTACAAGAAGATGCCATTTGGACTATCAAATGCTGGAGCCACCTTCCAAAGGGCAATGGATATGGCATTTAAGGGGTTGATCAACAAAATAGTTCTGATATATCTTGACGACATCACTGTATTCTCAAAAAATGCAGTGGATCACCTCTTTCATTTGAGGCAAGTATTTTAGAGATGTAGAAGATTTGGGGTATCATTGAATCCCAAAAAGTGCATATTCTTGGCTCACGAGGGAAAACTTCTAGGCCATATTGTTTCAAAGGAAGGGTTGACGATTGACCCAGAAAGAGTTGAAGCAATTCAAGCATTGCCATTGCCAAGTCACAAGAAGGCTCTTCAAAGCTTCTTGGGAAGGATCAATTTTGTCCGCAGGTTTGTTCCAAACTTTGCAGCTCTCGTAAAGCCAATAACGCTGATGTTAAAGAAGAGCATGGCATTTAAGTGGACATCTGAAGGCAAGGCAAGTTTTGAGGCAATAAAAGAGGCTATATCTCAAGCCCCAACTCTCGTCAATCCAGACTTCTCCAAGGACTTCGTGCTATATGCCTTCGGTGGTGGAGACACAATTTCTGCAATCCTGGCACAACAAAACAAAGAAGGATTAGAACAACCAGTTGCTTTCTTCAGTCAAGGCTTGGAGGAATACGAAACTAGATACTCTTTCATTGAAAAGCATGTACTTGCAGTGATCAGGAGTTTAAAGAAATTCAAGCACCTAGTCTCAAACAACAAGATCCAATTATTGGTCTCTCATGCGGGAGTCAAGGACTTCCTTCTAAACAAGGATCTGAATGAGAAGCGTGTAGGGTGGATAACTCGTGTCATGGAATATGACATCGAGATCAAGGTCACCAAACTAGTACGTGGAAAGGGACTATGTGAACAGCTAGCCTTGAGTCAACAAGTTGAAGCAGGTGATGAAAAAGAGACTGTCTTGGTACTACAGGATGGTCAAGAACATGAAAATGATGATGTGCCTACTCCTTGTTGGACTCAGAATATGATACACTTCCTACAGACAGGACTATGCCCTCAGAAATGAGCAAAGCAAAGAGGAGATACTTTAGATTACAAGCCATTCCATATGTGCTTGTTGATGGTGTTTTGTTTAAGAAAGACATCAATGGGGTTCTATTGAGGTGCATTGGGATAGGTCAAATTGAGAGGGTGTTACGAGATTTTCACGATGGAGATTCTGGAGGACATTTTCCCCACGAGTAATAGCTCTCAAGATAATGAAGGTAGGGTATTATTGGCCCACGGTGTTCAATGACTGCTATACATGGATAAGAAAGTGTAAGAAATGTGCACTCTTCACAGGCAAAGAAAGACTAGCAAAGACTTCCATTGCACCCAATCTTGGTTGACCAACCATTTATGCAATGGGGATTGGACTTCATCGGGGTCATCAACCCAAACTCAAGCCAAGGCCACAAGTGGATTCTCACGGCAACGGACTACTTCACCAAGTGGACTGAAGCAGTAGCGCTCAAAGAGGCAAACGAGTCTAATATACTAGAATTTTATGAAGGAATAGTGACCAGGTTCGGTGTGCCGGCCACTATCATATCAGACAATGCATTGGCATTCGTAGGTTCCAAGATTACAGAATGGGCTGTCAAGAATGGAATCTACTTGAGCACCTCTTCCAATTATTACCCACAGGGTAATGGACAGGCAGAGTCCACGAACAAAAATTTGCTAAGAATCATCAGGAGGACTCTGGATGAAAATCAAAGAACATGGCATACCAAGCTAAAATCAGCATTATGGGCTGATAGAATAACACCAAAGAGGTCTACAGGTAATTCCCCTTACAAGTTGGTCTATGGAAAAGAGGCAGTATTGCCTATATCATTAGAACTGCCTGCATTGGAGTTCATGAAGCAGTTGGAGTTGGCTGAGTTCGAACCAATGGAGGCTAGGTATGCAGAGTTGATGGAATTGGAAGAAATTAGAGAACATGCAGTTCAAACAATTGAGAAAGATCAGGCCTTAGTGAAAAGATGGTTTGATAAGAAAGCAAGAGCAAGGACCTTCCAGGAAGGGGACCTAGTTCTGAAATGGGATGCAGATCGGGCAAAACCAGGAAGGCATTCCAAGTTTGATGCCATTTGGAGTGGCCCCTACATGGTCATGGAATGTAAGAATAGCAATGCCTTCCAATTGTCTACATTGGATGGAGAAGAACTCCCGATTCCGGTCAACGGAATCTATCTTAAACATTGCTACTGAAAAGAAAAAGTTTTACCCTTGTAAATATTAGCCTAGATTTCAATTCCTCTAAGTGCGTATGCACATTGTCTTGTTGTAGTTAGGTTTCAGTTTCCCTAAGTGCTTTGGCACAGGTTTTGTTGCTCCCTGGGTTGGTTTTCTAGTTCAGCGTGCTCTCGAGAGAAGGAGTTGCGAGTATCAGGCTCGGGATCGATATCAGGTTGGTTTCAGGTTATTGCTTATGACTCCATGCCCAATGGATCGCTAAAAGGCCACTGATCTTCTACCTAGCAGGCAGGTAATCCCGTTGAGTCACCAAATTGTTGTATATATTTACCCCCGTGTAAATATAGATACACAAAAGAAAGCATGTCGGAGGGGTTAGAAAACCCGACACAAAGAAAGCATGTCGGAGGGGTTAGAAAACCCGACACAAAAGAAATTCGGGTTTCGGGTTTCGGGAAACATGAGACATGAGACATGCAGATCGCAAGGGATGTCCCGATGCTTGAGAGTTCCACAAACCCAAAACACTTCCTAGGAAAATCGGGTCTTGGAGTCGGGAAAACATGTCGGGAAAGCATGGGGTGGAAACATGTCGAGCCATCCTCCAAACCCGATGCACATGCAGTCCATTTTTTTCCAACCCGAAACAAAGGAAATCTTGGAAATACTAGTGGAAGTGGGTTTTGGGAAAACACAAACATCAAACACATGTCGAGGCATCCTCCAAACCCGATGCAAATGCAGAGGAGAACCCCGAACCCGACAGGTAGAAGACCCTGACGCGGGAAATATTCAGATCGCCATAACTTTTCACAGGGAGCTCGGATTCACACAAGGTTGGACTTTTCGGAAAGCTCTCGGCATCCTCTACCCAACTACGACTGGATATCTTTAATTGGGTGGGAAAAAGTTCTTCAAAAATGTAAAATACACTTCGCCATTTTGGGTTGTTGAGATTCTCACCTACCGCCATAATATGATGAGTTAGGTGCAGTCTTGGAGGTGGTTGGGGCAGAATTCGAATCATTCTCTTCTCCCTCATTTTTTCCTCATATAAATGGTAAAGAGAGGCTCTTTAAAAAGGGTTGGACAATTTTGTTTTGCATCCTCCCTTCTTCCCTTGCTTGCAAGAGAATTTGTGGAGCTTTCAAACCTCCCATACGGGTTGTAATGCCATTTGTGGAGCTTTTTTTGCCTCTTGCCTCTTGCGTAATATATATATGTATCAACTCTTGAGCAATAATATATATGTTTGTGATTGATTCTCAACCCTCTCATGTATTCATTGCTGTCATTTTGATCTCTTATTGCAGTTTGGTTACCTGTGCATGGTGTTTGTATTGCATCTATGTGGTCTGTGTTAAATTTGCAAAACAAGTGTCTAACATTCCTCGGTGCATCACCTTTGTAGTTTAGGTTTTATTCTATGCATTTTCTTACCCTGTCTCCCTGTCTCCTTGGCAAGTTAGATTAGGTTTTAGTAAACCCCTCGCATTTTATTTGTGCATCAAACAGAGGAATAGGAACCGCCTTCATCCGGAGAGCTTTTCCGATTTCGGCTATTTATAGAGCACTTCCCACTTTGGCCTACACTACACTAGGGGTTATACTCGGTTGGTTGGGTATACTGATTCGATTAGGCAAGTTCTATTGATGACAGGTGTTCCACTTATGGCTATATTTTTGTCTTGGTTCTTCTCCAGTTTCTTGGGCGTGACAAAATAAATAGGCTATTAGAGTTTCATCTTTAGAGGTAGAGTACAAAGGCAGCAATAACAACGAGTCAGAAAAAATTCCTTAGCTTGATGATTATTGATAGATTATGGATTCCCATATGATTCCTCACCGCTGTCACTTTGGTGTGACAACCAAAGTGTAATTCACATTTCTCACAACCCAGTTGAGCACCAACAAACCAAGTATATTGAGATACACATCCAATTCATTCATCATCACATTCAGGATGGAATTATTTTCTTGGAGAACATTCGACTTAGCATCGGGTTGCGAGACATATTTACAAAGCCTTTTGCATCACCTTACTACCTTGAGTTAAGTGTAATGCTTGGGGTTTGAAATTTTTCTTGGGGGTGTGTGTGAGAACATACTCCTTCTTCTTTCTCTTTTCTTCTAGCACAAGGATTCTTTCCTTCTTTTGGCTCGATATTTCTTCATGGATATATTGTACATGAGTACCTCATCACCTTAGTTTCTAGGACTCTTAATGTGGACATGCCACTTCTATTTTTTCCCTAGCTTCACTTGAGGGGGTGTTAGAGTAGGTATTTACCTTAGCTCATGTTCACCTAGGTTCTTTATTTACCTTTATTGTATTTATCCTCACCCACTTATGTGTCCTGGATATTTGTTTTTATTTATTTAGATATTAGGGGATATTATCTAGTTGTTGGTTATAGTTATTTCCTTGATCTATGGTATTGACTAGATCCTTGATGTCTAGTTCTTTCCTAAATCAATGGTCTTGACTAGTTCTTTGATAACTAGTTATTTCTTTAATTTATAGCTTGATCTATGACCTTGACTAGTTATTAGATTGTTATTCTCTTTTCCTATATAAGCAAGACCCATTTTCATTGTATTTCATTGAGTTTCATAATAATATATGATATTGTTGCTCATTTGTTTGCAAATGTTTTGGTAAAGTTATTATGGTGAATTAATTTCATTTTTTTATCATGGTGTTTTATTAGGATCTAAGTTCTTGGCTTGGTATGATCTGGTTATCGATCCTTTTAGTGAAAACCTTTATATCTTGAATCATTTAGATCTGCAACAAGTTTTGTTTTTACTTGTTAAAAGTAAGAATCAGATTCCATGATGCTTTTTACCTCATCTTTAAATGAAGTTATCAAAGTTATAAGTGCATAAATATGTTTCCTACGGCTTAGTGCATCTGCCACTCTGTTTTCTTTGTATTTTATGTAACTTATGTTGAAATCATATTGTGATACAAACTCTAACCACCTTTGTTGTCTTACATTCAGATTTGGATGAGTGAAAATATACTTCATCCCAAGATGATCAATCTTTAATTCAAAAGGTATCCCTAAAAGATAATGCCTCCATATTAAAGTGCATGTACAATGGAAGTAAGATACAAGTCATGGGGATCATAATTCAATTCATGTAGCTTGAGTTTTCTTCTCTCATATGCTATAACATGCTCATTTTGTAACAAAATACCTCCGATTCCTTCTCTAAAAGCATCTGTTACTACCATAAAATTTCCATTTGGATCAAGTACAACCAAAATAGGTGTAGATGTTAATTGATCCTTAAGAGTTTTAAATGTTGATTCAAATTTTCACTCCACTCAAATTTCTTATCTTTCTTTTGTAATGAAGTTATTGGTGCAACGACCTTTGAAAATTCCTTAACAAATTTTCTATAATAACCAGATAAGACCCATGAAGCTTTTGACTTCATGTACATTCTTAGGTGCATGTTAGTCAGCTATGGCAACAATATTTGATGGATCAATAACTATTCCATCTTTACTTATAACATGTCCTAGATAGTGCACTTTTGTCTCATAGAAAGAACATTTGGACAACTTACCATACAATATTATTTTTCTTAAGATTTCAAGAACTATTTTCAAATGCTCATGATGTTCATCAATGCTTTTAGAATATATGAGAATATCATCCAAGAATACAAGCACAAATTTTTCTAGGTATTCTTGAAAGATATTATTCATTAAATTCATAAAAGTTATAGGTGCATTTGTCAAGTGAAAGGTAAAACTATGAATTCATAATGTCCATACCTTGTCCTAAAAGTTGTTTTATGAATATCTTCATCTTTGATTCTTAACTGATGATACCAAGAATTATAGTCTATCTTAGAATATACTGATGCACCATGAATTTGATCAAATAGATCATAGATTCTTGGAAGTGGATATCTATTTTTGATTGTTTATTTGTTTAACATCCTATAATCAATACACAGACCTAAGTGTTCCATCTTTCTTTTTCACAAAAATTACCGGTGCTCCCCAAGGTGAGACACTCGGTCTTATCAAACCTTTAGACAACAATTCTTGTAATTGTGCCTTAATCTCTACTAGTTCAATGGTAGTCATTCGATATGGTGCCTTGGAAATAGGTTCAGTTCCGACTTGATCTCAATTGTGAAATCAAACTCCCGTTTGGGTGGAAGACCGGGTAGTTCTTCCGAGAAACACATCACTAAAATTTCGTAACAACGAGATATTTTTCAAGAAATCACTATCCCCTTCAGTTTTTTCAGAAATTTTTACTACATATAAGGTGCAACCTTTGTTCTTGGCCTTTTTAAGCTACATAGTTGACAATTTTCTAACTGAAATCTCACATTTTATTCCCTAGATGTCTATTGTTTTTTTGAGATCATCAAGACAACTTATATGTTTTTCAAAACAATAAACTTTTTCTTTATGTTTGGCAAGCCATTTAACACCTATTATTACATCATAATACCCCAAAGGAGCAATGTAAAGATCAAATTCAATGGAAAAACTAGGCAAGTCTAGGACTGCTCCAAAAATACACTTACTAACTGTGTGGACAACATTATTTCCATAATGTACAACCCAAGATTTATCCATTTTTCCAGCTTTTATTTTTAGTTTTGAAGCTAATTTAGTAGAAATAAAGCATTCAATAGCTCCAGTATCAAAAATTATAGTAACAGGTATACCAAATAACTTACCTGGCACTTCTATAGGCGTAACTTACTTTTCATCTTGTTTATTAGCTATTTGCAAAGCATGTATCTTATGTTGTTGATTGCTATCATCCTTCCTTAGAGGGAATTAATTTTCATAATGATCTTTACCACAATTATGTAGACACCTCTATAGGTCCTTGTTTAGGCTTAAATTTATTTCTAGCCTTAAAATTGTTGTTTTGTCCTCCATAAGACTTATGTCCATTATTATTGTTCTTAACGAAATTGTTTCAAACATTTGCAGCAAGTTTATTTGCTACTATTTTCTTATTATTATCAAAAACAAATTTATTTTTGGTACCAAACTTCTTCCATTCCCCCTTTTTGGGTGCAAGAGATGAAGAAGAATTAGGAATTTTCTTTCTAATTTCTTCCTTATGGGAAGAGATTGATTTTAATTTCTATTCCTGCCAAATGGATTTTTCTACAACCCCTTCCATGGTGGTTGGGCTGTGAACATCTACTTCACCCCCTATGATAGGATTTAATCCCATAATGAATTTTTGTATCTGAACTTCTCATCAGTTTGATATTGAGGCATGTACTTAAGAAGTTTAGTGAACCTCTCCCAATATTCTATTACAGTTAACTTTCCTTGAGTCAAGTTCTGAAATTTAGTCATCTTTTGATCATAATAAATTTGTGGCAGCCATCATTTCCTAAAATATTTTTTAAATTGATCCCAAGTGATGCTTGATTCATCAATATTCAATTCAGCCTTATGGTTGTCCCACCAGGAAGATGCCTCATGGGAAATATGATAAGCTCCCCATATTAATTTTGTTTCCTTTGAGAAGTTTCTTATTACAAATTACTTCTCCATTTCATTGAGCCAATTCTCAGCTCCATCCCCTAGTGTGGTGTCATCAAACTTAGGTGGAATTATCATTTTTATATCATTTGTGATTTTCTATGCTAACCTAACCTTTTATTATCAGGTTGATTAGGTACATTAGCATTAACATTTTTAGGATTATTATTATATACTCATAAATTCCCAATATTGACATTTTCCACAAGAGGTGGTTGATTATTATTACCATCATCTTATTCCTCCTCATTACCCATTACTTGTTGTTCAAGTACAATCAGACGGTCTCTTGTGTCCAACAGGGAATAAAGGATCTCATCAAGTTTTTGGGTGGTAGTTGCCTCTCCACTTGGTCATGGAACATTTTTAGCATCTCCCCTTTTTCTAACCATTTTTTGTTACAATAAAATTAAGTTTTTATTAGATTTATGGACTCAAAAGCTCCAAGAGCTACAACCTTTAGCTTTGATACCAAAACATAACGTTCCCATTTAAAGACTTTAGAAACAAGGAATTTTTCTCTCTTTTAAACACATTGTTCTATGTTCTAAATCATAATTTAGAACACACATTCCAATGCCAAACTATCTCATAATAGAAAACCATATGCAGTTATAATGACTCGGTGAAACACCGATCTCTCATTTCATGACTCAAAGACAAAACCGATCTCTCATGTTATTCAGTAATGTGTATACAAAGTATACTTAGTTCCTTTACCCTATTAGGGGTACTCAAGTGTTCTGTTTAAGAGCCTATCTAAATATCTGTTACCGATATTCATATGAAATCCTGCTTCTTAAACTAGGTGACATAGGACAATGCAACCAACAGCTTGCGATACTTTGGCCAAATATTTTACACATGTTTATCATGTTTGCATTCCTAGATGACATACTCATCAAATGGAATAAGTCCTTCACCACACTTGATATGTTATCTAGATTGGTCTTCACTGACCTTTTTCAGTCCACTTGATTCAATCTTAACCCTAGACAAGGTTAGAAACATGCCCTAGTGTGGATGACTTCTCACGGTGACTAAGGGTACATAGACATACTCAATTGACTTACGTCGATTAGGTGTGTCTAGTTATCCTAAGTCAACGTGAGTTGACCCCAACACTAGATCATGTCCCTATCTCTACATAGGGTAGAACCGTGATCCAATCAAGAACTTATGTTAGTCTAGTTAAACAAACTCGAGGGGTATTGAGACATGTCAACTACAACATAGTATCCTCGTAATGACTCCTATCATTACAAAGGTACTTCATTACAGTTGGTGTGTGTCAACATCCAACTGAGTTTCCTCATCTGGATGAACATAACTTAGATTGAAAGTTAATTTTATATTAAACACTTCATTCTGATTAATTACAACATCTTTATTGATTCAACCAGGTTCTTTAACCTATAAGGTTACAAGTTATAACTACATTTGTGGTAGGTATGTAGATAAAATCTTCTTCCTAACCTATTTATTTACAAGTTTTAGTTTATCATCTAACCGATACAACTTGTAACAAGAAATGGCATAATGGCACTTATAGTTATAAAGGTGTATGAATTAGTTATTTTCAGTTTAAGATTAAGGAAATCTGCATAAGAAAGCACACATGTAGCCATTTACCTAAATGTTCATTATCATTCTAGCAAGTTCATAACTTAGATCTTAATGAATGATCTCAAGGGAATTTTCCCATTTTTCCAATGTCATGGGCTAATTCCCATTTATGAAAATTGAATTCATATATTCCATATATATTCAATATTTTATATGCAAAATTATAATCATATTTTAATATGCCTATATCCATGTAATTTAATTACAGTCATTTTTTTGATGGTAGAGTATCTTAATATTGTCAACATTATAAGTTGCATCTCTTCTAGAGAAACTAATTTGACTAATAACTCATATTCCTACCCCAACCATTCCATATTATTTAAGTATGTTAACTACCCTCCTTTATTAAAGTAATACATATCATTTTAGCCCAATTCATGCCAAGAAAATATTACAAGAAGTATTATTAAAACCAAACATCTTTTATTCATCAAGGAGGAGTTACACATTCACTAAATCCAAAACATTTCAGATATTACAAAATGTCAAATAGAAGTACCTAACCAACTCTTACTACAACTTCCTTTTCCATCAAGTACATCTCAGTAATGAAGCCATATTTCCTCATAATAAATATCCAGTCTCTTTAATAAAACAAATGTAGCTTTTTATATGTCTTTCTCCTTTCATCTTTTATGAATTCCATCTACAAAATTTCTAGCACAAGTCAGTTCATTGAACTGAGCATGATAAGCACTATGTCATTAAAACAATGTGCTCATAGCTAACTGTTTCATAAAAAGAACTCTGATATGAAACAGTCTTGAAAACACAATCAAATAACATAAAGACTCAACCAAAAAGAGTACAATACAAGATAAGAGAGATAGAAAGAGATATATTTCAAATCAAAAGCAAGGTTTGGTCATTCAATCTATCAACCTTAACTTTCCATCATAAAATCCTTTTATCATACAAAATTTAAAAACAAATTGAAGAAGAATTATCATTTCATCTGAACCTTACCATTACTTTCATGTAATCCATTTAAGTTCCTTCAATCAGTTAAACCTATTTAACAGAAGGTGATAAAATACCTAAAACTATCTTTCAGACATAATTCAACAATTTGAGCATTAATAAACATTTCCTTCCATCCAATCATCTCATTGTCACATATTCATCCTAAAGTTAAGATCATAAGAACATGTTGGGATAACCAAATCATCATGAATAATAAAAGTAACCCTGATTGAAGCATAATAATGATCAGGATCAGAATTAGAAACCATTTTAAGTTAGAAGTCAAAGACAACCTAAATCAGACCTCATCTAAAGTGTAAGGTTGCTTCTAACAAGAAAACAAGATAACATTCAGATCCCAAACAAGATACACCATTGTTAACATTACATAAAAGAGAAGATTGGTTAAGTTCAAAACTTATACAAGACTCAATACTCCTTCCAAGCATTTCAAAAATTCTACTTTGTTTTCCTAAGAACATTACTACACTCAGTCCTATCACATGGTCAAGAAGTGACATAACCATAATAGACCAAAGGAGGGACAACAACTTCACCAAGTAAATAATATCCTATTTGAAATATTGATGAGTGTATGAGGGATATTGTAGTCTCCTCATCTATCCTAACTCTTAAGAATAAGAGTAAACATTTTATAACCAAGAAAACTGAAATGACAAAGGTCAGATCACATACGACCCACATTAAAATCCAAACAAAGATTCACCCAAGTATCAAATTGAATGAGTAAAACAAAACAATAAGAATGAACATAAATCCACATTCCCCTATTTCCTTATGTGATTACAAGAAATAAAAATTCAAAAAGTACGATTACATTTAAGGATGAAAGAATTGATTCACTTCCAAACAACCCAGTGAAGGGAGGAAGGTGAACAATAAAACTGCAGGTCAAACCAAAACAACCCATCAATAACTTTAATCATTTAAAAGAAGATAGATAGCATATGCACATTCCTCAAAAGAGATTCATTCAATAATGATCAAAACATTAACCGAGATCAAAAGACCGATTAATTAGCCTGTAATCCTGAGTGGTTTTAAGAGAACTCAGAGAAGTGCTCACCAAGACAAATCATACTTAATAGATATGAAAACCAAAACACCTTCGACGATAGAGATTTAAAAACAATTAATACTCAAAATGGGATTTAATAAAAAAACATGAAGTGGGTTTTCTATAATTATCTTGAGTTTGAGTAAGTTTAAAACAAAATTAACATTTCCACTAGTAATATCATCCTTCAGACTTATTATCCAACAAGCTATACCTCTAAAACAGTGATGTATCATCAACACAATGGTTCTATTAAAATCCCCATTAAAAAATCAGAGAGAGAAGACATGTAAGTCGATTAAGAGAATATCCAATAGCAAAAACAAAAGTTCCAAACTCACGACTCTAGATTAAGTTTTCCCTCAGTCAGGAATAATGGTGGTCCTCATAGTTTACTACAACAAGGATAACAACAAAAACTAAAAGAACATAAAGATCATAAGTGAAAGTCATGATATCCAAACAAAGTTCCCTATCTCGTAGTATTCGATGGAGTTTATACAAGTAACATTATGAACCAAATCCTCATAATCAAGTAAACCAAGTTACATACATGGTTAGAAAAACTTTTAACTAAGATCACCTATCAGATATCGGCTCTATTTCAGGACTCTATAGGAAGATTAAAACAAAATATATCTACTCAGAAGTATGGAAACTTCATACCCAGAACACACTTTATTTATTCAACCAAAATCGATAATGCATTCAAGAAAACAACACAATATCAAGAAGAAAAAGAAAATTCATTCTTAAAAACAAAACTAGATTATTTCCTAAGAGCAAATTTGTTTTTATGAGCATTTAAGTAAAATCATAAGACTTAATGGATAGGTCCTATCATGCTTGATAGAGCTCCAGTATTCTCTATTTCACTAGAAAATCTCCAAGAAGAGCTTCAATTCTTCCTTCAAAACACCAACAACCCTCTAAACTTTCTCCTTCTCTTTCTTATAGCTTCTCATAGTGCCAATTTCTTCATTCAAATGCCATGCAAGGCAAGAGATTTCATGCAAAGATAACATTCATGCAAGAATCAAACTAGAGGTTCGAAGAGCCAAAACAACCCACATGTAGAGCTCAAGCTCAAAAACCAAATGAACAAACAAAACCAAACCCCTCTTTCTTCTTCCTAGGCGGTTTTCACCAACTTCAAAAATATTAAATGCAAAGTAGGACTGTCAGTCCTTCCAATTCTCCCGCCACTGCCACCTCTATTTCTAGCGAAGACTAAGTTCAAATTTTCATGCATCCAAAACTTTTCCAAATTTGGTAGTTAAAAAGAGATAAGGACTCATTAATTTCATCATAAATTATTAGGAATTAATGACACTAACTTTCTCCCTCCCTATGTCATCCCATATGCCCCTTTAGGTTAGCCAAACATTAGTTTAGGAACTAACATAGGTCCTTAGGTATAATTCTTTAGTCTTAGGTCCCATTTAACATATAAAATAACAAAAGAACTTAGTAACTTAGGTTAGGTTACTCTTTTTAGGATAAAGTTCCTAATTTAAGGAACATAGTGTAAATAGGTTCCATGTTCCTAATTTAAGAATTACATCTTACTTTAATAGAAAAGAGGAACCAAATTATTACCCAAATTTAGATACAAAGCAGAGAGCCAAGGAGATCGGATCATTCCTGACCTTCGTACATTCAAGGTCCAAGAGCCTTTCATATGTCCAGCTTGGACATTATGACAACAAGGTTTGAAAATTAGAAGCATACCTTGGATCAATGAAATTGATCCAAGGTAATGTTGTTCTGAATCCCCAAGAATTATGAAAATTGAAACTCAATTTATCAATCCCAAGTAGTGAATTATTCTACATAAAAAGAGATGAATTGCTTCATTTTAAATTAAGCAAAAACATGAAAAAAATTGTACCTATTTCAGCATATAACATATTACCTACTGCAAACATGATTTCATAGGTCATAAGAGTACACCATCTTAAGACAAAATCACTGTCAACATTTGAACCTTCCATAACATAAGTCATCATAGATACTAGTCATGCTAGAGGTGTTACATAAGGGGAGTCAATCACCACAACAGATGAAGTAGGGACAAAAGATGAGGAAGGAGACTTGGTTCCAATTTGTAAAATTTAAACTTAAATTTCCTTTTAGAATCCTCACTTTTATCTTTTTCCTCATGAGATGGGACCACCTCGACACGGAGATTCTTGGAAGCTTCTAGAATTGTGAATCTCTATGTTGAATATTACATTATTACAACCATGTGTTGGTTTGAATTAGGATATGAGCAGCCCTATCCTTAATGGATGTATATTCTTTAACATACCAATTGGTGGAGGAATTCCAAAGTTTTCTCCATCGATTTTTTCATACATAGGGTCAAAGATATTTCCATCATCAACTAACCCTTTAGGAATATCAACAAGATTAAGAGTTATTATGTCATCTATAATTAGACTTATGTTATCCTTCCTTTGAATTGATAGTTCATTCTTGAAATCAGCTCAAATGTCTTCAAGGTGCAGGGCGTGAAGTTGCATTATTCAATGAGGTTTTATAAAACTTTGATAATCAAAACCTAGCCTTGGCGGCATATTCTTTTTAATCTCATTTTGCATTTTATTGATGACATTCTTTCTTTAATGATACAAAGGAAATTTTGGACCTTTATGTCTTCCTAGAATTGTCTAGAACATTTTCAATACGAAATAGATTTCTAATAGCTTTCCAACACATATTAGAATGCATAAATCAAACATCGTATGCTCTCGGTACACTGGTCAAAGTTTGGGTCAAAGTGTGGTCAACATTTGGTCAACGTTGGTCAATGGGAAAATTGATGGTATTGAAATCAATTATATTTAGTTTAGTTTCGTAGATCTCATCAAGACCTTTCCGATGCATTTTGAATAAACCAAATCCAAGTCCATATGTGAAAGATATGAGCAGTCAAAGTTCTGGTCAAACCCAAAAAAATGATGACGTGGTATTAATGTGGATACTCTCGGTGAGTAACATGTGGCACTTGATTTTTATGGGCATGTGGATCTATTGTTTTTGGACACTTGTCGATTTAAATTAGCACGTGTTTTCTTTTTTTTTTTTTAAGAAAATCAAAATGTATATATAATAAACAAATTTTTTTTTGTTTTTAATGTGGGAAACCCACGTGGGATTCTCCATCCCTATTAATGTGGGATATTCCCACATCCCATACAACACCAAAGATATAGGATTAATCCTCCCATATAAAGGCAACATGAAACATGACCTTAAATAAAGTAAAGGTAATGTTTATCAACAGTGGCCCGTGAGAAATTAAAGGAGGGTGGTTTATGTGGATTGAAATCCACGTATATGTGGGATGGGATTTTATCCCAAAAGTTATGCATAGCCTATTTAAAGGTTATGTAGCTACATTTTAATAGTTGGAGCTGAATATTTCAAAAAATATTGTGGGATAAGTATTATCCCGAAAACCAATGTAAGTTGATTATCCCTCATACGGGATGTATAAGGATAAATAAGATATCCTTAGGAATCAGGCTCACATGGCCTATATAAGGCCCCTCTTACACACCATTATATACAATGAAAGCTATAATCTTCCAATCTATTTGAAAGGCATAAAGAGAATAGTGAAGAATTACAAGGCTTTATTAAAAAGCAATATTTTTGTAATAAAGTCCTATTTAAAATTTTATAGGAAAATATTGTGGGAGATTAAGTTCTATTTTTAATAGGAAAATTGTAAAATTGGGAGTTATTAGAAACTCACCAATTGGCCCATAGTGCCACACTTTTATTTGCGGAGCATGAGTCGAAATTGTTGACCAAACAACCATAGGTCATTTGCAAACATACGGAAGGTTGATCGAGTTCCATAGGATTCTTGTGCACCAAGAAGGTGGAGGATGTGACTAACTTAGCATCGATGTTCTTTAAAGTTCTAGAGTACTTTGTAGGCAAGTAAATTTCCATTAGGTTTTGTTGTAAAATTCATATTGTACTTGCAAATTTTGACTAGTGGAACGGTTCAAAAGAACCCAGAGACATAGGTTATTGCCGAACTCCGTAATCAATCTGTGTGTAGTGTGATTTACATTTTTGCATTTATTTCGAGTTGATTACTTAAAAGGATTAATTTATTGGCAATTATTAATAATCCTATAGGGTTCAAGGTCATAAAAAAGATAAATATATATTAAAAATTTTGAGTTGGATTTTTAGATCATTTAATAATAGAGGTGTAAGTTTATCTTCCAATGGAGATAGGGAAATGAACCCATTATTTATGCTTACTTTGTTGGAACTTGTCAAAGTCCAACATTTGTCTATCCAACTCCATGAGGATCCATTTTCACTTGGAAACCTCAAAAATAAATTGGAGACCCCAAGAATGATGCAACCAAGTAAATAGGTGAATTTATGAAATTGTAAAAATATGTAACCCCATTTTGACACTATGTTCCATGCAGCATGAGAAACCCTTTTCTTTGATAAATTGGGTTCAAATCTATAGATAACGTTGTAGATAAAATCATCGTTAACTCTTGAGAAATACTCCTCGCTTCCTTTGAGAGATAGTAGAAGATAATACTTGTAAACATGGTCTCGAGGGCACGGAGCACTTGGGATTCATTATACGATAAATTCTCATCCTCGCTACAACATAAGTGACATATGACATCATGTATAATTTTCTGTAACCAAAACCTATTTCATCTGGTTGTTAGTAGTGTCATTGATGAATGCACCCGATCAAATTATTTCTCATTTTTCGTATGTTAATGAGGAATTGATACATCCATCCTTGAAACTCTCTAGCCTCAGGGAGTCTGAAAAATCTTATAAGAAGTGTGATGGTATCGTCAATTTCCAAGTTGAATTTACTTCTAGGTATGGTTTTTGGAAATATGGACAAAGAAGGCTTAGGTTTCAACAAGTAATTTTTGTTTACATACTTGAAACAATCATCCAAAATATCTTCCCAATCTTGTTGAGCTAGTTTAGGATATGTCTTGAAGTATTTAGTGAAATTAGGGATGTTGAGAAGATCATCAAAGTAGTTGGTGTCCAACTTGACTACCACCTCACCTATTTGATTTTGAAAATACCTTGAATATGATTCATAATGATTAGCATAGACAAGAATGCATTTTAGTCACTAGGTAAATATTGGAAAGGCACCAAAGGTAACTTTCTATTATAATTACACTACATCCATGAATTATGTCAAGAAATTTGTTCTTTGTTCCAAAACTCTTTCATGTCAACATGTCCTAACATCGTTTCCCTAATATCAATATTGGAGGGACGTATGATCCCCTGATATTTGTACTTCATCTCTTTAGATGAATCCTTTTTCCCCTTGCCTTTACATGAATCTAGACATAAGGACTAAAGAAAAATATCTGCAAAGTCCCTAAAATATCTTTAGAGAAGTTTAGATTTTAACCCCTACAATATACGTTACATAGTCGACAATTTGGTCGAAAGGAGAAATTTTTGAGAAACTTTAGAAACACAATATACCATCGAGGTTATATCCTTGATCGATACCTCAAGAAACTTAATACACTATCAAGATTTACAACTTGTTTGGCACTATGAAAATCGACACACTTTGCGCGAGATACGACCTTGTTTGGAAATGGAATATTTTTTCACACTTGTCAAGAAAGTAACCTACTTCAATAAGGGAAAAACCCAAAATGTATTTTTAGGTTAAAAATCATTAAGTATCTTTTCCCATCTTGTTCCTTCAGAAACCCTTACAAAAATTAACAAGTTAAAATCCTAAAAGGTTCACGGTTTTGAAGGTAAAACAAAAATAACAATTGGAAAAGACAAGTAAGGGGTAAGAGACCTTTGAAAAATTGAAAAAAACTCCTCAATTTACTAAAAACCAAGATAATAACCTCAAAAATGCAAAGCACAATTCAATTATAAGGAGAGTTACTTACCAAAAGAAGAACCAAAACTTAAAATTCAAGAAAAATAATCAAAAATGCTAATAAAATGCCAATCGTGATTTTGGGGTGCAAAAGCAAGACAAAAATCCAATTTTAAAAAAATAGACAAAGTACAAATAATATGGAAATCCCACCTATTTATAAATTAAATTGCATTAATTACACATAAACCAACACGTGTGGGCCACAAACTCCACCTTGGAATTTATTGCATTGACTTGGCGGTGAAATTTTTTTGCCTGCACAAGACACCTCGTGAAAGCATGTAATTAGATCCGAGAACCCGACACAAAGGATTCCAGAAGGGAGTTGGGGTTCGGGTTTAAGAAACAAGTGACATGTGTCATATTAATTGTCCGCCATGTTCTAATGTATACAAACCCAAAAGTCTAACATACAATAGTGTTTATGGTTTTGAGTTTGGAAAACACATCTCATGTTGCATGTGGTTTTGGGGTGAGATGATCTTATGCACTCGGAAGCCAAAACACGAAAAGATGTAGTGTGTTTGGTTTTCAGGGGTAGAAAGCACATAACACTTAACATGTAAAATGCTAAGGAAAACCCAAAATATGATACAAAGGACAAAGGAGGCATTTTCAAAATAATTCTTGAATGGAAGATAGATTTTAATAGGTTCATCAACATGAAAATTTGATTGGTTATCCCCATTTTATCAATAAACTCAAAAATGGGATAACACTCACCCACTTGCTTATTTCTTGCATGGAATAGTCACACACAACATTTAGGACTAGTGTCCCTAAACACCTTTTAGTGTAATTTAGGCCAACTTCTATCATCAATGCAAGCTCATAGTCGAATGAATCATCTACTTATAGCTCCCCTAGACTTATACCATCTTTCTCTAGCTGAAAACACAAAATAAGACTTCATACCTTCCTATCATGTGTTGAAGATTATCCAAAAATTAATTACTACCATGAATCAACTTTTCAGTGATCTTTACCTTTAAAGCATGTCATTTCACTCTTTTTGGATATATGATCTACTCAACAAGCCATTATACCTATAATTATCCTTCATTTTTCTATGCAATCCTTCATGGCACCCTATACACTTGTTTGAAGTCAAAATAGGATCCTCTTTCCTTAATGGTTCTTCATAAGCATGTAGATGACTATTTTCAAAGAAAGGACATGCCACATTACCCTGATAAGGTACATCTTTTACTCATGGTGTATTGAAACAATCAAACTAGCTCTTGACATGATTTTTTCATCTTGTTGCACTTCTTAAAGCATACAAACTCCTCAACATGTATCATGATGAAATCCTCATGATACCTTCATAGAAAAACCTAGAAATCATACATGATCCTCTATGTTATTATCACCACTTCAAATAGAGATACTCATATATTTTTTGCACATTTTGTCAATGTATTTGCATCTACCACTTCCATTCTACCTTGTCAAACTTCTTGACACCTTCTTGGCTGGAGGATGGTCATGGACTACTTTCCTTATCTTAATAAAGCTTTAGATATCTATAGATAGCCGCTTCAACACTCATCCTTGCATATTATTCACCTTGGTACTTAGAGTGAAATTTTCCTTGAAGTTTATGCACATATAATTATCACTTTATCTTCACTAGATCCTCTAGACACTAGAACTTCTAATTTTATATGACCATTAACTCCCCTACCTTGAGAAGCTCTATTTAAGTCCCTTCATAGTCCCTAGACATGATTAATTCCCTTAAATTTAAGATTTCACACCAAATCTATTGTCTTGTATCATGATTCTCAACCTTATTAGACTTGAAAAACATCAAGGATTCACATGTACATGTGAGAGACTCTATTAAAAATATATAAGACCACCTACATGTCTATAACATGTCATTCTCTCTCAATCATTGTTCCTTGTTACTTAATATTCCTCATCATTATCTAAGCTTTGAGATCCAATAATAGGATGTTAAGTGATCATGTAAACCATACTATCTTATCATGATAAGATGATATCTCGAATCTTAGAAAATCATGCATGGGCTCAAAGAATTCAATTTTACCTTCTTGATCAATGTTTACACCTATATTATTTCTTGCCATGTATCCTTTCCTTAAGGGTTTTTCGTGTCTAATTTTTATAAAATGAATTTCCATATAGACTAAAAACACTTAGAGTACCCATTTTACCTTTTAAGCACTTCCCAAAGATTCACAACACCTTTCTTCACAAAGATCTTCTAGAATCCACTATCTCATATTCAAATTAGGTCTTCAATTGATGCTTATAGATTTACCCTAGAATGTCATATTTTCCCATCATTTGAGGTCTTCTCATGGCTTAATTCTTATTTAATATTGATGTAGGTAAAATGTAGATACTTTGTTCCAAATATTGATTTTAAGACTTTGGAAGCAAATCAATGACACTTAACTAGTATTTTTTTTTTGAGTAATCTTTAATCTTTCTCTGAAACTCCTCTAAATACGTAATTTAGAACACACATTCCATAACAACCATTCTTATAACAGATAACCATATGCAGTTGTGATGACTTGGTAAGCTACCGATCTATTCATTTCATGACTCGGTGAACTACCGATCTATTCATGTTTAACACTAAGTATTGAATACTTTTCTGTATACTACATATACTTGGTTCTCTTACCCTATTCTATGGGTATTGAGTGATATGTCTAAGGAACCTAACTGAATAGTTGTTACCAATATTCATCTGCATCATGATCCTTAGACTAGGTGACATAGGACAACGCAATCAACAACTTGATACTTTGGCCAAAGATTTCTAACATACTGTTTGTATTACTTATTCCTTGATGGCATACTCATCAATCTGGAATACATCCTTCACCCCCACTCTATTGTTATCTAGAATGTCCTTTACTGACTTCCGTCAGTCCTCTTGCCCAAGGTTTAACCCTAGTTCTGGTTAACAACGTAGGTTATGATAGGAAGGGGCTCACAAAGACTTAGGATATATTGGCATACTGGGTCAACCTAGGTCAACCCCTGTGTGCCAAGGTACCCTGAGTCCTAGAGGGCTACTTCATATCGTAACTATGCTACTACCCAGTCCTAGAGAAAACTAAGTTCAAGTCCATAAGTGTGTAGATCTAGATGATCAATGCAGAAGGGTGTTGCCACATGTCAACTACAATGTTGTATCCTCGAGAAGATCCCAATCTTCTCGAAGGTACAACCCTATAGTTGGCATGTGCCAACATCCTATAGAATAGCCTCTTCGAGATGTACATACCCCTAGGAGATTATTAATGTTTAATTAATTTGGATACTTAAAAGTAGATTTCAGCAACCCTGCCCAAACCCTAATCCAACTCTCCCTAAGTTCTTTTCCAAATCAGGTTCCATTATTCCCTGAAGAACTTCCTTAACTTAAGATTGCTTTCGATGTTCGTTAATTTTGGCTTAACAAGCAACTACCAAGAAGAAAGGACAACAACCTCATAAGTTCCATTTAATGTGACTTAACCATTCAAGGAAGTGTAACAACCACCTAGTTGTATCTTAATAGACTTTATTAAATGAAGTCTAATGATTATAAATCATATCTTCCTTTTTGTTTACTTTTTCATAAGAGAGGAAGAGTCTTCCTCTTCATGGTTAAGTTCTAGGGTTTAACACACCCTTTATGTCCTTTACAAATTCTATAGTTTTCATTGTAAGTTCATTACACGTTACCTTAATAATATGAATTGTTTAGATAAGAACATTGAATTTATGCAACTTATTTAGTTGCATCACATTTAGGGAAATTACTCTAATTCCTTTTTCCTACTTATCCAAAAATACTCATTTAAACATATAAATAACATGAAGAATATCAACAGGATAGGATTCCATTTCTTTTACAAAGGTACAAGATAATTTACACAACCCATGCAAGTAAATTCTCATCCTTCAATTCATTTTCAAAACTTATACATTTACAACTTATGCATTTTAGGCATACTGCATGACAACAACCTTCATTCAAAAGAAAATAACTTTTCTTTTTCAATACAACTTAAGAACGAATCAGAATTCTTCACAAGAATCAAACTTAGATCAGCCAATGCATCATATAAGTTTTTGCCTTCTTTTATCACTTACGAAGTCCATCTGCAAAAATTGCTAGCACGGGTCAGTTCAATGAACTGAGCATGATAAGCACTAAGCCTTAAAATGAAGTGCATTCCACTAATTGTTCCAAAAAAAACAACCCTGCTTTAATGAACAATTAGTATTTCATACTCTAAGCATAAGTAATAACAATAAAAAGAAGAGCATTAATGAACCAGATTCACAAAAAGAAGAACAAAATATAATCTATAATATTTGTCTTACAAATTAAAGTATAATTGATCCTATCAATTATCTTTACCAAACAACAAATCATAACATATCATTGTTTCCAATCCTACCAAAATATAATACAACACTTATCTTTACTATAAGATACAGGAAGTGTTTACAACATATTCTCTCTAGGATGTTTCATCTAACTTTCAAGTAAAGAAGAAGAGAAACCATTCCCATTATGCCAAAGTACATAACATCATCAACAAAGTAGAAACAGGTGCATATCAAGACTTAAACTATTTCCTTTAAAGGTCATCTACTTTAAAATTCAACATTTTAAGGTATTCATCAAAACAGATCCATATAAAAGAAATCCAAGAAGGAATGATGGATTAACAGTCAAACAACAAGTTTGCAATTTCTTTTTGCCAACCAATCATCAATCTCTTTCTACTTCATTTCAGTCAAATGACAAGTATAAAAAGACTAATTAAGTAATGATTCTCTTTTCCATAAGAATAAAAATCAAGAAGGTTCCAACCAATGAACTTAACCCAACTGCATTAGAAAAGGAGTCCTAAAAAAATGATCCCAATCTATAATCATTTCTTTCAACTTAATTTAACAATTTTTACCTTTTCTTATACATACAGTTTAAGTTCATGCAAGAGTTCCCAAGAAAGAGAACAAGAACAACTTCAAGGAAAGAGAAAACTTAATGCTATCTTCCTTCCTTTCAAAATCTTCCCAATATAATGCATGATTTCTACTTTCCATTTGAAACATTATAACAATGAAGTTCATACACACCCACTTCCATAGATCATAAAGAATCACAATTTATCTTTCAAAGACTTAACATTCTTTCATTGGACCCAGAAAACCTCAAGATAAGAAGAAAACATGCTAACATTTTTCTTTCTTAGAACCCTTTACTATCAAACAAGTGAAGTTCCATCAATCCTTACCATTAATTTTCCCTTTTTAAACTCATCACTATAAGAAAATGAAGAAGTTCAAAAATGACAAACCAACAATCAATTTTGAATCAAATTTATCTTTCAAGACTTAACATTCATTTATTGGACCTGAAACTAAGACCATGAAATTTCAAGATAGAAGTTCTCCTAACACTAAAAATTTTCCCAATATTCGAAAAAAGGATTCTGAATCTAGAACCAACTCCATCTATAATTTAGAAAACTCATAATAAACTCAATGGTTTCCAAATAAATGACAAGATCAAAACAACATATATAAAATACGTACTATCCAAGACTCGAATTACAAATCTGAGCACAATGTAAAGCATAAGCTCCCTCAAAGGATCAAGATCATTCAAATGCTTATAACCAAGTTCGGGTAACAACATGTTCCCTCTTTAGTTTATAAAATAGTCAAAAGACTATAATATTTGAACCAACACATCATTCAAGTTACCATTTCAATTAAAAACACCAAGTAACAAATTGATTGTATAGTGTTGCATC
Source organism: Taxus wallichiana var. yunnanensis (assembly GCA_018340775.1). NCBI lineage: Eukaryota > Viridiplantae > Streptophyta > Pinopsida > Cupressales > Taxaceae > Taxus > Taxus wallichiana. The sequence goes on along the minus strand of CM031244.1, from coordinate 376,153,089 downwards.
ACAATATCACAATCATGAATTCATAAATACACCAGCACCGTAATGCTAGACCAATAAAATGAAATTACTTATAAAATAGTTCAAAATAAGAAAAGAGCTTCCTTTTCAGTTAACATCCTATCAAACCCTATTTCCCAACTCAAATGGAATGTAAGATGCTTAATGAGCTCAGACCAGATGACAACAAAACATGAAAGTCGGGTTCATAAAGAACCTCCAATAATAGTTAAATGGTCATAAGGACAATAGATCACAAGCACCATGCCTTAAGCAGACTTTAATCAATAGTCCAATTTATCCAAGATAATAAAACACAGGTTCCAAGTTAGATGCAAGTTTCAACAATAGTCAAATTTTTCAAGATGAAATACAAAAACCAAGCCATATACGGTTTTATCCATGAAATACAAAGTTTCCCATTTAACTATGAAATACAAAAAAAACATAATACGGGTTTATCCAGCAACCCATTTAACTATGAAGCACCATAGAGAAATCTCTACAATAGTTCTCTCCTACCAAAACAAGTTTCCAATAAAAGCTCAAACTTGCATACAAGTTTTAATAAGAACTGGAGTTCTTTACCAGCTCGAGATCACAAATCACTTCAAGTTCTCAAAACACTAATCTCAACAAACACAGACAGAACTCAGAGTTCCTTTAAAAACTCAGCTAGTAATTTATTGTCAACAAAAGTAGTCAAAACCAAACAACAATTTCCAACAACCTAAAAAAGTTAAAAGAGTTACCAACTTTGTTCTTGCATGCATAGTTCTTTTGTGCAAAAACAATACAACATAAGTTTCCAACAGAATCACATATATCATGGATTCAAAACCCAGAATGCAAGATTTACTAAACCCATCAACCAATTAACCAGATAGAGCATGCAATGCACAAAACTCAATAGAGCAGAGTTGCTTTAATGAAAACACTTAGAGGAAAGCAAGAGATTTTAATAGTTAGAGCCTATCATGCCTGATAGTGTCTCTATCAAATCAAAGAAGACCTCCAACCGAGCTCACTTCTTCTCCTCTTCTCCACGAAAGATCAAACAACCAAGATACTTCTTCCACAATGCCTCTTATACATTCCATGAAATGAAAATAGATTCGAAACCTCAAAAATAGCCATGAAGTGTAGTTTAATCTATTGGTTCAAAAAACCAGAGCGCATGTAATGAAAATAGAGAACATGCAAAATGAAACAACCAAAAAAAATCCGATGGCATGCCTACCAAGATGGTTTGGGCTCGTGAACCAAAAAAATTAATTTCATTAACTCCATATCTCCCACCTAATCTTCCTTGCCACCACCTGCCAAGTCTGGTGAATGCCAAGTCCAAATTAACATGAGTTTCCATTTTTAGTGATACTGCCACCTAAGCCTCCACCAATCCAACTAACCCCTGCCAAAGCTGGTAGTCCGTATGCATTCACCATCCTTATCAATAACATAAATGCCTTAGGAACCATCACCCAAGTGTATGCGACCACTTAAGTCCCAATTCATATCCATTAGTTTAGGATAGATTAGATTGCTTAGGTTAGATCTTAGGTAGAATTAAAATTTATACCTTAGGATATAACACTAACAACTAACCCCACCATAGGCCTTAGTAATTAGGTTTAGATAAACCCTCATAGGTAAATAATTCAAAGTGCCATAGTTTAAAACACTAGGTTAGGTTACAATAATACCTTGTAGTATTAGGATCTAGGTTAATTTAATACCTAGTAACCTTTCTAATTCCATTAGCACCGAGCTTAGGTTTTAAAATCAACCAATTACTTAATAAGGAGGTTAGAATCAGAATTCTATCAAGTGACATAGCTTAGGTAGAAAATATATTTTTTACCTAGCTTAGGATCCCGTAGGTTAGTCCTCTATAGGATCCTAGATCTCTCTTATGCCGTGAACAAGTTGCATTCCATTTTCATCAGCAATGACTGTCATGGTCGATCTCCAATGACCCAAGCAAAACAATCCATTGAATGGAAGTACGTTCACATAGAAATCAAAGAACTTGCAACAAAAAAGTTTAGTCCAACATGTATCTTAACTCATGGAATGTCAATTTTACCATTCATTCAATAGAGCAGATTTAAAACATTCCTTGGATCACTGAAATTGATCCAAGGATGAGTCAGATAAATAGATAAGTTTACAACTCTTAAACCAGATTGCAAATCACCTACCAGAAGTGAAAAATGGATTCAGGGAAGCCATTCCAATTCAGTCAAAGGATCTTAAGAGCATAAAAGACTTATCCATATCAAGCATGATTTCCAATAATCAAGAAGAACATATCCTTATAAGGAAAATCACATGTCAACACTTGAATGCAAAGGAGGAAAATAACAACTGTCAAGGGTGTTACATGCTTCCCTCCTAAAAAGAATCATCATCCCGATGATTATCTCTTTTAACAATTTACATCAAGGATAGTCAATTCATTCACTTCTCTTATCCTAAGTCAAATATTTCAAAACCTTATAGTTCCAGAAATCAGTATTAAATAATTTTTATTCAAATCAAGTAAATATCTACCCAAAACTGGCTTACTTAATGTCATAAAAGATAAAATCATAAAAAATTTATCAATCAATGATTCAATTTTGTTCAAATAGATATGGAAAAGTAGTTTTCATATCCTCTAGATTTTCCCAAGTTGCACTCTCCTTGTTAAACTGGTCCCACTGGACCTTACATTGACTTATTTCTCTATTTCTTAAATGCAACTGGTGAGTTTCCAGCACTCGAATGGGTTTAACCATGATTATTCCTGGGTCTTGGACCTACAAGGAATTCCAATTTAACACATGTGATAAATCTAAAATGTATTTCTTAAGCAAAGAAATATGGAAAACATCATGCATTGTGATGAAAAGGTGGTAGTGCTAAACGATAAGCTACATGGTTGATTACTTCAACTATTTCAAAAGGTCCCACATAATGAGGTGATAACTTGGCAGCCTTGCCAAAAGTTATGGAACTCTTTTTGGTTTAACCCAAAGAAAAACCTTCTCTCCAAGTTCAAATTTCCTGTCAACCCACTTTAAGTCAAGCATAACTCTTTTGCCTATCTGCTGCTTCTTTCAAGCATTCATGAATCATTTTAACTTGTTGTTCCATTTCCGTAAGGATTTCAGGTCCAATTACCTCTCTATCCTCAATGCTATCCCAACTAATAGGGGTTCTGCATTTCCTTCCATAAAGCACCTCGAAAGGTGCCATCTTAAGAGAAGCATGATATGTATTATTGTATGCAAATTCAACTAATGGAAGGTACTCTTCCCACTTATACTGTTGATCCATACAATACATCCGTAACATATCTTCCAAAACCTGATTTACTCTTTCAGTCTATCCATCCATTTCTGGATGATACGCAGAACTGAAATTCAATTTAGTTCCAAGAGTTGCATTGAGTGTTTTCCAAAACCTTGACGTCATTCTAGGGTCTCTATTAGATATGATTAATTCAGGTACTCCATGTAATCTGAAAATTTTGTGTACAAATCTTTTAGCCAAAACAGAGAATCATCCTTTAGATTTCCAAGCAATAAAATGAGCTACTTTCGTTAGTTTTTCAACTACTACCAAAATAACATCATGTTTATTTCTTGACATAGGCAATCCTTGTACAAAATCCATGCTTATTACCTACCATTTGTACTGTGGTATGCTATGAGGATACAATAAACCAGCTGGGTGCATATGCTCCACTTTTACACATTGACATTCAAGACAATGAGTCACAAAATCAATAACATCCTTTTTCATTCCCTTCCAGAAATATTGTTGTTTTATATCAGCAAGCATTTTTGTAATGCCAGGTGTCAGAAAAAGGTGAATTGTGAAACTCTGCCAACAATTTCTTTCTCAAATCATTAGGCAAAGGTATGTATACTCTATTTTCATATCGTAAGATTCCTTCATTATCAAAGTGAAAACCTTTATACCTTTCATCCTTCGGATCTGCAGCAAGCATGCTATTTTTACTTGTTGAAAGTAAGAGTCAGATTCCATAACACTTTTTACTTCATCCTTAAACTGAGTTCTTAGTGTTATAAGAGCAGAAATGTGCTTCCTACGACTTAGAGCATCAACCACTCTATTCTCTTTTCCTTTAATGTAACTTATGTCAAAATCATATTGAGACAAAAACTCTAACCACCTTCGTTGTCTTGCATTCAAATTTGGCTGAGTGAAAATGTACTTCAGCCCAAGATGATCAGTTTTCAACTCAAATGGTTTACCAAGCAGATAATGCCTCCAAACTTGAAGTGCATGAACTATGGCAAGCAAGCTCTAAATCATGTGGAGCATAATTCAACTCATGTAACTTAAGTTTTCTACTTTCATAAGCTATGACATGATCATTTTGTAACAAAATACCTCCAAGACCTTCCCCGGATGCATCCGTTACAACCGTAAAGTCTCCATTAGGATCAGGTATAGCTAAAATAGGTGTTGAAGTCAACTGAATTTTCAAATTTTTAAAAGTAGATTCACATTTATCATTCCAAACAAATTTCTTATCCTTTTTCTGCAATGAAGTTATTGGTGCAAGCCACCTTGGAAAAATCCTTAACAAATTTTCTATAATAACCTGCAAGGCCCATGAAGCTTCTAACTTCATGTACATTCTTTGGTGTAGGCCACTCGGTTATAGCTACAATTTTAGAAGGATCTACAACAATCCCATCTTTACTTATAACATGACCCAAATAGTGAACTTCAGTGTCATAGAAAGAACATTTGGACAACTTACCATATAACCGTCTCTTTCTCAGAATTTCCAAAACTATTTTCAAGTGTTCATGATGCTCCTCAACACTTTTAGAATATATGAGAATGTCATCCAAGAATACAAGCACAAACTTGTCCAAGTATTCTTGAAAGATATTATTCATTAAGTTCATAAAAGTCTGCAGGTGCATTCGTTAATCCAAAGGGTAAAACCATGAATTCATAATGTCCATACCTTGTTCTAAAAGCCATTTTATGAATGTCCTCATCCTTAATTTGTAATTGATGATATCCAGATCAAAGATCTATCTTAGAATATACCGATGCTCCATGCATCTGATCAAATAGATCATCAATTCTAGGAAGTGGGTATCTATTCTTGATTGTTGCTTTGTTTAACATCCTGTAATCAATGCACAATCTAAGTGTTCCATCTTTCTTTTCACAAAGATCATTGGTGCTCCCCAAGGTGAAACACTTGGTCTAATCAAACCCTTAGACAAAATTTCTTGCAACTGAGCCTTAAGCTCTACTAACTCTGTGGTAGTCATTCGATAAGGTGCTTTAGAAATAGGTTCAATACCTGGTTTGATTTCAATCGTGAAGTCAAACTCCCTTTTGGGTGGTAACCCCGAGTAATTCTTCCGGAAACACATCACCGTAGTTCCATAACAATGGATAACGTTCCATGAAATCATTGTTTTCTTCCGTAGATTCTGAAATTTTTACTGCATATAAGGTACAACCCTTATTTTTGGCCTTTTAAGTTAGCATAGTTGACAATTTCCTAACAGAAATTTCTCATTTTACACCTTGAATCTCTGTTGTTTTCTACAGATCATCTAAACAACTAATATGTTTTTCAAAATAGTCTACCTTTTCTTTATGCTCTGCTAACCAATTTACACCTATGACTATATCATAAGATCCCAAAGGTGCTACATAGAGATCAACTTCTATGGAAAAGCTAGGTAAGTCAAGGACTGCCCAAAAAGACACATACTAACTGTATGAACAAAATTATTACCATAATGTATAGTCCATGATTTATCCATTTTTCTAGCTTTTATTTTAAGTTTTGAAGCAAGTTTACTAGAAATAAAACATTCAAGTAGCTCCCGTATCAAAAATAATAGTTACAGGTATGCCGAATAACTTACCAAGAACTTCTATAGGTGTAACTTGCTTTTCAACTTGCTTGTCAGCTACTGCAACATGTATCTTGTGTTGCTGATTACGATCATCCTTCTTCAAAGGACATTGATTCACGTAATGATCTTTTGCCATAGTTATAACAGCCTCCTACCGGTCCCTTTTTGGGCTAGAATTATTTCCAGCCTTAAAGTTATCATTTTGACCTCCATAGGACTTCCGTCCATTATTATTACTCTTGGAAAAGTTGTTCCGTGTATTTCCAGCAGACTTATTCATTGTTGTTTTCTTATTATTATCAGTTGAAAACTTACTTTTATTACCAAACTTTTTCCATGGTCCTTTCTTAGGTGCAAGAGAAGCTGAAGAAGAGTTTGGAACTTTCTTCCGTACTTCCTCCTTGTGAGTAGAAATAGCCTTTAATTTTGTTCTTGCCTTATGGATTTTTCAACAACCCCTTCCATAGTGGTTGGGATGTGAACATCAACCTCTCCCCCAATAATGGGATTCAATCCCATGATGAATTTTGTATCCTGAACTTCTCATCAGTTTGATACTGAGGTACATACTTGAGTAGTTTCGTAAACCATTCCCAATACTCAGTTATAGTTAACTTCCCTTGAGCCAAGTTCTAAAATTCAGTCATTTTCTGATCATAATAAAGTTGTGGCAGCCATCGTTGCCTAAAATAACTTTTAAATTGATCCCAAGTGATGTTAGTTTCATCAATGTTTAGCTCAGCCTTACGATTGTCCCACCATGAAGATGCTTCATGGGAAAGCTGATATGCTCCCCAAATAGCTTTGGTTTCTTCTGAGAAGTTTCTTATTGCAAAGTACTTCTCCATTTTGCTGAGCCAATTCTTAGCTCCATCACCTAATGTGGTGCCATCAAACTTAGGTGGACTTATCCTTTTATATCATTAGTGAGTTCAACTGCCAACCTAGCCTTTTTGTTTTCTAGCTGGACAGGCACATTAGTATTGTTATTATCAACACCCATATTGGGGTTGTCCTCAGGAGGTGGCTGATTGTTATTACCAGCTTCTTCTTCCTCCTCATTACCCATCACTTGTTGCTCGAGTATAGTCAAATGATCTCTTGTGTCCAACAGGGAAGCAAGGATCTCATCAAGTTTTTGGGTTGTTGCTGCTCCTTCCTAGGTGGAGCATTGTTTGCAACATTTCCTCTTGTCCTAACCATTTTTTGTTACAAGAAAATTCAATTTTTTATCAGATTATGGACACAATAGGTCCAAGAGCTGCAACCTTCAACTCTGATACCAAGATGTAACATTCCTATTTTAAGACTTTAGAAACAAGGGAATTTTTTTTTTAGTAATGTTCTCTGTTCTAAATACATAATTTAGAACACACATTCCATAACAACCATTCTTATAATAGATAACCATATGCAGCTGTGATGACTCGGTAAGCTACCGATCTATTCATTTCATGACTCGGTGAACTACCGATCTATTCATGTTTAACACTAAGTATTGAATACTTTTTTGTATACTACATATACTTGGTTCTCTTACCCTGTTCTAGGTATTGAGTGATCTATCTAAGGAACCTAACTAAATAGTTGTTACCAATATTCATCTGCATCATGATCCTTAGACTAGGTGACATAGGACAATGCAATCAACAACTTGCGATACTTTGGCCAAAGATTTCTAACATACTATTCGTATTACTTATTCCTTGATGACATACTCATCAATCTGGAATACGTCCTTCACCCCCACTCTATTGTTATCTAGAATGTCCTTTACTGACTTCCATTAGTCCTCTTGCCCAAGGTTTAACCCTAGTTCTGGTTAACAACGTAGGTTATGATAGGAAGGGGCTCACAAAGACTTAGGATATATTGGCATACTGGGTCAACCTAAGTCAACCCCGTGTGCCAAGGTACCCTGAGTCCTAGAGGGCTACTTCATATCATGTAACTATGCTACTACCCAGTCCTAGAGAGAAACTAAGTTCAAGTCCATAAGTGTGTAGATCTAGATGATCAATGCAGAAGGGTGTTGCCACATGTCAACTGCAATGTTGTATCCTCGAGAAGATCCTAATCTTCTCAAAGGTACAACCCTACATAGTTGGCATGTGCCAACATCCTACAAAACAACCTCGTCGAGATGTACATACCCCTAGGAGATTATTAATGTTTAATTAATTTGGATACTTAAAGGTATATTTCAGCAACCCTGCCCAAACTCTAATCCAACTCTCCCTAAGTTCTTTTCCAAATCAGGTTCCATTAACCCTGAAGAACTTCCTTAACTTAAGATTGCTTTCGATGTTCATTGTTAATTTTGGCTTAACAAGAAACTACCAAGAAGAAAGGACAACAACCTCTTAAGTTCCATTTAATGTGACTTAACCATTCAAGGAAGTGTAACAACCACCTAGGTTGTATCTTATTAGACTTTATTAAAAGAAACCTAATGATTATAAATCATATCTTCCTTTTTGTTTACTTTTTCATAAGAGAGGAAGAGTCTTCCTCTTCATGGTTAAGTTCTAGGGTTTAACACACCCTTTATGTCCTTTACAAATTCTATAGTTTTCATTGTAAGTTCATTACACGTTACCTTAATAATATGAATTTTTTAGATAAGAACATTGAAATTCTGTAACTTATTTAGTTGCATCACATTTAGGGAAATTACTCTAATTCCCTTTTTCCTACTTATCCAAAAATACTCATTTAAACATATAAATAACATGAAGAATATCAACAAGATAGGATTCCATTTCTTTTACAAAGGTACAAGATAATTTACACAACCCATGCAAGTAAATTCTCATCCTTCAATTCATTTTCAAAACTTATACATTTACAACTTATGCATTTTAGGCATACTGCATGACAACAACCTTCATTCAAAAAGAAATAACTTTTTTTTTTTTCAATACAACTTAAGAACGAATCAGAATTCTTCACAAGAATCAAACTTAGATCAGCCAATGCATCATATAAGTTTTTGCCTTCTTTTATCACTTACGAAGTCCATCTGCAAAAATTGCTAAAGATGGGTCAGTTTAATGAACTGAGCATGATAAGCACTAAGCCTTAAAATGAAGTGCATTCCACTAATTGTTCCAATAAAAACAACCCTACTTTAATGAACAATTAGTATTTCATACTCTAAGCATAAGTAATATCAATAAAAAGAAGAGCAATAATAAACCAGGATTCACAAAAAAAGAAGAACAAAATATAATCTATAAAATTTGTCTTACAAATTAAAGTATAATTGATCCTATCAATTATCTTTACCAAACAACAAATCATAACATATCATTGTTTCCAATCCTACCAAAATATAATACAACACTTATCTTTACTATAAGATACAGAAGTGTTTACAACATATTCTCTCTTGGATGTTTCATCTAACTTTCAAGTAAAGAAGAAGAGAAAAACCATTCCCATTATGCCAAAGTACATAACATCCACAAAGCAGAAACAGGTGCATATCAAGACTTAAACCATTTCCTTTAAAGGTCATCTACTTTAAAATTCAACATTTTAAGGTATTCATCAAAACAGATCCATATAAAAGAAATCCAAGAAGGAATGATGGATTAACAGTCAACAACAAGTTTGCAATTTCTTTGCCAACCAATCATCAATCTCTTTCTACTTCATTTCAGTCAAATGACAAGTATAAAAAGACTAATTAAGTACTGATTCTCTTTTCCAATAAGAATAAAAATCAGAAGGTTCCAACCAATGAACTTAACCCAACTGCATTAGAAAAGGAGTCCTAACAGAATATGATCCCAATCTATAATCATTTCTTTCAACTTAATTTAATAGTTTTACCTCTTCTTATACATACAGTTTAAGTTCATGCAAGAGTTCCCAAGAAAGAGAACAAGAACAACTTCAAGGAAAGAGAAAACTTAATGCTATCTTCCTTTCTAAATCTTCCCATTATAATGCATGAATTCTACTTTCCATTAGGAACATTATAACAATGAAGTTCATACACAGTCCACGGACAGTAAAGATTCACAGTGTATCTTTTCAAAGACTTAACATTCTTTCATTGGACCAGAACAACCTCAAGATAAGAAGAAAACATGCTAACATTTTTCTTTCTTAGAACCCTTTACTATCAAACAGTGAAGTTCCATCAATCCTTACCATTAATTTTCCCTTTTTAAACTCGATAATAAAATAGTGAAGTTCAAAACACATCCCGCAATCAAGTTTGAATCCAATTTATCTTTCAAGACTTAACATTCATTTATGGACCCAAAAAATTAACCCAAACAAGAAATTGAGTAGATGCTAACACTCAAAACCATAAGAATTTCCCAATAGTTAAGGAAGAACTATCTATGTGGTTTATTCAAAGGATTCTGAATTTAAGAACTACTCCATCCATAATTTCAAATAAATGACAAGATCAAAACAACATATATAAAATACGTATTGTCAAGACTCGAATTACAAATCCGAACACAATGTAAAGCATAAGCTCCCTCAAAGGATCAAGATCATTCAAATGCTTATAACCAAGTTTGGGTAACAACATGTTCCCTCTTTAGTTTATAAAATAGTCAAAAGACTATAATATCTGAACCAACACATCATTCAGGTTACCATTCCATTAAAAACACCAAGTAACAAATTGATTGTATAGTGTTGCATCACAATATCACAATCACGAATTCATAAATACACCAACACCGTAATGCTAGATCAAGATAAAATGAAATTACTTATAAAAATAGTTCAATAAGAAAAAATGCTTCCTTTTCAGTTAACATCCTATCAAACCCATTTTTCAAATGGATGTAAAGCATAAGCTCCCCTCGAAGGATCAATATCATTCAAATGCGTAAGATTCTTAAAAGAGCTCGAGACTGATGACAACAAAACATGAAAGCCGGGTTCATAATGAACCTCCAAAAATATTTTAAATGGTCATAAGGACAATAATCACAAGCACCATGCCTTAAGCGAGACTTGATCAATAGTCCCATTTATCCAAGATAATAAAAACAGTTCCAAGTTCCAAGTTAGATGCCATAAACGGGTTCATGCAGGTTTCAACAATAGTCAAAGTTTTTGCAAGATGAAATACAAAAACCAAGCCATATATGGTTTATCCACAATCCCATTTAACTATGAAATAAAAATGCAAGCACCATAGAACCGAGAATCTCTGCTATAGTTCTCTCCTACCAAAACAAGTTTCCAACAGAAGCTCGAACTTGCATACAAGTTTTCATAAGAACTAGAGTTCTTTACCACTCTAGATCACAAAACACAACAAGTTCACAAAACAATAATCTCAACAAATACAGAAGAACTCGAGTTCCTTTAAAAACTCAGCTAGTAATTTATTGTCAACAAAAGTGGTCAAAACCAAACAACAATTTCCAACAACCGAAAAAGTTAACAGAGTTACCAACTTTTTTCTCGCATGCATAGTTCTTTTGTGCAAAAGACAATACAACATAAGTTTTCCAACATAATCATATAGACTATGGGTTTGAAACCTAGGATGCAAGATTTACAAACCCATCAACCAATTAACCAGATAGAGCATGCAATGCACAAAACTCAACAGAGAAGAGTTGCTTTAATGAAAACACTTAGAGGAAAGCAAGAGATTTTAATAGTTAGAGCCTATCATGCCTGATAGTGTCTCTGTCAAATCGAAGAAGACCTCCAGCTGAGCTCACTTCTTCTCCTCTTCTCCATGAAAGATCAAACAACCAGATACTTCTTCCACAATGCCTCTTATACATTCCATGAAATGAAAATAGATTTGAAACCTCAAAAATAGCCATGAAGTGTAGTTTAATCTGCTGGTTCAAAAAACCAGAGTGCATGTAGAATGAAAATCAGAGAACATGCAAAATGAAACAACCCAACAAAAATCCATTTGGCATGCCTACCAAGATGGTTTGGGCTCGTTAACCAAAAAAATTAATTTCATTAACTCCATATCTCCCGCCTAATCTTCCTTGCCACCACCTGCCAAGTCTGGTGAATCTCAAATCAAAAATAACATGTATTTCCATTTTTAGTGATACTACCACCTAAGCCTCCGCCAATCCAACTAACCCCTGCCAAAGTTGGTAGTCCGTATGCATTCACCATCCTTATCAATAACATAAATGCCTTAGGAACCGTCACCCAAGTGTATGCGACCACTTAAGTTCCCAATTCATATCCATTAGTTTAGGATAGATTAGATTGCTTAGGTTAGATCTTAGGTAGAATTAAAATTTATACCTTAGGATATAACACTAACAACTAACCCCACCTTAGGCCTTAGTAATTAGGTTAGATAAACCCTCATAGGTAAATAATTCAAAGTGCCATAGTTTAAAACACTAGGTTAGGTTAAATAATACCTTGTAGTATTAGGATCTAGGTTAATTTAATACCTAGTAACCTTTCTAATTCCATTCGCACCGAGCTTAGGTTAGAATCAGAATTCTATCAAGTGACATAGCTTAGGTAGAAATAGAAATATATATATTTTTACCTAGCTTAGGATCCCATAGGTTAGTCCTCTATAGGATCCTAGATCTCTCTTATGTTGTGAACAAGCTGCATTTCCATTTTCATCAAGCAATGACCTGTCATGGTCGATCTCCAATGACCCAAGTAAAACAATCCACTGAATGGAAGTACGTTCACATAGAAATCAAAGAACTTGCAACAACAAAGTTTAGTCCAATGTGTATCTTAACTCATGGAATGTCAATTTTACCATTCATTCAATAGAGTAGATTTAAAAAACATTCCTTGGATCATAGATAAATTGATCTTAAAGGATGAATCAAATAAATAGATAAATTTACAACTTAAAACAGATTGCAAATCACCTAGAAGTAAAAATGGATGGATTCAGGGAAGCCATTCCAATTCAATCAAAGGATCTTAAGAGCATAAAGGACTTCTCCACTTATCCATATCAAGCATGATTTCCAATAATCAAGAAGAACATATCCTTATGAGGAAAATCACATGTCAACACTTGAATGGAAAGATATAGGATATGCAAAACAAATCTTAGGCATGGAGATGCATACAGATAGGATAAATGGTAAGACTTGGTTATCACAACTTAGGTATATGGAAAAGATACTAACCAGAGTTGGTATGAAATAAGTGAAACCGGTTAGAATACCTTTTGCTTCCCATTTCAAACTTTTGTCAAGTTTATTTCCTAGAGAAGAAGAAGAAAAGGAGCATATTTGTCATGTACCATATCTAGAGAAGTAGGAAGTTTGTCATATGTTATGGTATGTAAAAGGCCTAACATTTCATATGCAATTGGAGTTGTCTTGGAGTTGTCAGTAGATTTATGGAAATTCTAGGTAGAGAACATTGGTCAGAAGTGAAGTGGGTGTTTCGCTACTTGCAAGGCACAAGTGATTATTGCATCACCTATAATAATATTTGTGGTTCTATTTGTGGCTATGTTGATTCATATTTTTAGGTGATTTGGATGAAAGAAGATCAACTTTTGGTTATGTTTTTACACTTGGGGTGGACCTATCATTTGTATGTCAAAGATTTAGGCGATCTTTGTTGTGTCAACAAGCGAGGTATAATATGTAGTTGTATATCATGCTTGTTAGGAGGAAATTTGGATAAAAGGCCTGTTGGATGAATTTGGAAGAGATCAATACAAGATGAAGAAAAGGTGATGAGTTATTAGGTGTAAGATATCAAGCGGATTTGTTTTCAAGGTGGAGATTGTTAAATATGTTCCAAAAACTTAAATTTTGGATCCCTTTATAGCATGGTTGGTACCTCACTTATTAAAGGTGGGGTGTGGGGGCTTTCCCCACTCTTATCATGAGGGGTCAAGGGGCCAGCGATATGTTATGGAGCCCTCGTGGCGGAGGTTCAAGGAGAATCCCTGAAGAAAAAATTAAAGAATCAATTCTTTGTTTTTAGAAAGATGAATTGAATTGAATTCTATTTTTAGTAAGGAAAATCCTAATGGCATTTTTCCACTCTATTTTAGGAGGAGGAATACAAATTGTACTTCTCCAATTATATGTATATATATTTTTGGAGATCTAAAGTTTCTCATAATGAGTTTGCATGTAATTTTTTCATCTTCGATTAATAAAGCTTGATATCTTGCACCATGGATGTTTCCCTAAACACTCCACTGGGATTTTACCATGTAAATATGGTGTTTTTCTCTTGCATGTTTGGTATTTCTTATATTTCATTTATCTCAATCTGTGTAAAGTGTTATCTTGTTATTCACATTTCTATGTATTCATTCCTGCATAGTATATGATAACCTAACAAAAGTAATTTGCATATTTCCTAGAAGGACATTTTCAAGAACATTCCAATTGTTTTGATTGTTGTAATATGTTAAAACAATGAATTTTTTCTTGATTATTCAAAAAGAAACTCTATTTCCTATATTTATCTCTGAATTACAAGAATTGGTGTTGGAGCTCATGAAGTTGGAAGAGACGTTGGTTAAAACTATGAAATGTTTCTAGAAGAGGAATACTTTGAAGTGAACATAATTTTCATTTTTCATTGAAGGACATTGTCATAAACATTTCTATTGTTTTCATTATTGTAATATGTTAAAATAATGAATTTTGTTTGGATTGTAAAAAAATTAAAACTCTTGCCTAGATTTATCTGCAAGATCTGTTATAGACCTAAAATTTGAAACAAAGGGATAATATATTTGGGAAGTTATTGTGGAAACTATTTTGATGTTCTAAATTGAGGACGTTGACCACAAGCACTGAGAAAAATGTGATATTTATTTTAATTTACTTCGTGTTCCTATTCAATAGGAGTCACATTAATATGTCAAATATGCTCAACCTAAACATCAAATATGTTTGTAAGGCTCATTGGTCAACCAACCAATGATTAAATACATGGTGTAATTCATTGAGAGGATTGTATATTCTATGACCTTTTTGGTTTTGAGCACAAGTGTGATGGAGGCATGTGGTTTTCTTCTCATGGGGTTTCTAGTGTCTTTGAGTACAATGCCCTACCCTGTTAGAATAGCAACTAATGAATTTTCTCCGGTTTGACATGGGAATGCAAATTCATGTAGAAGGAAATTTCATGAGAGTAAATTACATAATACCCATTATAGTCAACCACAATTGGAATGGACCCAACCCTTGGGATTCTAGGATAACCTTTTCTTCCAGTGGTGCATTATCTTTATCTAGCACTGCAATCACACTTTTGGAATTTTCATGACAATTTATTGAGAAATGTGTTGAAGATAACCATAACCCTTGTACATAAACAAAATTTCCATGTAAAGTGTGGGAATGTTTATAGAAAAATATTTAAGGAACCTATAATAGGTAGATAAGGAAATAAATGGATTCAACTAGATGACATGCCTAAAATACTAATAATGAGTACCTTCACATGCAATTTAACTATACATAGAATTGATGTGGACGTGAATAATCTCGCCCTTACTTTGACATGTGATTTGAGTGAAAAAAAAATGTAGATATTATATCATGATTTTTATTTTAATTATTTTTAAGAGACGAAAAGGATTGTTGGTCAATTACTTCTTTTTTCTTGTTTGAATATTATCGAGTTGAGTAGATATGCACCATTAATGTTGATAGGAGACAATTATTAGTGATTCTCATGTTGAAAGAGAATAAAAATATTTTATTAAGGGATGGATGGGAAAACTAAACTATAATGTGAATATATTAATCTCTATTTTAGCCCATTAAAAATCAATATATGAGTTAGATTCACTCTTATATGGCTAGTCATTGTTGAATCAATCAAATACTTGAATAGATTAATCCATCTATTATAACCCATTAGAAATAAATATTTGAGTTGGATTCATCCTTTATATAAATATGCTCCTCAAACACAGAGACACGCCCTTAATGTTGACAAGGGACACAATTACTATTTCTATAGTAAATTTGTATTCATGGCTAGATGGGAAATCCCACTTAGTTAAAATTTGAATATATTAATCCCTCTATTGTAGCCGTTAGAAATCAATATGTCTTGGATTCAAAATGTTGTTTTTGCATTCCCAGAGATAGTGATCTGATTTTTAGTTTTCTAACCTTTTGGAAATGACAATGAATGTTTTCTTGAAGTGATTCGTGGTTGTTCCCCTATTATGCCTTTTTCACTTGCTTGAATACTAGCCAGTAAGGTAGTTCTGAGGGTTGTAATATTGGTTTCGCTTGCTTGGCTTTTTGAACCATCAAGTTTTATTTTTAGAGATTGTTTATTGCCTTTTCAAGTATGGTTTATTTAGATTTAGATTTGTGTTTTTACGGCATGGAGATTGGGCCGAGTAGACCAACTGGGTGCTAGTTTATGATAAATGTTTGTATTCTTTAGTTAGTATATGATACATTCCAATATTATAAGCTACTTTGAATAGAATAATCCATATGTTATAGGCCATTAGAAATAAATATTTGATTTGGATTCACCCTTATACAAATAAGCTCCTTAGCACACGGTTTGGGGCATTTTTAGTTTTGTCAATTTTAAGGATTAATTAGTGGGCTTGTTTGTACCATTATTATTTTATTTTAAAAGTAGATAAGAACTCCAATCAACTCTATATTATTAAATATTTTTCTTACCACTCTTATCTTTATTTTGATTATCATTTTCATCTAAGTAGTTTGATTACATATGTCTATTTGTTGTTTAAGCTTTAATGGTTTATTTTAAAATTAAATAAGAACTCCAATGAACTCTATATTATTAAAAAAATTCCTTAACAATATCATCTTCATTGTCATTATCATCTCCATCCAAATAGTTTGATTACATACCGAGATATTTGTAGTTTAAGCTCTAATTATTGATGAAAGTTACATGGCTCAATTCTATACCAAATATCTATGTCATGGCTACCTAGTTCAAAGGTTTTGTTTTGAATCCTTTAAATTTTTGAAAGACATAAAAAAGGAAGAAATAAAGAGAAGGAATATTGCATACTATGGAGATAGTGCATCCGTAATTATATTATGAATGATGTAGTTACAAAGAGATTGATATAGATACAACCAACAACCATCTTTTAGTTAAATAACTAATGATGTCTTTATTTAATAAGCCTTACATTCTAATACCCCTCTTAAGGCTTATCCTACATAAAGCAAAAACAAACATTCTAACAAAACTAGAACCAAACAGAACTACATAATATTCAAATACTTTAACTTTGAAATAAGTGTTTTGACTAGGTAGGGATCCATCAAGCTACGTTGTGACTTTCGTAAAGGTGTAGCCCCCAAGCTAAATTCCCGAGTTCCTGGATTTCACCTCACTAAACTCTAGAATTATTAGATAAACATGCATATTAATCCATCGACAAGCTCCATCAAGTTATCTCATGACCCTCACGAGGATATAATTCCCAAGATCCACAATCTTCTAAACTATATAATAAATAGTCCATATCAAGATTTATCTACCCTGTATCCTTTCCTTCAAATTTTAGATCATCTTTATATTATGTATTTGTCACTTTGTCCTCACTACCTTCCGCATTTGGTGGGTCTTCAATCATGGCTATATTGGTTGTATTTGATATGCCTTTACCCTTAAGCACATCATTAGATCGAACATGACAATCCCACATTGTGTGGCCTATTTTCTTACAATAATGAAGTTTAATCTCCCAATTATCTTTATCTCGATCTTTTGTACAATAGTTTTTAGTGCTAGAATAAAATGCACTTTCTTGCCGAGAATGACCTTCTACATCTTCTACAGTTGTTTTATTTTCTTTAGCTAAAAGAGTTGTATTCATATCATCTAGACATTGAGATTGAATTTGATTGAGGGTAAATACTACATTACTATATTTTTAAGACACAATGTTTAATAAGATAGCTTTGGCATCCTCATCCTCTATCACAACTTTGAATTTTTATAGTTGTCTTATCGAGGACCTAAACTATTGATGTGGATTAACATAGAAACCCATTCATCCATTTTGAACCATTCTGAAGTGTACCCTTTCTTTGCTACAACTATGATGTTCATTGTTCCATGCCCTAGATATTGGAAGAATACAACTGAAAATGTGCCCTAGTTCATGATTTTTGGATGCTGATTCAAAAATTATTATTTTTCCTTGTCTCCTGAGTTTATGCCCTTGCGCCACTATATTTTTTCCTTTTTCGAGTGTCTGAACTGCAGTATTAATGGCGGATAATGAAGTCTTTGGATTCACAAACTGTGTTTTTTTTCTTTGGAATCAAGAATTGTATTTTTGTCTTTATTTTCCCTAAAATTTATGGATTGTATTTTCGTGACTGCAACTATATCAATTTTGACCTCGTTTATGACGATTTTCCCTTGATTTCACTTTTATTTTTCCTTTTTGTCTAACACATGTTCCCTTGGTGTCTGAGTCATGGTTAGAAAAATGTCCTCAAAAATTTAAATGAAATTTAGCATACAAAAATCCACACAAAAATGTGCAATGCTGCAATGACTTAAAATGTCTTTCAATTTCATTTTCTCAAAAACCTCCTTACGTCTCACTCTAATACTAATGTTGGAATACATACGCAAGGAATAAATAAAGAGAAAACATATTGCAAACTATGAAGATAGTGTGTTTGTCATTATATTATGAATGATGTAGTTACAAAGCGATCGATATAGTTATAACCATCTTTTAGTTAAATAGACATTGATGTCCATATTGAATAAGCCTTACATTCTAATATAAATCTCGTGTTCATAATCTTAAAATTGATTGTATATGTTGTTTGAAATGTGAAGAGTTAGATCCAAATATCTCTCAAAAGAAAATTGGGTTACACAATAGGGTGGAGAGTTGTAAGAAAGTTGGAATTATTATTATTATTATTTAAAATGAAATCTAATAGGATATTTATGATGTACTCTTTACATTACTATCAAAGGAGATTCTTGGTAATATAATGCAACATTGTAGATCTAAATTTTAAGATAAACTACTTCCATACATTAGTTGGTATATTTTTATTCATATATTTATTGAATATAATAGTTTTAAGTTTTCAACCAATTATATGTTAGTATTTTCATGTCTCTACATAATTCCAAAGTTTGATATTATAAGAAAATAAAATATTCCTTAAGATTCTTATTCTAGAATGTTATATTTATTATGTCAAAACTTATAAAACAAACACAAATAAACTAGCATTATAGTGATTAACTAGTCGTGTTTTAGCTTTATTATTGTTATATATGTTAGATATATTACATTAACTAACATCTTTATTATTATTATTATTGGATTCATCACATCAACTAATATATTTATCTTTATTTGTTGAGATTACACATTTAAAATTTTCTAGTATTGGAGAAAACTAGCGATGGAGAAAACTATGGCAACGCGGTTTCTGCAGTTCTGGCTGCAGAATGTCTACGCACTAAGCTTAAAATTGCTGAGGAGAGGCTAATCTATGGGCGAATCGGGACGATTGTGTGCACGAGTACGAGCGAAGAAAAAACTTTGGAGGTCTTGTCGGTGTTGTTTCTGTTTTGGCCGCAGAAAGTCTACGCACTAAACCTAAGAATGCTGAGGAAAGGAAGATCTCGGCCATAATCGGATGGTTATAAACAAAAATGGGGAAATGCTGGGATCCACACCTATGGCCTGGAATAAGTTGCTTCAAATCCCTAACATCAAGGTGGGTCCGAAAATTACTGGTCAGTTCACGTGGGAAAAGGACAACGAGGGTGCCACCTGCCTGAGGGTCCCAGATGGATGTGTTGATAGAGCCTTAAGCAAAGTGAATCTCTCCCTCGTTGGTAAGTTTCTTGGCTCTAGACCTAATATTGATTTCATTAGAAAATGGGCTTTGAGAAAGTGGAAACCTAAGGGAGCCCTGAGCATTACCATCATGCCAAAAGGCTTTTTTCTAGCAAAATTTAATCAGCAAGAGGATTTGGAATCGGTGCTTCTGGGAGGACCTTGGTGGTTGGGTAACATGGGCCTTTTTTGAAAAAATGGTATCCTGGATTTGACCCTAATACTGAAAATATAAACACCATCCCAATCTGGTGTAGGTTACCTGGACTACCATTGCATTTTTGGGATGATGAAATTCTGCTAAATATTGCAAAATCCTTAGGTGCCCCTATCGGGCTGGATGGGCCCACGAGAAATAGATCCAGGCTTGCTTTTGCTCGTTTCTGCATTTTCTCTGCTATGGAACAGGAGTTTCCGGAGCACATAATCTTGAAATCTAGATATGGGATATGGACCCAAAAAATTGAGGTTGAAACTTTGAGATGTAAACATTGTCATAGCATTGGACACTCTGACAAAAGTTGTTCCAAGAAGAAGACCCCTACTTTGGATGCTGAACAGCCTGGGGAGGGCTCAGTTCTGAACAAGGATAGTAGGGTTCCAAGCACGGATAGCTGGAATGAAGACAAAGCCCCTAGTCAGAAGGAATTGGAGTTAAATAGAAAAGGAAAAAAAAGGGGTTTTAGAACTCAAATAAGGAAACATCTCGTCTGGCATCCCAAAGTCTCAGCAGCAGCTTTTCTGAAGCACCTAACAAAGAAGACTTGGAAAATCCTGTGAAGGTATCCATGGTGGTGAACGAGCAAGATGGCTCTGTGAAGATTAATATAGTCCCTATTGAGCAATTTCAGAGCAGTAAGATAGTCGAGAAAGATAATCAGTTGTGCATCACTGAGGAAACTTGAACAAGGACTGTATGGCTCTTAAAGAACCTTTGAAGAAAAACTCTCCTAGGGGAGATGGTAATGCAGATTTACCTCCTTGTTCCAGCAACATATCAGTGGTTTCACCTGCTTGCTTCAGCACCAGAACAGCTGATACACACACACCTGACAGGATTCAGAAAGAACGTGAAGAGGGAGAAGTTACGCCTATCATGGATAAGGAGGATCCAGATTCTGGATTCACAAAGGTCATTTCAAAAAAGAAAAAAAGAATGAAAGGTTTTGAAATGATCCCAGAATCACTTTACAGTGATAAGAAAAAGAAAAAAGACAATTGGGACACCTCTACATCCAGAACAACTAGATCTTCTGCTAGACGAATAGTTGACTTTGGAGGAAGTACAAAAAGAGGAAGACCCTCTAAAAAGGCTCTTAGATCTAAAAGAATGGAGAGGGACATTGCAGATGGAGTTCAAGCGTCAGTTGAACCATCAGGAAATTCCAACCACCAATCATTCCAAATGAAGATTATTTCTTGGAACATCCGAGGCCTAAATGGAAACTCCAAGCAGAGAACCATCAAGGAGTTACGGGATTCCAGTAATCCTAGTATTTTGATTCTGCAAGAAACTAAGATGAAAGCTAAGACCCTAGAAACTATTAAAAAGAGTTTTGGGATAACTCTGAAATGGCAGTTGTTGACTCCCAGGGAGCTTCTGGAGGACTGGCTACTCTTTGGGATAAAAGACACTGTACTGGTATGGTTCTCAATGCTAGTATTAATCATCTTGCAATCAAATTTGTTGCTATTGAGAATAATGGTGAATGGATCCTTTCTAACATTTATGCCCCTAATTCGGTTAGTGGTAGAAGGAAGCTTTGGGCTGACCTTAAAACATTTAGAAACCAGTATTGTTCTGCTAACTGGCTTATTATGGGGGATTTCAACTCCCCACTAAACCGGTGAAAAGTATGGAGGTACCTCCAGCTTTTCTACTGGTATGGAGGATTTTGCTGATTTTATTGTTGAACATAACCTCTTAGATGTGGATCTTCATGGGAATAAATACACTTGGAATAATAGAAGGTTGGGAAAGGAGTTTATTCAGGTGAGATTGGATAGGGCACTAATTTCAGCGAGCTGGATTCTCAGTCAAGACTTCCACCTCTCTTCCTACCCGAGTTGGATCGGATCACAATCCGATTGCTTTAAATTTTCTCAATTGGACTAAACCCACCAGAAGCTCATTCAAATTTGAAAAGATGTGGATGGAGCATGACAATATCTATGACAAGATAAAATAATGGTGGGGATGGAATGGTGAAGGCACTGCTCAATTTAGATTGGTTCAAAAGCTCAAAAATGTCAAAAAGCAAGTCAAAATCTGGAATAAAAGTGTTTTTGGTAATGTATTTGACAATAAAAAAGTTAAAACAAAAGCTTCAGGATCTGGAATTAAAAATGGATACTATGGGGAGATCGGCTGAAGATGAAGTTAATGAAAAGAATATTCTTTCAGAGTTGCATACGATCTGCAGCAGAGAGGAATCTTTATGGAGACTTAAATCTAGAGCTATTTGGCTCAAAGAGGGAGACAGGAATACGAAGTTCTTTCATATGACCACTTTGAAGCACAGAGCCTGTAATAGGATCTTAGAAGTTTCTAAAAACAACGGAAATATCATAAAAGATCCCAATAGCATCAAGAAAGAAGCGCTTGATTTTTATAAAAAACTTCTTGAGGAGAGGAATATCATCAACTCTGAAGCTATTTCTTTTATGTTGGAGGCCATTCCCCAAAATAAAATTGAGGATCAGAAATTTAGAAGTATCACCAAAGCGGTCACGCTTGAAGAGCTGCAAAAGTTGTTTTTGCTTTAGAGGGTGACAAGGCTCCTAGTCCGGATGGGTTCTCTATAAATTTTTTCCAGAAATTTTGGGAAATCTATTCGGAGGATCTTCTCAGAGCGGTGAATGAATTCTATAGAATGGGAAATCTTTTAAAAGAGCTTAATAACACTCACATTGTGTTGGCCCCTAAAAAAATGGATGCTAAAGATTTCAAGGACTTCAGACCTATCAGCCTTGTGAATGCCATCTATAGAATTTTTACCAAAATTATTACTACTAGACTTCAGCTCATTATGAATGAACTTATCTCAAGGCAGCAGAGTGGCTTCATCAAAGGCAGGATTATACAAGACGGAGTGATTATGGTTCACGAGACCATACATTCTATGGAAAATAATAAAAAGGCAAATATGGTCCTCAAGCTTGATATGAATAAAGCTTTTGACAAGGTCTCTTGGGTTTTCCTTGACAAAGTCTTAACAAAATTTGGGTTTCGAAAAATTTAGAAGAATTATTAAGGCTTGTATCTCTACGGCCAGATTCTCTGTGGTAGTTAATGGTGAGCCTGTGGGTTTTTTCACTAGCAGTAGAGGACTTAGACAAGGGGACCCTATCTCCCCCTTACTCTTCATTCTTTTGGCTGACAGCCTTAGTAGAACAATTGGCAAAGCGGTTAATGACGGGCTTTTAAATGGCTCTAAGCCCACTTCCATCAGTCAAGTTGTCTCCCATCAGCAATTTGTGGATGACACTATCCTTCTTCTTCTAGCATCAGTCATTGAAGCCAAGGCTACCAAGGCTTTACTGTGGCTCTACGAATCTGCTTCTGGGCAAGAGATTAATTATGATAAAAGCACCATCTTCTTTTTCAACACTCCTGAGGAAAGGTAGCTTAAAATTGCTAAAATTCTGGGTTGTAAAATAAGTGCGCTTCCAGCCACTTACTTGGGCCTTCCTCTCGGCACTAGGAAAGTCTCTTGCAAGGTGTGGGATGATTTATTGGAGAGATTCCAAAAAAAAATGGCTGGTTGGAAAGGAGCCATTTTATCTAGTGCTGGTAAGTGCCTGCTCATCAAAAGTACTCTTCAAAATCTGCCCATTTATGTCATGTCGCTCTACAAGATCCCCTCTTCCTTCAGAGATAAAATTGAAAGGATTCAAAAAATTTTTTTATGGCAAGGCATGGAAGAGAAGTTCAAATTTCACTTAGTGGCTTGGGATAAGGTTTGCACCCCGAAGTTTATGGGAGGTCTAGGTATAAAAGATATTGAGAAAATGAATGAGGCCCTCATTGCTAAAATGGGATGGAGAATGTTGTCTGAGAAACAACCCTGGATTGATTTAATCAAAGCAAAATATTTAAATCATCAAACTGTGTACTCTTTCCTACAAGATGAGCACCTCCCCTATGGTTCCATTTTTTGGAATAATCTGGTCAAGAGCAGAAATTTCATCAAGCAGGGCAGTAAATGGAAAGTGGGGGATGGTAGGGACATAAACTTCTGGGAGGATAATTGGTTTAATGGCAATCTCATGGATAGATTTGGGGCGGTTAAGGACAGTCTTATAAGCAAGTATGGCATTAAAATCAAGGACTATATTGAAGGAAATGGTACCAGCAAGAATTGGAAAAAACTTACTGTGGAGAGAATTGATCTGAAGCAAATTACTTCCTCCCTTCAAGATCAATTAGATCTTATTCCATTAAGTCAGCTGGATTCCAAGGATGAGCTGGTATGGAATAATTCCAATGATGGGAATTACTCTGTCAAATCTGGATATAATAATTTCTTCCATAGTAGTCAAACAGAGTTCAATTGGAACAAGATTTGGATGTCTGAATTAACTCCCAAAATAATTTTTTTCCTTTGGCTGGCTATCAGAGGTAGGATTCTTACCACTGACAACCTGATGAGAAGAGGATTTATAATTCCTAATAGGTGCCATCTTTGTAAGAATGATTCTGAGGATATCAGCCACCTGTTCATACATTGTGAATATGCCACCAGAATATGGAGTTTTTCCCTCTCTAAATTTGAAGCTCTCTGGGTGTTGCCGAAGGATCTTAATCAGCTATGGACTCAATGGAACCCACCCTTTAGGCATTGTGTTGTTAAAAGGATCTGGAAGCTGGTTATCCCTCATTTAATCTGGAGGATATGGAAGGATAGAAATGATATTATCTTCAGAAATAAGAAGCAAAACTATAAACTTAGTATTGGTAAAATTTCTAATGGTATCAAAGAGAATATTGCTAGATTTAAACCCCCCAAGAACAAGAGATATCCAGAGAATGAAGAATACATCTTATCCAATTGGTAGATAGGAACTATCAATAGTCGGAGCAATCCAGGAATAGCATTGATAGATCTTTGATTAAATGGCATCCTCCTGATTTTAATTGGTATAAGTTGAACTTTGATGGGGCCTCTAAGGGAAACCCTAGGATTGCGGCAGGAGGAGGAGCGATACGGGATCATAAAGGTAATCTGATTGTTGCGTATGCTGGGAAAATGGGAATTCAAACTAATCATTTTTCCGAAGCATTATCTGCTCTATGGGGCCTGAGAATTGCCCAGACTCAAAATATTCAGAACCTCATTATTGAAGGGGACTCCCTGAATATCATTAATCTTCTTAAACAGTGCTCATCTCCAAGTTGGAGCATCAAGGATTTTATCTCAGAGTCCATAAGTATTAGTCATACTTTCAATAACATCAGGATCATGCATACTTACCGGGAGGGTAATAAATTGGTGGATGCGCTGGCTAATTATGGCATTAATGTTAACCTCACTGTTTGGGATAATAATAGCATCCCTAAGTAGCTTCAAAACAACATTCATGTGGATTTCTATATGCAAGCAATATCTAGAGCTGAGTTATGATTTTTGGGTGTGGATCAGCATCAAT
The DNA here is from genome assembly GCA_018340775.1 of Taxus wallichiana var. yunnanensis. Taxonomy (NCBI): domain Eukaryota; kingdom Viridiplantae; phylum Streptophyta; class Pinopsida; order Cupressales; family Taxaceae; genus Taxus; species Taxus wallichiana. Next base: position 376,127,709 of record CM031244.1, on the reverse strand, counting down.
AATACTCCCACACGTGTTGACTTAAAGAATATGATGATGCAAATCATGTCAAATAAACAAGATAGTGTGAAATATATGGGGAATTCCAAGTGGAGTTACATTGATTTGAAAATCGCGCATGCGGGCTGCACTGCGACTGCTAAAAGCTGGATACAAAGCTCCACGGAAACCGAAGACAGTAGTAATGTGATTGATGATAGGGAGTGGGCTATTCCCACATGTGATTTTCCATAGACTCAGATCAGCAACACACGTAACCATTCGTGGGAAAAGCAATGGCTCTCATTTCCAATATTGTGCGGATTACAATAGCAAGAAGCGGATGGGTTTCAAGCGCTCACAAGAATTTGGGAATTTGTTGCAAATAGTTAAGCACAGAGAAGATGGGGGGACCCCCTTGCCAAATTGAGCCTAGTGCGGACCCGGACTGGAAGGATAATATTGAGCTATGGAGCATACTCAGCAAGGGTGGCATCACCAACTTCATGGAGAAGGTTCAGGGGCATGATCAAAGCATTTCTGTGTGTTTTGTGAAGGAATGGAAGGAGTGGACTGTTGAATATGGGGGGCAGAAGATCTTGGTCAATGAAGAACTTATTGCTGAAGTGACCGGCCTTAGTTTGGAGGGCTACCATTTCTTTAACAAAAGGGTCGACAGAGATGTTGAAGAGAGGAGATTTGTGGAGGGATCTGAGAAGCTGATCTATGTTACAGCGGGCCTGCTTGTTAGCTCGATCCCTCGCCTTATGATGAGGTTACTCACATGATGATACGGTTCATCTCCTTGGAAGGAAGGTTTGTCACTTTTCCTGCTAAGCATCTTATCTTTCTTAACCACTTCCGTAGGAATCGCTTGGTTTGTTTTCCCCATTACTTGCTGAACTCTCTTGAGCGCTCCATTTTGGAGTTTCAGAAGCATACCAGGTGGTTCCTTTACACCAAGGGCTTATTTTTCTACTTCATAAATGTTGTCTTCTTAAGTATCCTGGTCTCCCATCCTCTCCTAGCTCGGTTCCCCCTCTGCCGGGTTGCTGCTGCCAACCCTGTTTCTCCATTCTGCCCCCCCCTGCTTATTGTTGTCACCCCCTGCCGGCCATCCAAGCTTCTTCTTCCATTCCCCCTACTGCTGCTCCCACCCCCACTTCGCCTCCACCTCAAACAGACCGGTTACCAGGGCTTCTAGAAAGCTTAACCTTGAGACTCTTGCTGTGGAGAAGGGGCCTCATGAAATTGAAATTGCACATGACCTTCTGAATATTAGCAGTGCCAGTCCCCGGGATGTGCATATGGAAAGCTCTTCAAAAAGGTTGGATGCCTTAGAGGCTGATATGAAACTGCTGAAGGATGAGGTTAAGAACTTGGCTAAAATAGAAGGCAAGAGGAAAAAGGAGGAGGAGGTGGATATTGATAGCAGCCAGATTGATGATATCTACAAGAAGCTGAACTCCTTAGACTCCCGTTTAGGGAAGGCCAAAACTCGACATGATTACAACATGGCCATCTTTAGGGCGATTGAGGAGTTCATTGAGCAACATGTCAAAAGTGTCTCCAACCTCAGCGGTGTTCCGGCAACACTTTGGGGTAACGATAAGGAAAGCAAAAGGACCATTGAGCAAGCTGGATAATACTGTGCTTGCCCACATGACAACTTTGGGTATGTTCCACTCCTGGAAGAATATCAAGACCAGCATTGACAAAGCTGCCAAAAAGTAGTTGTAGATGCTTTAGCTATTCTTGTATGTTTTTATGTTGTTTTTTGCGGTCTCTCTCTACTTTTTTTGTAGTATTTTTGTTGTTTTGTCTCGTTTGGGTAGCTATTTTTGGCTACTTTGAGCTTCATTGTCACATTTGGATTCTGATCCTTTTCTCTCTAGTTCTCATTCCTATTCTGGCTCCTAGGCCATCTTTTGTACTCAAGGATTGAATGCAATACAACATAATGTAAAAATACTTTGCATTTAAAAAATATTTCATTATTTACCATGTCCTTCACACTTTTAGGGAAATTGTAAATATAATATCTATTGCATATGTTTAATTTCAACTACAATCTTTTAGGAGGAATGTCATTACATGGCACTTGTTTGACTACTAAATTTTATCAATTAATTAATGCAAAATTATTTAAATAAAGTATATACTTCATCTGTAAGATAAGAGAAACATTTCACACAAGATTGTTGTGGCATTCCTCTTAGTTGATTCAAGCTCAACACCCACGAATAGTATGAGCCTTCAATGCTCCTATAGATTAAAGGTTCCAAACATACACTACACCATCCAATAAGGAGTTTCATACCTTCTTTTATGACGATATTTTAGAAACTTTGAGTTCTCAATCTTAACTCGTCTTGTTGTCATTTGCATGGTTATTTATTCTTAACTTTAATGCATGTGTGAACTTTCTGGTTAATGGGTGTGGGAATCTGATTTTCTACCCACAACATTAATCCCCTCTTCTCTTTTTCTCACTCTCTTTCCCACTCTCTTGACAAATTTCTCTCTAGCAAGAAATTGCTAGCTTTTCCGCAGGGTCATTAGAGTTCCCATGTTAGATCCCCTGCTCTGAGGTCATTAGGAAAATCCACCTTTACTCATGCATGCATATACTGAAGCTACACTTTGGTTAAGTAGTGGGACTTAGATTCCAAGATCGTTGGCAAGAAACCCACAAGTTTTTCCACTTTGGACAAATGTTCTGCCAACACTTCCCTTCCTCCATCCACCTCCATCCCCCTACTCTTCACTCTCCACTCTCCTTCCCTCCCTCCGACTTCCTCTCCCATGAATCTCACCTTCCTCCTTTCCCCTCAATTTCCCTCCCTCCACCTTCCTCTCCCATGAATCTCACATTCCTCCTTTCCCCTCAATTTCCTCCCTCCACCTTCCTCTCCTTGACTCTCCCTTTTCTTCTTCCCCCTCTCTCCTTTTCCTCCATCCACCTTCCACTCTCCTTCCTCTCTATACACCATTCCTCTACCCCATTCTCCATAACTCCCCCTCCTTCCCTCCCTTCACCTACCTTTCCCTAACTATCTATTTCCCATTCCCTTCTTTCCCATTCTCCATAATTCACATTCTACTTCCCTCACTTTTCCTTCTCTCCCCGACTATTTTTTTTTCTCTCCCCTCTTATCCCCCTCTTGACCTCTATCTAATTTCCTCTCCTTGGAATCTCCATTTCCTCCTTCCTTTTCCCCTCCCTCCACCTCCCATTCTCCAACTCTCCCTCCTTCTCTCCATTTTCCTCCTCGTTGACTCTTCATTTCACTCTTCCAAACTCACTCTCTCCCTCCCTACTCTCCCAAACCCCCTCCACTCTCCACCTCCTTCGCCCTACTCTCCATCCTCCATCAATTCCTCCCTCCCCTACTCTCCAATCTCCACTCTCCTTCCCTCTCTCAACCTTCCTCTCCCCAAATTTTCAATTGCCTCATTCCCCCTTTCTCCTTCCCTCCCTCCACCTTCCACTCTCCTTCCTCTCTACCCCATCCCTCTACCCCATTCACCATGACTCCCCTTTCCTACCCACCCTTATCCTTCCTCTCCTTAACTCTCTATTTCCCCCTCCATTTACCACATTATCTATAAATTCCCTCCTTCCCTCCTTAGCCTTCTTCTCCCGAGTATCTGTTTTCCTTCACCTACTATCACCTTCCCTCCTTCCTCCCTCGACCTTCCTCTCCCCCAACACTCCCTTTCCTCCTTCCTTCTCCCTCCCTGTAAATTACTCTCCCCTAAAAATCCCTTTCCTCCTTCCTTTTCCACTCTCCCTACTTCTCCTTATGATTTTACTATCCATTTCACTCTTCCAACTCACTCTTTCCCTCCCCTACTCTCTTAAACCCCCTCCGATATCTACCTCCTTCTCACTAATCTATACTCTCCTCCCTCCCTCCCTCCACCTCCCTCTCCTAATATACACTCTCCACTCTATTTCCCTCTCTCCACCTTATTCTCCCCCTACCCCCTTTCCTCTTTTACTCCATCCACCTCCCTCTCCCCGACTCTCCATTTTCTTATTTCCCCTCTCTCCTTCCCTCCCTCCACCATCCACTCTCATTCATCTCTACCACCTTCCCTTTGCCCCATTCTCCATAACTCCCCCACCTTCCCTCTATTCACCTTCTTCTCCTTGATTATATATTTCCCACTCCCTTCTACCCCTATCTCCATAATTAGCACTTTACTTCACTCACTTCACCTTCCTCTCTCCCACTATCTATTTCCCCTTCTCCTATTCTCCCTCTCTCCTTACCTTACTCAACTTTATTTTTCCCCCACCTCCTCCTCCCTCTCTCCAACTCTCCCTCTCACTCTTCCCATCTCATGCTCTCCCTCCCATACTCTCCAAAACCCCTTCTAATCTCTTCCTCTTTCACCCTACTTTCCACTCTCATTTCCTTCCTCCCTCCACCTCCCTCCCCTTACTCTCCACTCTCCACTCTCCTTCCCTCCCTCCATCTTCCTCACCCTGACACTCAATTTCATATTTCCTCCTTTCACCTTCCTCTCCCATGACTCTCCTTTTTCCTCTCCTCCTTCTCTCGTTCCCTCCCTCCATCTTCCTCTCCTATAACTATCCATTTTCTTCTTCCCCCCATTTTCTCATCTCCTTCACCTTCCTCTACCCCCTAACTATCTCATTCTCTACTCTATTTCCTTCTACCCCATTCTCCATAAATCCTTCCCTATTTCACTCTCTTCACCTTCCTCTCCCTTAATATTTATTTCTCCTCTCCACATTTCCTTACCTCCCCTACCTTCCTTCTCCCCTACCTCCACCTCACTCTCTCTAACTCTCCCTTTCACTCATCCTAATTCACTCTTTTGTTCCCCTATTCTCCACTCTCCTTTCCTTCCTCTCCTCAACCTCCCTCCCCTATTCTCCACTCTCCACTCTCCCTCCCTTGCTCTAACTCTCCTTCCCTTCCTACCTCCACCTCCTTCCCTCTAATCTCCACTCTCAACTCTCCTTCCACCTTCCTCTCCCTTGACTCTTCATTTTCCTCTTCCCCTTCTCTCCTTCCATCCCTCCATCTTCCTCTCCCTCAAATCTTCCTTTTCTTCTTCCCAATATCTCATTCCCTTCCTCCACCTTCCACTCTCATTCCTCTATACTACGTTCCCTCTACCCCATTCTCAATATACTCCTCCACCTTTCATACCTTTTCCTTCCTCTCCCCAACTATCTATTTCCTAATCCCTTCTACCCCATTCTCTCAGTAAATCCTACCATATTTCACTCTCTTCACCTTCCTCTCCCTAAATATTTGTTTCCCCCTTCCCACTATCCATCTCCCTCTCCTTACCTCTATCTACCTTCCTTCTCCCCTCCCTCCACCTTACTCTTTTAACTCTTCCTTTCACTCATCTTAATTCACTCTTTTGTTCCCTAATATTTGAATCCTTCACCCTATTCTCCACTCTCCTTCCCTTCCTCCCTCCACCTCCCTTCCCCTACTCTCCACTCTCCTTCCCTTCCTCCCTCCACCTCCCTCCCTCTTACTCTCCACTCTTAACTCTCCTTCCCTTCCTACCTCAACCTCCCCCTACTCTCCACTCTCCACTCTCATTCCCTCCCTCCATCTTCCTCTCCCCTAACTCTTCATTTCCTCCTCCCCCTCTACTTCCCTTTCCCAACCTTCATCTCCTCCAACTCTCACTTTTATTCTTCCCCTTCCATCCTTCCCTCCCCCACCTTCCCTCTACCCCATTCTTCATAACTCCCCTCTCCTTCCCTCCATTTTCCTTCATCTCCCAGACTATCTATTTCCCACTCCCTTCTACCCCATTCTCCATAACTCCCTCCTCGCTTCACTCCTTCTCCTTCCTCTCCCGACTATCTATTTCCACCTCCCCTACTACCCCCCTCTCCTTACCTCACTCAACCTTCCTCTCCCCGAAATCTCCCTTTCCTCCTTCCTTATCCCATCCCTCCACCTCACTCTCTCCAATTTTCCATCCTCTTTAACTCTCCATTTCACTCTTCCAAACTCACTCTCCCACTCCCCTAATCTCCCTTTTCTTCCTTCTCCCCTCCCTCCACCTCACTCTCTCTAAGTCTCCCTCATCTCCTTCTTCATCCTTTTTAAATATGCATTTCACTCTTCCCAACTCACACTCTCCTTCCCCTACTCTCCCAAACCCCCTTCACTCTCCGGTTCATTCACCCTACTCTCCACTCTCCTTCCCTTCCTCCCTCCCCTACTCTCTAATTATCTCCACTCTCTTTCCATCTCTCCACCTTTCTCTCACCTAACTATCCCTTTCATTTTCCCCCTCCCTCCTTCCTCTCTACCCCTTTCCCTTTACCCCATTCTTCATTTCTACCCCTTCCTTCCCACCCTTCTCTTTCATCTCACCGACTATCTATTTCACCCTCCCTTCTACCCCATTCTCCATAATTCCTCCTTCCATCCCTCCACCCTCCTCTCCCCGACTATCCTTCCAACTCTCCCCATCTCTTTCCATACCCTCCCTCCACTTCACTCTCTCCAATTCTTCCTTTCCCCCTCTCCCCTTCCCTCCCTCCACCTTCCTCTCCTAGAGTCCTACTTTCCTCCTTTATTCTCCCCTCCCTCCACCTCGGTCTCACTAAGACTCCCTCCTTATCTCCCTCTCCCTCCTCTCCCTCAACCTCACTCTCTCCAACTCTCCATCCGCCTCTCCTTCTCACTCCTCTTTGAGTCTCCATTTTACTATTCCCAACTCACTGTCTCCCTCTACCTTCACTCTCCTCCTCCTTCACCCAACTCTCCATAAAACCCCTCTACCCTATTCTCCATAACTATCCCCTCTTTATCTCCCTTCGTCTTCCTCTCCCCAATTATTTTTTCCCTCCCGTACTCTCTCCCTCTCTCATTCTCTCCCTCCACCTTCCTCTCCCGACCATTCCTTACCACTCTCCCCCTCCTTCCAACCCCTCCCTCCACATCACTCTCCCTTTCCCCCTTCCCCTTCTCTCCTTCCCACCCACAAGGGGTTCACCTAGTAAAACTATGGTATAACACGTGCGTTTGGAGGGTATTAAAGAATACCCTTGATTTTAATTTTTACCTCTACTTATTTAATTGATAATACCCCCTCCCGTTATATTATTAAAATGAAAAATACCCCTATTTTTTCCATGTACCTCACTTACCCATTTTTCCATTACAATTTTATTTACCCCTTTTTATCTCTACATGTATATGTCAAATAGAATATATATCATGTTTCTCACTCATATATTAGTTTTGTAATACATTTTTCTATAGAAAGTGGGTTTGAAGACATTCAAGACCTATTACCAATTACCTTAATGTTATTCTTTAATAATTTATCTTTTTTCAAGTAATTAAGATGGTGAAACAATATTATTTAAGATGAAAAGAATACTCAATCTTAGTTACTAACAAAATCGGATGTTCCCTTTGCATCTCAATATTTTCTAATTAATAATCTTCTAATTGAGATTTCCTTAGTCAATAAGAGACTATAATTTGTAAATACAATAGTTTCATTCTATATGAAAAAAATTACGTTTGCAAATACTTCCTAAATTCCAATCAAGGATGAAAAATTGAAAATTGGAAAATAAATCTAGTGTTGAAAGTAAATAATAATATTTTAACCCACATTTTAAAAATCTTATTAATTAAGTGAATGGAAAAATATATATAATAAAAATTATCACAAATAGTTATATAGCTCACCTTTGTTTTCAGAGTGGAATCCTCTATATCTCCCCCACCAGCTACAAATAATTTTTCTTCTCTCAAATCCCATTCTCAATTGAATCCTGCATTGACAATCACGTTATTTGAAATCACAATAGGTTCAAAGGATTGAAAAAGATGCATTCAAAATCGAAACATTGGAAAAAAGCAACAGAACATCATTTTCCTTTAAAAGTATTTAAATAACTTGCTAGCTTCAAGTGATCCTTTCCCAAAATATTTATCAATCTTTGAGATCAACTTTGCTTTCCAATAAGACTCCTAGAAGCTTCCTTAATAGAAACAATTGCATTGTGGAAGTGTCACATGACCTCATATTTAATGTTTTCTTTTAAAATTATAAAATCAAATTTTAAGTCCAATTTTCACAAACAAAAAGTGTATTTGACAAAGCTAGGCTATGAGCTAATTATGATAACAGAATTAGAAAATTGTGATAACAGTTCATCTCTAAACCCTCCGAATTGCCTCAAGATGCTAATATTCCACTATTTTGACACAAATTTACCAGGAAATTCCCTTAAAACTCAAACTTGGCATTTTCTTCCAGGAAAAGTGATTTTGAACACTAAATTTCATAAAAGAAACAGAGTATTCGACAGAATTAGTCTATTGGGCAGATAGTTAAAATTTTATGTGCAAAATTTCCATCTACTTTTGTATTTAGGGCAGACAAAATGAGAGGTACAAGGTAGAGCCTCCAACTATCTTTAACTATGTAAAGGGAGCCCCTCACCCACTTTAAGCCAAAGGTCTATGGACCGAATAAAAAATTAATCATACAAATCACATATCAATCATACTGGAATACTGACATATAGATTTTATGGTATTGTTTTTACTCGGATATAATTAGTCATACTGGAATACTGAATATTCCCAGCTGTAGGAGAGAATATGTTGTAGCATGTTTCATTCCAATACAGATTATACAAACTCCTTGAACATATATAGAGACATATATCCTTCGATTACTCCCTAACATTGTTGTCCGCCTCTATATTATCACAGGGTAATGTTACAATAAGTTCAGCAGGGCTTCACTACGAGCCCGCAGTTGTTTAGTCGATGATGTAGTGAGAAAACTAAGTGCAAATAAGCACCTACAGTTTCATCATTGAATCCACCATATAAGATAAGTTAGAAACATATAGACTCTTGCTATAACAAAGAAATAAAAGATATACACACATCAAATCGGAGATCTACTTCCATTTTGAACTGTGAAATAGTTTTGAGAGTCATCCCCCACACACAAAAACAGAGTATCCTCTGCAAATATTCATATATCATTACAAAAATCCCTTCTTCCATGATTAGTCTACAGAAATCTCAAATTATCCATCTTACCAACCCAATCCATGATCTACAAGATCCAAGAAAACACATCCACACAACTGCATCAGGTTTGATTGGCATTTTAATAATAAAGTTTTGGGCTTCCTCAAGATAACCAACACGTCCAAGAAGGTCAAACAAAACCATACCCAACTGGCATATCCACAGAAGAAAAGGGGATTCAAGACAACTAATCAATCTCCATATCTCCTCCACAAAGGTCCCTAAGAGTTAAACACCACTATTTCATAAGTGTTGCTCCAACCAGAATAACAATCCATATATGGGAGGGTCTTTGCGGGGTCAACACCATCAGATGGAATGGTTATTGAAATAAATGCAACCATAACAACACAAAATGGGTGTGTCAAGGCCAAGAAAACTTAAAGATTTGTTTGCATAGCAGTATGATGAACTTGATTCAATTGAATCCTGACCCAAGTGGACTGAAGGCCCATCATACTAACTTGACACATTGTGAAGTGATAAATGGATGGCCATTCTGATATGCATCTGTTATGAGCATGTCCTCATGGTACAAGACATACTGCAAAAATCATGGGGCATTCGAGAGCCATGCAAGTTGCACTGAATTTACATCGATTAATTTGCAAACCTTCCAAGTAAGACAATTGTAATCCATCATTTGCATGTTATATGGTTATTTCAGGAATACATGCATTCCATATTTTAAATTTATAAAGGATTCTCAGAACTGGGAATACTGAGGATTATAATGATCAAATGATGATAGTGGCAGCTTGGAAATGGAATATGTTGTTATTGATGATGGAACTTTACATAATGTATGATTACTTTCTTAGTTGAGGTAAAAGTATGTTGTATTATTGATATATGATTGCAATGATGTTTATATTGGTGAATAGATAATATTACCACGTAATAAGAAAAACAATAGACACTCTATAGTGGATGAAGAAAATGAAGAGGATGTGATGATTTTAGATGATATATTATTGGTCTCCATAAGTATTCCTCCACAAATTTATAGAGGTCTTACGCTAAAATATATTTTTGTGATTCTAGTCTACAAGAGAGATAGTCAAATATATAAGGATAACAATGCTGGTTGTTAATCTACGAAGCAATTGGGTACTTTTGATCTTGATCTCTTATAAATCCTTTCCAAGTCTATCACAACAATTACTTAGTTTCCAGTTACTCCAACAAAGTCGTTGACAATGTCGGTATTCTAATAGATATCTTGGGCAGTGCAATTATCTTAATACATGTAGGTTGGAGGGAAATTAGCGTTCATCTAGAGAATACTTATTGTGTTGATAAGAATAGCATTCCATGATCACCAGCTCGACATAATAATTGCAGCTGTTAGCACATGACAACAAACTTATACGATGCCAGATGATTCTTAATTACATAATGTTATAAAGACTATGCTCTTGGAATTAGATAGGCTATTATATGGTATTAGAAATCACCATGGGGAAGGATGGTCTGATCCAGATACCAGTTTGTGGAGAGTTTGTCATAGCACAGTGAAGCACTTCTCCTATAATTGGGAAGAGAAAGCATAGTAACTCGCTACGGTCTCTAGTAATCAACTAAGTATTTTCCTTCTACATCTTTGCATATTTAGGGTACGATTTTGCTTGGAACAGCTCCACACTTTCATCAACTACCACATCACATATAAGACATGTTTTGTTAGTTTTAACATAATGATGCATTGTGGGCATAATGCAATATGCATCACTCATGCTATTGAATTATTTACATCCCTCATCCACTAGGCCTACATGGTTGCACGCAAATAAAACACAAAGGAAGCTTACATGGTTGGGGTAGGTTCCAGAGTGCTTCATCAGTTCAAATATTTTGAGGGCATCTTTGCCATAGCGATGCATTCCATATCCTACAATCATTGTAGTCCATGAGACCACATTGTATTGAGGCATTGTGTCAAAAAAATTGTGTAACTTCTATATGATTCCACATTTGGCATACATGTTTATTAGTGCATTCCCAACTACAACAAGTGACAAAATACACATTTAGTTATGCACTGATGGAACTCCATGCCTTGTTTCAAAGTTATTGTTTTGGCACAGACTGGGAGAATGGTGGAAAAGGTTGTAGATTCGGGCTTTACACCTCCCATTTCATTTTCTTAAAACTCTCCAAGGCCTTTTCAGCAAGCTCATTTTGTGCATATCCTACCACCACTGCATTCCATGAGACCACATCTTGTTGAGGCATTTCTTTGAAAAGCATTAATGCTTTGTCAAGAACCCCATTTTGTGCATATCCTACAAACATGATAGTCAAGAGACCAGATCTCATTGAGGCATTGTGTCAAACAACTCTCGTGCCTTCTGTATGCTTCCACATTTTTCATACATGTCGATTAGGGCATTCCTGACCACAACATCCAAAAAAAACTTGCTTCTAATTATGGTTTGATGGATGTCCGTACCAAGTTCCAAATCTCCCATTTTGGCACAAACTGAAAGGATGCTAGCAAAGGTTGCTGAGTTTAGCTTTACACCCACCAATTGCATTTGGTTAAAAATCTCTAAGGCCTTTTTAACAAGGTCATTTTGTGCATATCCTGCAATCATCCCATTCCATGAAACCACATCTCGTAGAGGCATTGTGTCAAACAACTCACGTTCCTTCTTTGTGCTTCCACATTTTGCATACATGTCTATGAGTGCACTTCGAAACGAAAACATTGGATAGAAATCCACTTTTCCTTATGCTTTGATGGATGTCCATACCCTGTTCCAAAGCTCCCATTTTGGCACAAACTAAAAGGATACAGGTAATGGTGAACTGATCTAGTTGGACATTTGTTTATTACATTTCCTTATAAGTTTCCAAAGCTTTATCAACTAGCCCATCTTGTGCATATCCTACAATCATCACGTTGTCCATGAGACCACATCTCGTTCAGGCATTGTGTCAAAAAAATCACGTGCGTTCTGCATGCTTCCACATTTGGCATACATATCTATCAGGGCACTCCTAACAACAACATCCGACAAATGCCGATTCTGGTTATTTTCTTATGGATGTTCATACCTTGCTGCAAAGCTCCCACTTTGGCGCAAGCTGGGAGGATACTAGCGAAGGTGAAGTGATCCAGTTGAGCATCTGTTCTTTGCATTTGGTGAAACAATATCAATGCATCTTCAGAAGCCCATGTCTATGGTAAGCTAGCATCTGAGAAACCCACTCCCAGCTCCGTGTGACTTTGCCTCTCCTCCCAGCTCATCCTGTGTGACTCTGCCTCTCCTCCCAGCTCGCACCTATGTACCTAGCCCCCCAATACCTAATTCACCATACTAAAAAACTAAACCCTTCCACCCGCATGTGCATACCGGTATATTGAGATTTTTTTGGGTCATTTTTAATTCCCAATATGAATGGACTTGGTAGGATACCACCTAGATATTGAACCCCTGTGTTCCCATGCTTGAATATCCCTTTCCTCCTTCCTTCTCTCCCTCTCCCTCCTTTTTGAATCATAATTTCACTCTTGCTAACTTACTCTCTCCCTCCCTACTCTCCCAAATCGCCCACTCTCTCCGCCTCCTTTGCCCTACCCTCTACTCTCCTTATGTTCCTCCCTCCACCGCCCTCCCATTACTCTCCAAAATCCTTCCCTTCCTCCACTTTCCTTTCCCATGACTCGCCTTACCTCCACCTTCCTCCTCTCCTTCCCTCCCTCAACATTCCTCTCTAGCCCTTCCGTCACCCCATTCTCTATAACTCCACCCTACTTCCCTCCCTTCACCTTCCTCTTCGCGACTATACATTTCCCACTCCCCTACTCTCCCCCTCCCTCTTTCACTCCCTAAACCTTCCTTGCCCTAACTTTCCCTTTCCTTTAAATTCCTCCTCTCTCCTTCCCTTCCTTCACCTTCTTATCTCCTTCCTCTTTACCCCCTTCACTCTACCCCATTTTTTCATAAATCCCCCCTGCTTAGTCTTCCTCTCCCCAAACTATCTGTTTCCCCCTCCCCTACTCTACCTCCACCCTCCTTTACTCCATTCACCTTCATATCCTGACTATTCCTTCCCACTCTCCCCCTCTCCTTCTACCCCCTCCCTCCACTAAATCTCCTAACTCTCCCCAACTCTCCCTTCCCCCTCATTCCCTTCCTCCACCTCACTTTTTCCAACTCTCCCTCCTTCTCTTCCTCTCCCTTCTCTTTGAAAATCCATTTCACTCTTCCCAAATATCCCTTTCCCCCTTACCCTCTCTCCATCCCTCCCTCCACATTCCTCTCCCTATAATTTCCCATTCTTTCTTCCTTCTCCCCTCCCCCATCACTCTCACCAACTCTCCCTCTCCATCCTCTTTGACTCTTTATTTAACTCTTCCCCTTCCCCTCTCTCATTCCCTCTATCCACATTCCTCTCTCTCACCTCTCCTTTTCATCCTTCCTTCATCCTCCCTTGACCCTCTAACTCTCCCTCCTCTCCCTCACCCTCTTCTTTGACTCTCCATTTCAATCTTCCCAACTCTCCTTCCCCCTTCCCCCTCTCTCCTTCCATACCTTAACCTTCCTCTCCCTCACCTCTCCCTTCCCCTCCCTCCACATCACTCTCTCTAACTCTCACTCTTTCTCTCCCTCACACTCTTCTTTGAATCTCCATTTTACTCTTTCCTAACTATCTCTTTCCCTCTTCCCCATCTCTAATTCCATCCCTCGGTCTTCCTCTCCCTCAACTCTACCTTCCCCTCCCTCCACCTCACTCTCTCCAACTCTCACTCTTTCTCTCCCTCTCCCTTCTCTTTGACTCTCCATTTCACTCTTCTCAACTATCCCTTTCCCCCTTCCCTCTATCCTTCCCTCCCTTCACTTCCATCTTCCTCAACCCTACCTTTCTACCTTCCTTCTCCTCCCTCCACCTCAATCTCTCCAACTCTTCCCAACTTTCCCTTTCCCCCTTCCCCCTCTCTCTTTCCATCCCTCAACCTTCCTCTCCCTCAACTATCCCTTCCCTTCCATCTTACTCTCTCCAAATCTCACTCTTTTCTCCTTCTTCCTCCTCTTTGACTCTCCATTTCACTCTTTTTAATTATCCCTTCCCTCTTCCCCTCTATCATTCCCTCCCTCCACCTTCATCTCCCTCAACTCTCACTATCTTCCTTCCTTCTCCTCTCCCTTCAACTCACTCTCTATAACTCTACCTCCTCTCCCTTCTCCATCCTCTTTCAATCTCCATTTCACTCTTTGACTCATTCTCACTCACCTACACTCCCAACCCCCTCCCCACTCCCCACCATGTTTGTCTTACTCTACACTCTCCTTCCCTTGCTTTGCCTTCCTCTATGCAACTATTCTTTCCCTCTTGCCACCTCACTCTCCTCAACTTCCTTGTCTCTCTTTCCCTCCCTCCCTCTCTCCTCTATTTGACTCTATATTTCACTCTTCTCAACTCACTCTCTCCCTCCCACCTCATTAAATCTTTGTTTCCTTCTTATTTATCCCCTCCCTCCACCTCACACTTCTAAACTCTTCATTTCCCCCTTCCCTTGTATCCTTCCTTCACTCTACCTTCCTCTCACTCGAATCTCCATTTCTTGCTAGTTTCGCCCTCCCTCCACCTCACTCTCTCCAAATCTCACTCCTCTCCTTACCCCTCATCTTTAAATCTCCATTTCACTCTTTCCATCTCACTCCCTCCCTCCCTCCCCTACTCTCCACCTCCTTCATCCTACTTGGTGACTCTCTTTCCCTTCCTCCCTCTCACCTCCCTCTCCCTACTCTCGCTCTCAACACTCCTTCCCATACTTCGCCTTTCTCTACCCAAGTATATGTTCCCCCTCCCCCCTACTATTCCTTCACTCCCTCCTTCCCTCCATCCACCTTCCTCTCTCCAACTATTCCTTATCCCTCCATCCTCTCATCTCACTCTCCCCAACTCATCATTCCCCATTCCCCCTCTCCCCAACTCATCATTCCCCATTACCCCTCTCCCTCCTATTTTACTCTCCATTCACTCATCCCAACTCACTCTCTCCCTCCCTACCCTCCCAAAGCCCTTTCTATCTTTTCCTCCTTCGCACTCACTGACCACTTTCCTTGCCTTCCTCCCTATACCTACTCTCCACTCTCAAATATCATTCCCCCTCCACATTCCTCTCCCGATTCTCCCTTTCATCCTTCCTTCTTCCCTTTCTCAACTCTCCTTCCACCTTCCCTCTCTTTCCTCCTCTCCCGATTCACTCTCCTTCCCTTCCTCCCTCCGCCTTCCTCTCCCTTTCCTCCCTTCTCCCCTCCCTCCAACTCTCCCTCCCTCTCTCCCTCTACCTCCTTTCCTCCACCTCACTCTCACCACCTCTCCCTCCTCCCATCCCCCCTCCATTTCACTCTTCTGACTCACTATCTCCCTCCCCTACTCTTTAAAACCCCTTTCTATCTTTTCCTCATTCACTCTCTGAGACCACTCTCCTTTCCTTCCTCCCTCTACCTACTCTCCACTCTCAAATCTCCTTTCCCCTCACCACCTTCCTCTCCCAGATTCTCCCTTTCCTCCTTCCTTCTTCCTTCTCTCCAAATATTCTAAATCCCTCTCCACTCTGCCACCTCCACCCTACTCTTCACTCTCCTTCCCTTCCTCCCTCCACCTTCCTCTCTGTCTGACTCTCCTTTCATCCCTTCTCCCCTCCCTACAATTCTCTCCCTCCACCTCACTCATTCCACCTCTCCATCCTCTCCCTCTCCCTCCTCCTATCCCCCTCCATTTCACTCTTCTCGACTCACTATATATCTCTCCTACTCTCCAAAATCCCCCTCGACTCTCCACTCTTTTTACTTCCTCCCTCTACTTCCTTCGCCCTACTCTCCACTCTCCTTTACTTCCTCCCTCTAATATGATTCCTTCCTCCCTCCCCCTTCTCCCATCCCCTCCTTTCCCTCCCTCAAATATCAATCTCTTTCACTCCCTCCACCTCCCTCCTCCCACATTGCTCCCCTTACTCTCCACTCTCCTTCCCTTCCTCCCTCCATGCACCTCCCTCGCTCCACTCTCCATTCTTCCCTTACTCTCCACATTCCTCTCCTCTCCGCTCTCCTTCACTTCCTCCCTCCACTCTCCTTGATTCATCCTTCCACCTCCCTCCCCACTTCTCCCATCCCCTCCTTTCCTTACCTTGAATCTCCACTCTCCTTCACACCCTCCACCTCCTTCCTCCCTCATCGCTCCCCTTACTCTCTAATCTCTTTCCATTTTCCCTCCATACACCTCCCTTAATCCTATTCTATAATTTCTCTTACTCTCCACATTCCCTCTCCCCTCCACTCTCCTTAACTTCATCCATCCACCTCACTCCCCCACTCTCCACTCTCTTTTACTCCCCTACTCTTCACTCTCTTTTAATTCCTCCCTCCATGCATCTCCCACCCTCCTACTCTCCACTCTCCACATTCCTCTCCCCTCCACTCTCCTTTAATTACTCCCTCCACTCTCCTTCCATTCCTCCCTCCACCTCCCTCCCCCTTCTCCCATTCCCTCCTTTCCCTCCCTCTAATCTCCACTCTCCTTAACTTCATCCACCTCCCTTCTACCAAATCACTCCCTTTACTCTCCACTCTCCTTCCCTTCCTCCCTCCATTCACTTCCCTCGTCCTAATCTCCACTCTCCCTTACTCTCCACATTCATCTCCCCTCCACTCTCCTTCACTTCCTCCCTCCCACCAATCTCCACTCTCACTCTCCCACTCTCCACCTCCCCTACTCTCTACTCTCTTTCACTTCCTCCCTCTTCTACCTTCACCCTAGTCTCCATTGTCCTTCACTTCATCCCTCCACCTCCCTTCCCCCTTCTCCCATCCCCTCCTTTCCATCCCTCGATAACCACTCTCCACTCCCTCCACCTCCCTCCTCCTACATTGCTTCACCTTACTCTTCACTCTTTGTCCCTTCCTCCCTTTATGCACCTCCCTCACTCCTACTCTCACTATCCCTTACTTTCCACATTCCTCTATTCTCACTCTCCTTCACTTCCTCCCTCCACTCTCCTCCTCCTCGCCCTTCATCCCTCCCCCTCCTTCTCGCATCCCCTCCTTTCCCTCCCTTGATCTCCACTATCTTTAACTCCCTCTACTGCCTCCTCCCACATCCATCCCCCTTACTCTCACTCTACTTCCCTTCCTCCCTCCATACACCTCCCTCGGTCCTACTCTCCACTTGCCCTATCCTTCCCATTATATCACCACATTCCTCTTCCCTCCTCTTTCCTTCACTTCCTCCCTCCACCTTACTCTCCACTCACTCCTCTCCACTTTCCCCATCCTTGCCATTATATCCACCACTCCTTCCACATTCCTCTCCCCTCCACTTTCCTTCACTTCTTCCCTCCACCTTACACTTCCCTCACTCCTGCTCTCTAATTTCCCTATCCTTCCCATTATATCCACCACTCACTTTTACTCTCCACTCTCCACCTCCCCCTTCTCTATACTCTCTTTTACTTCCTCTATCTTTTCCTTCACCCTAGTTTCCACTATTCTTCACTTCCTCCACCTCCCTTCCCTTCTTCATCCCCCATTTTCACTCCCCTAATCCACTCTCCTTCACTCCCTCAATCTCCCTTCTCCCACATCACTCCCCCTTACTCTCCACTCTCCTTCCCTTCCTCCCTCCATACACGTCCCTCACTCCTAATCTCCACTCTCCCATACTCTCCACATTCCTATACTCTCCACTCTCCTTCATTTCCTAACTCTACCTCCCTCCCCCACTCTCCACTCTCTTTTACTCTCCCGATCTCCACCTCCTCCTACTCTTCACTCTCTTTAACTTCCTCCCTCCACCTTTTCCCTACTTTCCACTCTCCTTCACTTCCTCCTCCACTCTCCTTTCCCTTCTCCCTCCACCTCCCATCCCCTCTTTTCCTTCCTTAAAATCTCCTTTGTCCTTCACTCACTCTACTACCTACCTCCTCCCACATTTCTCCCCTTACTCTCCACTCTACTTCCCTTCCTCCCTCCATATACCTCCCTGCTCCTAATCTATACTTTCCTATCCTTCCCATTATATCCACAACTCCTTGACATTCCTCTCCCCTCCACCTCCCTCCCCCACTCTCCCCCTCTTTTACTTCCTCTCTCCACCTCCTAGACTTCCTCCTTCCACTCTCCTTCCCCTCCTCCCTCCATCTCCCCCCTTCCTTCTCCCATCCTTTCCTTTCCCTCCCTCGATCTCCACTCTCCTTCACTCCCTCTACCTGCCTCCTCCACATCCCTCCCCCTTACTCTCCACTCTACTTCCTTCATCCCTCCATATACCTCCCTCACTCTTACTCTCCACTCTCCTATCCCTCCCATGATATCCACCACTCCTTCCACATTCCTCTCCCTCCACTCTCCTCCACCTCCCTCTAATATCTACTCTCATTTACTCCCTCTACTTGCCTCTTCCCAAATACCTCCCCCTTACTCTTGACTCTACTTCCCTTCCTCCCTCCATACACCTCCTTGCTCCTGCTCTCCACTTTCCATATCCTTTCCATTATATCCTTCACTCCCTCCACCTCTCTCCCCTAACTCTCCACTCTCTTTTTCTTCCTCCCTCCACCTCCTTCACCCTACTCTCCACTCTTCTTCACTTCCTTTCTCCTGCACCTCCCTCCCCCTCCCTCCTCCCATCCCCTCATTTCTCTCCCTCTAATCTCTACTCTCTTCTCACATCCCTCTCCCCTCGACTCTCCGCTCTCCACCTCCCCCTATCTCCCTCTCTTTAACTTCCTCCCTCCACCTCTTTTTCTCTACCTCTGCTTCACCCTACTTTCCACTCTCCTTCACTTCCTCCCTCCACTCTCCTTCCCTCTCTCCCTTCCTTCTCCCATCACCATTTCCCTCCCTCGATCTTCACTCTAGTTCACTCCCTCCACCTCCCTCCTCCCACATCCCTCCCCTTTACTCTACACTCTCCTTCCCTTCCTCCTACTTGCACCTCTCTCGCTCCTACTCTCTACTCTCCCTATCCTTACCATGTATCCACAAATCCATCCATATTTATCTCCCCTTCACTCTCCTTCACTTCCTCCACCTCCCTCCCCCTCTCCTTCCTACCTCAATCTCAACTCTCCTTCCCTTCCTTGTTCCTTAAACCTTGCTCCCTCCTACTCTATGTTCTCCATCTCCTTCTCTCCTTCCCACTACCTCTCCCACTCCCTCCACAGTACCTCCATCATCCCTCCCCTCCTCCCTCATCCCTCCCCTTTACACTCTCTTTATCTTCCTCCCTCCCTACACCTCCCTCGCTCCTACTCTCCACTTTCCCTATCCTTACCACCATATCCACCATTTGCTCCACATTTATCTCCCCTCCACTCTCCTTCACTTCCTCCACCTCCCTCCCCCTCTCCTTCCTACCTCCGATCTCCACTCACCTTCCCTTCCTCACTCCTTACACCTCGCTCCCTCCTACTCTTTGTTTTTCCTCACCTTCTTCTCTCTTTCCCACTATCTCTCCCACTCCCTCCACATTCCTCTCCCCCTCCCTCTCCTTCCTACCATCATGCTCTCACTTCCTCTCCATACACATAAATATATTTAAACTAATTAAAAAACATATTCAAGTTTCAATATCTAAAAATATATGTTTTTATCATACAAACTATAACTACACATATAAATATGTTTAAAGTCATGTAAACATGTGTGTGTGTGTGTGTGTGTGTGTGTGTGTGTGTGTGTGTGTGTGTGTGTGTGTGTGTGTGTGTATGTGATTATTATCTATATCTAATTATAAACATTTAAATTAAATATAAAATTAGTTTTTCAAATATCAATATCAAAATATTCGTATTTATAGTATTACTACAACTATAACTACACATAAATATGTTTAAAATCATGTAAACATGTGTGTGTGTGTGTGTGTGTGTGTGTGTGTGTGTGTGTGTGTGTGTGTGTGTGAGAGAGAGAGAGAGAGAGATAATTGTCTATATATAATTATAAACATTTAAATTAAATATAAAATTATTTTTCAAATATCAATATCAAAATACCCATACATACAAATACATGTTTTAATGATCATACAACAATGAATAAATAATCAAATATTAATATTAAAATACACATATATCTAAATACACATTTTAATAATCATAAAAACATATATTTATAAATATTTTAATAAATATAATTATAAAAACATGTAAAAATGAATAAATAATCAAATATTAAAATATTAATACATCTAAATACACATTTTAATAATCATATAAACATATATTTATAGATATTTTAATAAATATAATTATAAAAACATGTAATCATATATATACAAACTAAATGCAAAACACATAACCAATATTTATATATTAAAATTCAATATAAATATAAATGAGAATAAATATGTATAATACAAGTAACATTTGTTCCCCTTTTACAAACAACTCCATAAAAATAAACTTACACATAAAACTCAATATAAACATGAAAGGGAAATAATTGGATAAAATTCTAAATTTTTATATATCTTAAAATTGTATAGAAAGGTAACATTTATTTTTTTAATTTAGTTTTTAAATAATTATTTAAAAAATGTGGTCGTTGTTGAGGTGTATAATTTTCTAACATATGGTTAATCATAACATTTCAAAGAGAAATAACTACATTAAAAGTATATTTATTTGTTTAATTATTATGTAAAAATTATATGATTAGTTAGAAAAACATTATCATGCATTGTTTTAATAATCAAAACTCTTGATCTAAAAAATGTTGAAATGTATATTCTCTAACACATTGTTAATCAAGTATATTGTTCAATAGCTAATTTTTAACTAACACTTAATCTACCTTTGAAAAAAATAATATTATAAAAACATTTATAAATCAAATAATAATAATTTTAAAAATATATTCCTAAGCATAATTATTTTTAACTGTAACACCTAATCAAACATTTTTAAAAACAGGACATATATTATGAATAAGCTCTAGAATCCCCTGCATCCAAGGGTCAACAAAATTTGTGTTTCCAATACCTTGTTTTGGTATAAAATGTTATTTGTATTCACCTCAGTTTGCATCATGCTTGCTGGTCTCTATGTATGAGCCATTCCTGTTTGTCTTTGGCCATACTTGCTTGTCTCTGTTGCACTAGCCATGTCTGTTGGTCGCCACATCGCCTGTATTAAAACATGCCAACAAGTGGAGACCCCTACGACTGCAACTTCACTACAAATTCCAGTCCGTATACCCAGACAAATTAGCTTAATATATTAGATACATAATATAATATATTCTAATTTTTAATATAATGGATAAAGTTATTTTCTTGAAAGCCAACACATGATTTAATATATGTCGCAGAATATTTTTAAAATAATGCATGATTTAATAAATGTGGCAGAAATTTTTGATGGCCAACGTTCCCTGCAGAAAATTTTTGACAAAAATACTTGAAACAAGGGCTGCGCTGCAGCTAGAGTACCTGCCGTGGCATGAGCAGGAAGTAGCAAGGGTAAATTGCAAGTTATGTTGGCCATTAGGTAAGGTAATCTGTCACAGTAGAGTAGTAGATAAGATATGCAGGCAGCAGAACCATGGGGGACACAAACAGTTTGCAATACTCATTAACTTGTTTCTGACAAATCTACTCAGTTACCATTAAATCAGAATTTCTTGGATTTACTTTGACACATTACTGTATAAAATAGTAGTTAATAATTTAGTGTCATTACAGAGGCTCTAGAATCTCAGGAGGCTCTAGTGTCCTAATGGCAATGTTTGTAAAATAAGCAAAGGTTGTTGTCTACAAAGAAGTTTCAATAGATGAATATAAAATGTAAAAACTTATATGTAATTGTTTCTGCAGAATTTGAGAATGCCACAGTTGAAGCTTACTCAATGGTAATTCAGTTAGATCTAATGTTCAGAAAAAGTTATTTGTAATTCAGGAAAACCAAAAATAGCTGATTGCCATTCAAATCTGGACGGAAACATTGGACAAGTATAAACATAATCATGTAGTTTGTTGTCTTGATTTAAAGCAGTAAGAAAATAATATAAATTTGAAGTCTTAAAATATTTTTATGTAGTAAATGTTACTATTGTACTATCTATGAAGACATCTCACAGCAAGTGGGCCTGTCATTTTCCTTGCATAATAATTGAAGCACTGTATTTCAGATTGAGAGGTGTTAAACACTCTTTTCACGTAATAAAAAAATTAAATAAATAAACAGAATGTTACCTGAACTGTGCTAAACTTAAAACGGGTATGGTCCAAAATTTCAGACTTGAAGAGAACCAGGACTGAATAGAGTGAAGGAAAGCAGGTAAAAAACTGACTCAGATTTTATAAACAGGGCAATTGAAGGCTGCATTTAATTAAATAATTACTTATGTAATAGAATACTGGAATAATTACAAAATTCCATTTGCATTTGCATAAAACATTTAGAACAGCTACTGTTGCAGATCATGCTTTTAAAAGAACAGGTTGAAACAAGAATGAGAAAGTTATTGCTAAATGTTGGCATTGTAATAGCCTGAATAATTACAAAATAAAGCTTATTGTTGTTTGTATTAAACTATGGTGATAGAAAATGATGAGAAGTAACAGTTTATGCTATTACAAATTGGATGTTCAAAAAGTTGTGGTGTAGGAAGTGGAGCTCCAGTTTTAGACCTGCAAAAGAAATATGGAGTAGTATTATAAATCATTTTTAATTTGTACTTCAAATGAAAGATCTGAAACATATGTGCGGGTAGGGAAAGTGATTTACCTTAAAATGATGGTGCTGATAGTGTATGGCTTGAAGATGCGTAGCTACTTTCCTGTGACTGAAATTGGGGTGGAATGCCTGCAGGAAATGAAAGTGAGCATTAGTATGAGTAGAGCATATAGTTTTTGCAATACTGTTGACAATTGAAAAGCAGGTGAAGGACAGATTTCAAAATACGTTGCCATGTGTTAGCGGGTAAAAATAGTGTTTTTTTAAAAAGATACCGAGCTTTTCATGTACCTTGAAGCATATATTCATATTGAGATTTGTATTGCCGATTCAATATACATTAGATGGTCAGCCTCCTCTAATGCTTATCATGTTTAGAACTTTGCTGGGCTCTTAGTAGATGAATTACAAATAAGGGGAATTTAGCAAAAGTCATAAATGAATCGGTGTCAACAATACTAATAACCAATGATTTGCATTTTGTATTGATATGTTTACTTTTTACTGAATTAATAGCAAAGGAAAGGGCAGTATTTTCTAACTGAGCTATGGTGTATACTTCCAGCGAACCAGTTAACAAGTGACATATTTTAGTAACAATTCAAAGTTTCTTTATGATAAAGTACGCCTTTTAAGAAGGCCCCTGTTTATCAAGTGGGTTACCATATTTTGGCCCTAGAATTTCTCATTTGCTGACTTTTTCGGCCTCTCCAGTTCATACCTGATGTGGGTGTTGGCAAAATCTCACTTCCATGAATTAAAAGGTGCGGTGAAATCTCTTTGAAGACCTGATAAAGGTTTAAATTGATGTGGGTGTTGTTTGGTACTAAAAACCAATACTAAGAAGACATATATGTGAAAACAGAAAGGGCATCTCTTAGAAGACAATGTGCTCGGCTGTGTTGTGCTGTATTATTCAATGGGGAATATAGATGAGAAGGAGGAGAGTGTCAAGATGGGGCAAGTGATAGAAAACTGTTCAGGGATTACCGAGGATGAAGAAAGGAAGCTGCCCCTTGATTTAGAACTCATGTGCACAATTGTAACATCATCATCACCAGCATCAGCCTACACAGCCATAGAGGAGGAGGAAGAGCTTCAGTCCTCCTTTCCTCATGAAGTACTAGAGCATGTGCTTGAATTCGTAACAGCCCACAAGGATAGAAACTCAGTTTCTCTGGTCTGCAAGTCATGAATATTGCCCGGGAGAAGCAACTTTATTTAAAATCATGAATGGATTATCATTTATTTTAATATTGTATATCTATGATATGCATTGTCCTAACATAATCTAGTTTTAAGTCCAACCCATCAGCTGGCTTCTCAAAATGTAGTGGAAGTGAGTCTGCGGTGTGAAGTACTATGTACGGGATCTCCAGAATGAATCAAAGATAAAAGTTTGACACTAGAGCCTGGACATGGTATGCCTCAAGTAAGTTTTCTAAGCTACAAGTGTAGAAGCTAGAGCATGTCAATGTGGGCCTGCATCACATATGGAAAATGTAAATGGACTATGCACATGCTATGTAATTTATTCAAAACATGTTGTGCTATTTGATCTATTCAAAAAATGCCAGAAGTGCTACCAGTGGGATTCTATTTATCAGGCATGGTAAAGGTTTATATGCCAACATAGCTATATGAATATTTGCGATGCACTGTCATGTATCTTTGTGCTTGCTATCAATATATCCCCCCTCCCCATTGATGCCTTCATGATATTAAGCTCTTAAATCTATGCTGGCGTGAAAGAATCCAATATTGTGGACTTGCTGGAACAATCAGGGACCAAATTTGAGTTTTTAAGGCTCGGGGTTCAATAGCTAGTCTACACTTATTTAGTGGTTATCTTTGGTTTTTTCCTGTACTATTTTGATTCTAAAAATAAGGCTCACAGCTCAATAGCTAGTCTACGCTTATTAAGATGCACAGTTCAAGGCTTGGCTTAAACAAATTCTAAAACAGGGGTTTGCTTGCGTTTGCCAGCTGACCTTGGAATTACATCAAATCAT
This sequence comes from Taxus wallichiana var. yunnanensis, assembly GCA_018340775.1. Lineage (NCBI taxonomy): Eukaryota > Viridiplantae > Streptophyta > Pinopsida > Cupressales > Taxaceae > Taxus > Taxus wallichiana. Next base: position 376,102,945 of record CM031244.1, on the reverse strand, counting down.
ACGGAAGGAATCACCGCACTCATTGAAAGGGTAAAATTCTACACGTCTCACCGCTGCATACCGAGCAAAGGATTTTCCCTACCTAATTGAAAATCGAGTCAGAGACTATAATAATATTCTCTAAAGAGTGGCCAGGGCTGTTACGATCAGGTGGGAGCTGTTTTTCAAATTAATAGAATATTCTGGTGAAGATAACCGAGAGAAACTAAGAAGAATATAACAAATTAATTTTGATCAAAGGGCAGCTGTTTTAGCCAGGTCTCAGGTTCACGTCCCAGTGGCAGCTCCTGCAACATGAAATTCAAGCACACAAAACAGAAATTTGTGTTCCCGTCCTAAGCAGCCCAGATCCAAAAAACCAACGGTAAAAATCTTTGATGACTCAAATGACTTATCAAACCAAATTAAAACTGTAAAAATCTCTTGAAAAAGAGCTTGCATCCTCGCCAAAATTATAAGTAAATCTCGCCAAATACCCTAAATTTCGAGGTCAATATGCTAACCAGAGAGCTTGGACTGTGCGATGGATCAGACAAATGCGGAGGCAAGAAATGAGATTGCAGGGGCGTTCTCTCGCGGCTTCTGGTCTTGTAATAATCACCGTTCCTTGAGCTCTTCTTAACCTAAAAAATTCAAAACAAGAGCAGGTCAGAGGCCTTGGTGTATTGTGAAAGCTGCGAACAGGAAAAGAAGAAATCGTGCCTGATGTATGTTGAAAGCGGCAGACCGACTGGCGGCAAAGAAATACAACACGCGGCGGGAGGGAAACCCTTGTGGGTTCGAAAACCGCCTTCAACAACAAGCTGCATGGAGGAATTGTTGTCTCTAGGATCCGACAAGGTCAGGCGAGGTGGAGTGAAAACACTGCACGGCGAGATGGCAAAGCTCGAAGGAAACTAGAACTTTAATTAAATCGGTAGTATTCGGCGTAGGAGGAAAGGCTCGCTCGTGCAATGAGGGCATTAGTGAAGACCAATCGAATGATTGGAAAATAAATTTACAAAAAACTATAGCTCCAAACAAAATAATTTGTTGAAATATTTGTTTGAGACACTACAATCACACGGGAATTAAAAGCAGCCACTAGCAAAGCTTGCCAAAGCATATGCGTGGAAATTAATAGGAAAAAGGCAAAAACATTAGTACCATCGCCAGTGGTAGTACTAATAAATGTGGCACAATGGTTTGATGGAATTTTTGAAACTAGAGAAAGTTTTGAAAGTCTAAGAGAGCAATTGCCCCCACATAAAGAGTACCCGTGAATATGGTGGTAAATGAAAAAAATTATGGACGGGTAGTCTTACCTTTATATGTCTAAACTCAAATTGAAAATTTTCACACAATTTCATATAAACACTTGCGATCAAGAGTAGATTGTGTGACTTGCAAGCCAAGGATCCATTGATGTTTAGGCTCACCTTTGTGTCATTATTATATAGGGAAATAGCCTCACCTTTGGGTCATTATTATATGGGGGTAATTTCCAAACGAAGACTATTTCTTCACATGATAGACACAATGTGCGTAAATGTGAGTGTGTCGAGTGTGCCAAGGTGTCGGTGTGGTGTAGTTCAAGTTGAAGGAGGGCACGAACTACGATCGCATATAGAAAAGTCACCTAGCAGTGGGGATTAAAGAAGGCTTCTGGTGGTCAAAATTAGAACTTGAAAGATGTTAAGAAATTTGTACAAACGTTAAATGTCACCGGCTTAGAAACAAATATGTAGTTCAAGTTGGGGAAGGGACCTAAACTACGATCTGCATATAGAACTTCCCTTAACATTGGGGGTGATGGAATGATTATGGTGGCTGAAGTTAGAACTTGAAAGATGTTAAGAAACCTCCACAAATGTTGAGTTTTAATTGTCACTAGCTTAAAAACAAACAAGTAGATGTAGGTTTCAGGTATATTATATGCATGAAATTTTTCCTTAGTCTAAGGTCGGGCATATCTAGGAGGGAGTGAACTAGCTTGTAAATATTAGAGTGGTACAGATCCAACAAACAAGTAGACAAAGGTTTCGGGGCTATTAAGCGAACACGATTTTGTCCCTACTATAAAAATATAAGGATCGGAATATCCTTGGTATGGAACAATTGATTCATTTCTATATATTTGGTGTAAATTTACCTTGTTTTTGTGTTCAAAGATTTAGATCTATGTAAGAGGAAAGGGATAATAGTACCATTATCAAGGAACTTTGTATGTTCCAAACAAAGAGAACAGAGTAGTGTTACGTAGGACGCGTCCCTAAATTTTGGTGACATTCGGGATGTCCTAGAACATTCGGGGACTTGGGGACTGGAGGGGAAGTGCCCTATATTTTTAGATCTTTAAAAAAACTTCTAATGTTTTAAATTGAAAAATTTGTTATTTTTACGAAGAACATTAAATTATGATCTTGAAAATACCTTAATAGAGTTTAAATCCATAAATTTCACTAAATTAAGTTAAAATATTTAAATATTAATATTTTATATATTATTTTAATAGTCATCCCCCTTTTCCGTCCCTAAAATTTGGAAAAAAATTCCCATCTCGAAACCCCATCCCTCGTATCCACTGTCCCCTTGTCCCCAAGACTTAGGTAACTATGGAACAAAGAACCTTACTACTATAATGAAACGTGAAGGGATTCAAAATCTCCTTTTATCTTATTAAACTCGATGGATAGAGATTGAAGACCCATACCCCCTCCTAGATTTATATATGGAGTACTCTCTCATTTGTTGTTTGTCAAAGTCCTTTATTAGGAGATGGCATAATTTTCTAGAGATGTTGGACAAGTCAAATGTAACTACATATGTATTGAGTATTGAATATGGAGGACATCAAATTTTATAAGTACTAATAGAAATAATGTTAGGGGAGAGACACCAATAGTTGAGCAGGGTCTAATTGTGGATATAGTGTCTTGAATACACAACACCCAATAGTTGTCATAAAAGTACCTGGTGATTAGTCATTTTTGACATGACAACACCCAATCATATCATGACATGTAAGATTTGCCTTTTTAAAATTTTAAATGTTCAACCATTATCACCCATGATCAAATATGGGTCCCAATCAAAATGTAGTGTAACTAAAATTTACTATTTTAAATAAATTCAAAATATATCTTTCCCTCCAATTCAACACTCAAAAAAATATATGTAATTTAAAAAATCTTGAACTACGTGCTGGTGAAAAAATCAGGTTCCCACATTTTATAGAATTTATTTTGTGGGCCCCCTAACATAGGGTGCACCACTATTGGTGTCTCTCCCCTATTGTAAGGCATTACATATCCCTCTCTTGAACTTGGTTATTTTCTTCCTTATTTCTTTTATAAAGAGAAAGAAAAAAGGATTTCTCATTATTTGAGAATCTCAATTATTGAGAAGAATGTTCAAGTTGTATTATGCAATCCCTTCTTTCATATTTGTAAGGAAAACCAATTTATTTTTAAATCACTTTTTACTAAATACGCTTATGCTTCCTATTGTACATAGAGAAGTATTCAAGGATACTAGTCTAGCCATGTGGACAAAACAAAATCCCTTTTACATGAATGTTACATAAATTATGTTAAAAAGAAAATTATACTAACAATCATCACTAACGAAAATAGCTAATTTAAAAAATTTAAACATGAAAAAATACAACTATTAATAAAGTGTAACTGTAGTGCTGACCAAAAACAACCGAGTTTTGGAAGATGATCAGCACTTTCCTTCTACGGTGTATCACCGTTTTAGTGTAGGCTTTATTTTTCCTTGTTTTCTTTCTCTCCTTATCTCCTTGGAAGTTAGATTAGAATTAGATTAGCTTTCCTACACTAGAATATCTTGTGGTAGGTAGATTAGGAAGAGGAACTAGCCTTCTCTAGAGGATCATTCCCATTTGCAAGTCCCACATCTTGGGGAATGATCCAATGTTATGCAAATCACACCAAATGACCCTGTCTTAGAAAAGTAGATCCATAACTCATTGGGGGAATCTTGTGATTTTGCACTAACGGTTTTGCCACCGGTGGGACCTTAGAGGTCTCCACTTCATTGCAACAAGATTGATGTGTACTTGTTATAATTTCTAGCTTATTAGAAGCTTCAATTTGCACATCTGGCGACTCCATCTGGTAAACAACTCATTCTCTAAGTTACATACTTTTCCATTCACTTCCATTCATCCTTCTTTCCATATTCTTTCATCCTTTCCATTCCATGAATTTGTGAAATCATGACTTCATTTCCACCATGGAATTCACATCTACAACAGCAACAACACATTCTGACTCTAATAAGCTTTACAAATCCTTCAAATCAACATTTTGAGCAAATCCAAAATCAGCATGGTTACCCCTATGAGCATCCGTGCCAAAATTAGTTTGGCTATGGATCTTTCCAAGAGTAGGGGTATGTAAACAATGAAGAAAATTAAATGTAATAGGCTCATCTTCTGGAGAAGATCCAAAAATGGAGATTTGCATGGTGCGGTCGGGAGCTACATCTCAAATGAAGGCATTGAGGTGGTTATAAGGCACCCTATCCATGGGAAGGCCCTTTTCCAAGACACTAAAACCCTCAAGAGAAGCTGGACTTCATAATTGAGATGGTGCCCCAACTTGCACTATGGAATGAGGAGATAGAAGCATATGAGCAAATTCTGAATCAACCTTGTCAATGGGTAAGTCATTCAACAGTTCCTTGTATTTCTTCTTCTTCATCTCAAGCTTTACCATTTCAACAATGTCAAGTTATAAACCCAACCAATGCTGCTCCAGTTGTGAAAACCATCCCTCCATCCCCTAGTCTCCCATCCCATCTCAGCTTTTCTACCCTCTTCTCTTCCAAATCCAAATCCCCTCCACAAGAGCAAAAAGAAATACCTTCCACTCAAAGGAAACAAGAAGTTTCATCTCTTCCACCACCACAAACAAATGAAAAAATGGTTGAATCCCAACCCACTCCTTCTCTTGCCTTCCCAATTCCATGTGGAGAAGAAGAAATTTTAAAAATTAGTCATGAAGGACAGCAAGAAGAAGAAGTGAAAGAAGAAGAAATGGTTAAAATCTTAGTGAGCTTAGCTCTTAGGTTTGGGATAACAGAGATTCCTTTGCTGGTCAAGCCTTCAAAGGAGAAGAAAGTTGAAGAGCCAGTGGTGGCTAAGACTAAATTTGTAGTAGAGAAAGAACAAGAAAAGGAAGAAGAAAATCAGTAGTCAGTTTACTCAGAATGTAGTGTCCATGTTGGCACTTTAAGTGAAGAGAATGTTGATCTAATTCAAATTTCTCAATCAGCCAAGGAAGGAGAAAAAAATCAGCTCAAAGTCCCATTATAAAGGTGCAAGTGGATGAGACCAAATCAAAGTTTGTAGCAGCTGAAGAAGAAGACATTATTGGTGTTTTCTTGCTTTCATTCAAAGGCCTATTTTGGTTGATGAATCCATTTTGAAGGAAAGCTCTAAAAGAAATCTTGCAGTCCCAACTTGTCCTCTAGAGAAGCAATTTGAGGAGTTTGATATGGCAAAATTCATGCTATAGAAAGAGTTCAATCAAGAGAAATATGGTCTTCAAATAATAGAGGAAGGAGAATCTGCTCCAAATCCAAAAGAAGAGGAGTACATTCCAATTGTGGAGGAGAAAAATGCAGATCCAAAGGCTTTGAACAAAAATAGGCTATATAAGAACCTTCAGTTCTTCCTTCCACTTCATATTTCTTGAGCTTTAATGTTGGAGAAGAGTTTGATCTTTCAAACTTCATGTTGGAGGATGAAAGAAACCATGGTGAACAAGTTACAAACCAAAAAGACACCATGGAAGAGGTTGAACATTTGCAGCAGGACAACAATGAAGCAGAGTACTTATCTGATTTGGAGGATTGTTTTGATGGAGAAGAACCAATTGAGTTTCTATTGTTTTCTCCTTCATTCACCCTTCAAATATGTGAACCTGTTGTCATGAAGGAGAGCACTCATTTGTAGTAGTTTGTACTTTATAGCAGCCTTTTGGAATCTAGTTTGGGAGACTCAAACCTTCCATGCTCTTCACAAGAGGAAGAAGAGAAACAATAGAAGAGTTCCACCATTCCTTCCACGCCATTCACCCAAAGAGGTCTACAAGAAGACTCCATTTTTGGAGTGGAAAATTAGAGAAATGGGCATATCAAATGGATCAGACCTTGCCCAATCAGGTATTTGGCTTCATTGGAGCCAAAGGAGAAGCCAAATCTAGTCATGCCCATTTCAGGGCATGAGGATGAGCTACAAAGCACCAAGGATCAACTGTCATACCTCTTCAATCCAAATGCAAAGAAACTAAAAGAGGTATTGGTTTTGTCTTCAGTTGATACTTTGGTGATTTGGGTGGAAGATCAGCTTGTAGTTAGTTTTTCACTCATCCAACTAGCCATGTTCATATGCCAAATCGGGTTGCATGGCCACCATTTTTGAGGAAGGGAAGTTTTTTCTCTCCTGTCGGTTGCAAGATTTGTTTGAGCTCCCTTTTCTCCTAGTTAGAGTAGTGTAGGTAGGTTTTTTTAGCAAAATAAGTGTTTTTACACAATCTGCATGTTCCATTTAGAGAATGTATGATTTTCAATTTGTACATAGTTTTTGGTGCTCTTGTATTGCTCTTGCACAGTGCATTCAGTTGGCTTTTGGTGAAGTTCAACTTTAAGTTTCAGTGGGTTTCCAAGTGATTCAAAGGTCATATTTTCAGAGTTAGATCAAATAATTGGTTATTAGGCTTGACTCCATGCCCAATGGATGCAAAAAATGCCACTAATCATTCATCTAGTAGGTAGATGACCCCTGTGAGTCACCAAAGTTGTTAAACAAAATAAGCTCCCCTTATTTTTGGGTTAACTTACTACATTTTATGCTTTAATCCAAATTTCATACATTTAAATCATTCAAAGTTTTCTGAAAAATGCTCCATCAGATAGAGAATTTCTTCCCCTTTCCAGAAAGGTAAAGAAATCTTTCTAACTCCTTGTATTTTTTGAGTTATGGCTCAACGGAGTTAGAAGGGAAAATTTTCCCAAGGTAGACTTGCAGAGCTTGGGAGAGTTTTTTGCCAAAGGAACTCGGACCGGCGGGGCATCGGAGGAAAAAGTGAAAAATTGCCTTTTCTTCCAAAAGGCATAAAATCAAAATGCAACCCATGGCCCCATCAAAAATCTAATGCGGGGATGCAAGACTTTGGAGGTAAATTAGATTTTTTTTTGTTTGTCAAAAAATGTAAAATGGAAAAAAGGAAGCCCCCGCATCTGCCGACCCCAATGGATGCCATGTCATCAGTGAATTTGTGGGGAAAAGTTCAAAATTCACCCAAAGCCAAATTTGCAAGAAACATAAGGAAAAAATGTAGAAGGCCATATCTTTTTGATCCAAAGCTCCATTTTTGACAATCTTGGTACTAATGGAAAGATCTGGAGATTCTCTTCATCATGGAGTCTTCAATTTTTATTTTGGTAGAGATTTGTGGGAGAAAATTGTAAAACGTGATTTGGCATGGAAAAAATGCAAAACCAATTTTCAACCACCAAATTTAATGAAATATGGGTCTTTTCTCCCTCGAGCAGAAAAAATGCATTTGGGAATGGAATTTGCAGATGGAGCCTTGACTTTTCGACCAAATTTATGAATGTTGTCGGTGGTTGGAGCAGAGAATCATATTTTCTCATGTTTTTCCCTCTCTTTTCGCATTTTTCTATATATTGTAACAGAGGCACATTTTCAAGAAGTTAGTTAGTGGTTGTTCATTCTTCTTCTCTGCCTCCCTCTTCTTTTCTTCCCTAGGGTCGAAAATGGAGTTCTAACCTCCTCCCTTGCTCTGTAGATGGCATTTTTTGCCTCTTGCCCGTGAAATAATGTACTGTGTAAATCTGGAGCAATAAAAACTTGTTTTTGTGATGCATTTTCCCATCCTTTTCTCATTTTTGGTTGTTTCTTCTTGCCTCTCATTGTTGTAGGGCATCTGTGCATGTTTGAATGTCATTTCAAGGTTTTGGAGTTGTGTTTTTAGGTATTTTGGAACATTTTCTGTGTGAAATCCATCTCTAGTCTATTATGCACTTGTCCATCCTTTCCATGGCTCGCCTCCTTTTGCTCCATGGTAGTTTTGGTAGATGATCAACACTTTCCTTCTCTAGTGTATCACCTTTTTAGTGTAGGCTCTATTTTTCCTTGTTTTCTTTATTCTCTCCTTGTCTCCTTGGAAGTTAGATTAGAATTAGATTAGCTTGTCTGCGCACTGCAATAGCTTGTGGCGGGTAGATTAGGAAGAGAAACCAGCCTTCTTTTGAGGATCATTCCCATTTGTAAGTCCCATAGCTTGGGAATGATCCAATGTTATGAAAATCACACCCAATGACCTTGCCTTAGAAAAGTAAATCCGTAACTCGTTTGGGGGTCTTTGTGATTTTACACTAACTTGATTATTCCAAGAGCCCTAGTTTATGGGAATGTAAAAAGTTGAAGCATACATTTGGCCCATGAACTATTGGCAAAATGTCAAAAATGCGGTGTGGTTTTGTGATCAACATTGAATGCAAGATATGCACGAAATGGGTTATTAAAATGTTTGAATCTTACAAGCAAATATAGTTGTTGTTGTAAATTCACCCACTACCTTTGCCTACATCCTCCTAGCTGTGTCAAAATGGAAACCCTGGAGCAACCATAAAGACATCCAATAAGCTAATAAAGGGATATCTTGCCATGGGTTGTTGTTACATGAGCCTGGTGGACGCATTTTTGAGTTAGGAAGCATTTTGTAGGCATGTTAAGCACTTCCCACTTTAACATTTGCTAGTTTTAACAATCTCCTGAAATGAAATGCTCTTTCATTTTTCTGAAATGGGTTTTTACATAAATCATTTTCTCTCCCTCTTGATAGATTATTCAATTTGGTATTTGCATGGATAATCTTCTGCAACATTTCTCTGGGTTGAGCTATGTACTTGAGGAACATTGTTACTAAGTATTGTTTGATTCTTGTGAAATTATAGATGTGTTTGTGGTTCTGTTGATATGGGTATTTGGGTGTGTAAATGTTATTGATTTTTACTGATTGTATTTTGAGGTTGAAATATGTTAAAGTTATAGAATTAGAGGGCTTAATGTCTTGCGGTAGTAAAATTTGTATGTTTATATCTATAAATGAATGGATTAAACCCATTTTCTGGGTTTCTATGTTTTTATTAAATAAATTACCCATATTGTACTTGGATGTCAAAGATTAGTAATCTAAAGAACTTCTGGTTCATTATGAGTTTTAAATCAATGGGTAGATAATAATATCAATTCAATAATGCTATCAAGTAGCATGTGTATAGATCACATAACCAAGAGATGATGTAATTCGAAGTTGAAAACTGGGCATTATTATGGGATTGCATGTTTCGTGAAGTCTTAATGTGTTTGAGATTTGTATTATGAAGGTATATTTTTAAACCCATATGAAGGGTGCCTATAAATACTATTATTAGGAAAATTTCATAAAATATGGATCATAATAAGATGCTTGAAATAGTTATTTCGAATCCATGGAAATATTGTTTAGGAGTATGTGTTACATCCGGTAGTACTTAATTATGGGTTTTCTACTTTCTTCATTTAAGCCAATCTGGGTTAGTTTCCGTAATTTCTTTCGGACCCATGAGGTCAATTTTATTTGATACGTTTTAGATTATATCATAACCATGATCTGATAGAGAATAAATTGAAGGGGCCACTAGGCCCTTAGTGGGGTGTAGTTATGATCGTCCTATTTTTCCTCGTGTCCTTTCCTATATTTAAGAGAGATTTGAAAATCTCTAGGCTTGCGTTTAAGTCTACCTACTTTTATCTCATGGTTAGAATGTGAATTCTTATGGTGTTGACACTCTGTATTCTCGGTGAAATTTGGAAAATGAGTGTTACCTTAACATGGTCTCGACATTTAAGAAAATACCTCTTGAGATGTCATTGTTATCCTAATTGTGGGTACCAGTTAGTATTTGCATTGGGGCATGGCTTAATTGTTTCCTTGATAATGTTTAGTGCATATTTATTGTTAGTTGATAAAAGCACATAGGGTACTTGTTTCTTGTTTATGACATTCTCCTTATGATTGTTAGACATTGGGAATGTGTGGAAGGGTTTAATGTCGATGGACTTTGTTTTGATGGTCTTGTGGTTTTGATAGGAATAAGATAATTTATGTTTACCTTAATACCGTCAGGCAAAAAAACTGTATTTATCATTATTTGGAATACTATCCTAGGATCTATTTCCTTTAGATGAACAATGTTAAGCATCCACGAGATTAAAAGAACTTGATTTAATGAAATTATACTCTTGTCAGCCATTGACCACATCTTTAAGATGACTAGGGGATATATAATATGATCTAGAATGAAACTTTTGTTTTTATTATTTAATTACTGATTGATCCATGTATATACATATTGTTAAGTTTTTCAATGACATTTGGTGGAATATATATTTACACCTCGTCAATTTATGATGGAGATGGTTGGTAAGATAATTAATGGCATTTGGTAGTACATATAAATGCATATATAGAGTGGCATTGAGTTTGGTAACGATGATTACTCTAAGAGAACTTGTGATGTGAAAGTGGAGTTCCTTTTGTATAAACCAAAATTATAGATTAATTAAGGAGGATTATGAATCTAAAGTACTATGAAACTTGGATGGATGTTTAGAATACTAACTTGCATGAAGGTCTTGGGTAGTTTTTAGTATTAGATTTCAATCATATAATCAATATGATTACATAATTGAAATCCCAATACACTTGACATTTTGTCTCTAACCTACGAGGTCTATGGTCTTACTTGATTGGTTGTTAAACTCCTGTTGTTTTAGAGACATTGTTCATAACTGAAGCATGTGACTTCCTTCTTAGTTGGCATGGTGGAAATTTTATTTTTGACTTAAGAAGTTGGTTAGTGGTTAGAGCTTTGATCCATTTCTTGAAATATAAGGTTTCCTTTCATGATATTGTTAAATAGTAGCATATTGTTGTTATGTGTAGTCTTATCATGCTTAGTTCTCATGAACTGACTCAGCATAATAAATGTGCAGATGGCTTTTACGAGTAGAAAAAGGAAATACTTGTAGAAGTGCATTGGTTTTGCTTATGAAGTTATTTTGTACAAATGCTTAATGTGTTGTAATACTCTGGAATGGTATTTGTGCAAATTTTAGATGGGGCTCCATACTTTAGAAATCTAAATTGTGGAGTAATGTTGTCATAACCAGTTGAAACTAAAACTTTTAAATACTATTGTGAAAGATATAATCTGATCACAACATTGTTATGAGTATTTAATTGTATTTTAGCGTCTTGAAAGATAGCTTAGCTTTATTTTGACTAATATTGATATTTTTTTGTTTCCAAGTCAAGGTGCAATATAATCTTTTTCCATCTTTGGTTTGTGTTCGTGTTGGATAGAAATGATGTAACCATGTTTAGTCTTCACAAGGGTAATGGTAAAATTTTGAGTTATATTTATGTGTAGTAACCCCTTCTTGGTCATGACATCAATGCAATTCTAGGTATAATTAAGTGGGTTGGCAATCTTTTTAAAAGTTAATCAAAAAAATAAATAAATAATGAAGTTGTGATCTTCTAGATAAAATCAAGAGCCTTTAAGTGGAATAAAAAAAAAAAAGAAAAGAAACTATCTACTTGTGTAAAAAGAATATACCCTTACTACCCTTAAGCTACTGATAAAACTTTATCCTTGTTGTTGTGAGATGTTAAATGATATTAAAGTGTAATCAATGTTTAGCTTTTGGGAGAATAACTAGGTCTTAGTAAGTAGGGATGGTTGATCAAGAAACCATTAACTCACTTGTTTTGAAACCTAATATGTATTCTTTTATCGAACTTAATCAAGAGAAGCCTAAATGAAGCTTTTACCCAATACAGATAAATTCTTAAGTCTTAATCATCGACTTGCTAATGACTAATGAGGTCATGAAGATGAATTCAATTTGACCTTCTTCCACTAACTCTTGCCAAGGTACATTGTAATCCTTTCTTTAGTGTTGTTAAATGTTAATCCTTGCACAAAGAAGATTATGGTTCGAACCTAAGCGATACTCCACTTCAATTAGATCTTATGCTCATCTCCTTGTAATGGAGGTATGAAACAAGTTTCAATAGTGTGGGTTTGGATAGATAGCCTTGTGAAATTGAATACCTCCTTGATTAAATAAATGAATTAAACAAGTAATTGTCATATTAGAGATGATCTTAAGCTAGTTACTCAATAGTATAAAAGAAAAGAAATCTAGCTCTATAAGAATATTTGTATGAAATATAACATGAACCTTCTAGAACATAAGTTAATATTTGAAATACATTTCTAGTAAATAAGTAACCTTAAAATATTTTACACCATGGGATGCCTCTAACTGTAATTGTGTTCTGTGGTTAGACTATTATGTTGTGCCTTGTTAAAAAGGAAAGTGAATTGTTCGTGATGGGTGACGTATGTCCCCTTGTGCATAGGTGGTCAATTCTATGTCAAGCTCATTAAGAGTTGGTTTTAGCCCATTGTGATCACTTGTGGTGTCATATAAACTTCAAACAAGTAAAATTAAAAAAAACAAAAAAAAATTATCTGCTATTTATTATCGTGTTGTCTTTGTGTGTGTGTTTTAAGTGGGCTTTACTCTTGGTATCGAGTAGAGGTTCATGCTCTTGAACCTCTAGGACAGATTGGAGTGATGATCATATTACATGAATTTTGTAAATATTGGAAGAGTAATGTAATATAAGCGTGATATGAACTATGTCGTAATTGTGATATTGTGAGTGCACATGTTGTGTATGACACTTAGTGCGTAAATGTTAGCATGTTGATGTGTTGGAGATGAGATTATTCTCTCTTCTTTTCATGAATTATCTTTGATTTCGAGTGTAATATACCATCTGGTTATATGTGATTGTGTTGATATGTTATATGACAAGGTCAGTTTGTAGGGACTGGATTTCTTAATGATGTCATTATCATTTGTGTAAAAATGTGTGTATTCCCATGTTATATGGCAAATGATGTATGTTGTAATAGTTTTCATCATAATTATAATTCATGTAATATGTAGAGATTCATGTCACGATTTAGGGACATGTGGTGGGTATATGATCCTTATTGTACAGTGATTACTCTTTGGGTGTAACATGTGGTAATGTGGTGTGTTGTAAACCGTGAATGTAATGTATGTGACATACCCTGTATTGGTGTCATGCGTAATACACTATGGCAAGGTGCATGAACCACCATTGTGTTAGTGATATAGTTGCATGTTATGTTGTGAACTCCGATGCTAAAGCGAACCTAAGGGAAATTGGTAAAAGTTTATGTTTAGAGTGAGGGGATGTGTACCATGGGCAATAAATCGAGTTAACCTTAGGCTCGGTAGATGAAAACTTGTTCTCCTTGTTCCCTCTCTCCTCGTGGTTGTTATATGGATGCAACCTAAGTTTAACTATGACTTTGTTTAGCCGTGTTGAAGTGGTGGCGGGATGATTCGAGATAGAGATGACGATAGTTGTACTATTGAAATGTTATTTTACAAGTTGATACTCGATGTTCAAGTGCAGAACTCGTTGAGTACCCCCTAGGTGGCAGATAAAGCCACATATTCATCGTAATGTGTTATTTTATATATGTATTTTATTCGTAAATTGAACTTTTATTTTATTTCTACAAGGACCAGTAGTTTTATTGATTGCCATGTTTTATATTTTGGGAGTTTCCTTGGTTTTTTGTACTAGCATGTCAATTTTTGCACTAACTATGGCTATTTGGACATTTATTTTGCTTGGATTTAGATCTTCTTTTAAATTTTAAAATTTTACCACCTTTCCCAAGGCTTGTACTTTGCCACTTGGCATTTGAATCAGATTGCTATGTTGGTTCTATTGTCGTGATGTGTGGAATAGGGTCATGGGATGCACCATGGAATGGTTGGACCTATGGACCCACTTTGTTGTATGGGGTATGCCCCAAGGAGTTACAGATAACTAGCGGGTTTTCAAACCATGAGTTATTATGTCACTTGGGTTAGGGGTGTCTTGACTCTATGTGCCTAGGGCCATAGGGAAACCGGCCTCTTTGGGGAGCAAAAGGGAATTTATTTTATTATTATTTGAGGGAGGCATAAGAGATTGAGGGGGAGGCATAAGAGACTTGAGGGAGGCATAAGAGATTGAGGGAGGCATAAGAGATTGAGGGAGGCATAAGAGACTTGAGGGAGGCATAATAGATTTGTGTGTATGATTGATGTTTTGGGATATATGTTGAGTTATTGTGATGTCTTGGGAGTGGTCTTATGATGTATGTGTTACTCATGTTAGTTGGATATGTTTTGTGATGTTGGAGATATGGCGTTGATACCCTTTTGTACACTATGTACCTGTAGCTTTTGTTTTGAGTTATGTGAAATATTCATCTATGGAATTTTTGAAATTTCTAGTTTTCGTAGTACACTTTTGTTCGAGTATCATATATCAATCATAAATGTGTGCCAAGTACTATGTTATGTGGATCATGTATGTTCCTTCCATGGTTTGGTTAAGCTCTTGTGGTTTGTTACGGTCGTGATAGTATGTGAGATTTACCTGTGAACCATTAGTGTTGCAGATGGACCTGGTATGGTATTGTGATAGTGGTTCCTGTTGGGCACCCAAAAGAATGAATAAACTAAAACTTTACAACAATGAAATCTTAAGGACTTGAGTTAGGAATAATGTAAAAGAAAAATAGATTAATTAAATAATGAAATAAGAGATACGCAATCTTCATAAAGACAATGAAATTTGAATAATCTGCCAAATTTTATAGTCTACATTGTGGTTATGATTTAACAATGTAAGGTTTAACCATAGGAAGAACTCTTGTCTTTATCATCTCTCTGTTGCTTATATATTTTTATATGTTCGGTGTTGTGTTGCATCGAGGACGATGGTCTTATAAGGGGAGGGAAATGTAGTCTTGACCAAAAACAAAACTAGAATAATAAAAAAAAATGAGAATGCGTGGGGCAGGTGGGATACTATAGATGATCATTGTATTCCTTTTTTAAAATTATTTTTTCTGGAAAGTTGAATGCGTAGTGGGTAAGTTTTGGGTGGCATGAAGGAAAAGGGATTTGGTCCAGCACATGCATAGTTAGAGAAGAATTCATACTTGTCCTTTCCTACATAACAATGCTTTGTAATATGTTTGAAGTCCGGAGACCTAATCCGTGCAAACCCAAGCCCATGTTGTAAACTTATCATTGTTTTGGATAGTTGCAGTAACTAAAATTTTTTTATCTTAGTTGTAAGTTCCCTGACAGATATGCTTGAAAAATGTGGATGTACACGTAAGGCGTGAAAATTGTTTCCAAAAATCCAAGCAACAAACCGACCTCTTAAACTGATTTGGTTGAGGATTTGAAAATTAGTTTTTGTTGGAGAAGTCTCTAAAACTTTCAATAAATTGCAGTTGTAGGTGTAAATTCTTCCTTTTCTTTACCACATACTCCTTTGCCTGTACCCAATTTTTGCTCTTGAACAAATTATGGACACCCATCAAATCAATTTTTTCTTTTTTGATGTAGTTATTCCAAGAGCCCTAGTTTACGGGAATGTAAAAAGTGGAAGCATACATCTGGTCACTAAAGCGTTGGCAAAATGTCAAAAAAATGTAGTGTGGTTTGTGATCGGCATTGAATGCAAGATATGCATGAAATGGGTTATTAATAGGTTTTAATCTTGTAAGAAAATACGGTTGTTGGTGTAAATTCACCCACTACCCTTGCCTACATCCTCTCTGATGCGTCAAAATGGAAACCCTAGAGCAACCATAAAGACATCCAACAAGCTAAAAAAGGGAGATCTCGCCATAGGTTCTTTCATTACCTAAGCCTCGTGGATGCATTTTTAGTTGGGAAGCATTTTGTAGGCATGTTAAGCACTTATCAACAACAAGAAAGGCCCTTAGGAGCTAATGATTGATTTCAACACCAGGTTCCACAAAACCTAGCAAACAATTCCTGCTCTAGCAAGACCACCGGCAAGTATGGCTATTATTTTTTACTTAAAAGCTCTAAATTCAGATATTTTCATAATGATTCAATCATTAGGAGGGGATTCCTTACCATGAGCATACGATATTGCCATCCAAGCTGAGAATAATTTAATAGATGTCGGGAAGCTTCCCCCTAGAGCCCCCTTTCCCATATACCCTGAAATGGCTTCCCTTTTATAAGCACAGTGCACGGGCTCTACTCAAACCCCTATGTCTTTGTATAATTACCCATCTTCTCATCCAGTTCTAACTCCCATTACAGTGTCATCTTCTTCTTCTCCCGAAATGGAGGAAATGAAAAACATCCTTAGAAATTTCTCTAATGAGATAGTAAATCTTAAAAGAAATCAGGGCACTTACCTCAAACAAAATTATCAAGGTGACAGGCCTACCTATTCCCCAATATCAAATTACCCAAATACCACCGCCTACATATCTGTCAACTGTGTAGTCCCTATACCAACACCACTCCAAACTATTCCACCCAGTAGTGGAAGAGATATGGTATAAAAGCATAACCATTTGGATGAAGATCCAAATGCATGGTGCTTCCCCTGCAACAATTCTCACATGCCAAGGAATTTCCCCCAAGGGAATCTACAATAAAGGATAGCCAAACAAAGAGCCAGCTAATGGAAGTTCATGACGTTGACACGCCACGACCTTACCAGCCGCAGGAGTCCAAAATGTTGCTTTCATAGCATATATTAAAGGGATGTCCCTAGAACAAGAAGTGGAAATCACACTAGAGCATGAATTTTTTTCTTTGGTAGAAGGAGAGGAATCTATATTTACCAATGAAGCAACGGTTTCAAACTTTTCCACTTTAATTACAATACTCACTTCAATAAAAGGATCATAGAGGCAGATGCTCAAATCCCAAGCATAAGCGGTAGAACATAAAAGGAATCTTTAACCCTCACCATGCCACCACCTATGGTCATGAAGGAGGCTCTAAGAACTATTCAAAATCAATATGTCCTCCATCCCATGGGTGAAGGGATAAAGCACCAATCATCATCCAAAGCACCATCACCTGGACCAATTAATGTAGTTCAACAACTCAAGAAAGTACCACTAACGCATCCTTGTGGGATCTTTTGGGCATCCTAGAGAAAAAGGAGTTTCTCCAAGAAGCACTCAAATCAAATGATGATCCAATCACCTCTAGGAAGGAGAAGGAATGGGTAAAATCCATTCGAGTCTCAATAGAAGCAATATTGTTGAATCAAAAAGGAGAGGTAAGTAAACCGAGGCCCAATCCCTTTTTCATGACTCTTATAATAGGTAGGAAATTACTGCATAATTCTATGATAGACTTAGGTGCAAACACTACAGTCATGCCCAAAGCAATTGTAGATGCCTTGGGCATTAAATATGAGCCCTTAAAAAGAGGATTTATGTAACTGGATGGGAAGTCTGTCTAAATCATAGGAGCTATCAAGGGACTTCCATTGCAACTCTATTCCTACCCAAACATTACTATTCTAAAGGATATTATGGTAATCGATGTCCCGCACTTGATCTTTGGACTATTCCTCTCTCGTGATTTCAATGCCAAGATTAGAGGTTATATGTCTCTTGATTGGTATCATCTAATTTTGTGAAATAAATACGGGTCTAAAATGAAGGTCTTGTTAGAACCCATCTCTAAGGAGCATATAACAAACCAAGTGGCTTGAGGACTCTGTTGGGACCCCAAAATATTGGCTAAGGACACAAAGGCACGTAGGTGCGCAAGGCTTAGTTGAAGATGTGCGTGAAAGGAGAATGCATGTAGGGACAGGTTTTAAGAAAACCCATGGCGCGCGCATGGATAGAGCCAAGGTTTCAGGACTTAGCCATATTGATCATTTTGGGCAGGACACGAGAAAAGCATGACCCAAATACGCATGTGGAGTGGATAAGGTGCCATCCTAGCAACGTGATGCCCACAAAAGGAATATGCTCTGCGATAGAAGGTTCTGGAAGACATCATGGAAAAAAGTGGAGAGCTCAAGCCTGGAGAAGCATACTCCCATGGAGGACCACATTCAGACACTTAGCAATGGATGTGAGGCCACAAAAGGATGAGTTGGCACTTTGGGATGCCTATCTATGTGAGCACTTGCAAGAGAAAAATATATAGATAGGATAGAATAGAGAGGAGAATATAGAGAGTGGAGCTCTGTAGAAATACTACGAGAACTTTGTGGGATTGGGTAGAAGCTATATAAGGGAGTAATGTATTAAGGGGTTGGGTTATAAATTTTTCTGTGTATGGGTGAAGGACATGATCCCTACTGTGATGTATGACTTCGTTCTGATCAAGTTGTAGTAGTCTAATGGATCCATTGAATGTAATGAGGTTACAAACATGAATGAGTATGAATGTAATTGATTCGGTTCATATCTATATCTTTTCATTTCTATTCATGGATGTTATGGAATAGATGTAAATCCTTATGTATTTTCCTTTTACTGTAGTTCAATTTGTTATATGTAAGTACACTTTGTTTAGAATTAATACATTTATCTAAAGGCCGTTCTGAGCCCTATGATGATTGTATGTCTCATTTCCACCTTTATTCATTAATTTCCTAACATAGATGATGGTTTCCCACTTAACTCACATAAAATAGAGACTCGGTGCCCGCATGTGCCTCGGGTGAGTGCCCAGCACATGTTGGGTGATAGGTTGGCACGCATGAGATTCCCTTGTTCTTTAGTGGGTGTAAAAATGACTACATCTTGGTTCTATTGCCGGGACCTCTTTTCAAAGTTGTAGTAGGAAATGACATACATCATGATCTATATAATGAGTAATGATGAGTGTTTAACTTTGGAGAGTGTTGAATCATGGTTCAAGAGCACAAAGGATGAATTTTCTCAAAGATTCAGCACTAGATCTAAGTTTGATGCACGTAGATGGGTAGAAGAGAACCTCTACCATGATTTGTATGAAATTTTTTTTGTTGCTTCCCAGTAGGACTGTATGAATGGCTCTTAGCATATGTGTCTAGATCAAGCTAGTATTATAGAACACATGCATGGACCCAAGAAGAATACCAGAGGCTGCAGGATGTAGATCTGACATGGACTCGTGTTGTGGATCATTGGTGGAAAGGTGTGTTGGCTAGCTACACTCTGGAGTATGCTATTTCTACATACTCTTATTTGGAAGTTACTAATTTTGAGTTTCTATGGGAGCCCAAAGGATCATTTCTACGTGTTATCCCTTTGGCAATGAAAATCTTAACTATTACCTTGAGTTTAGAGGAATTTCCAATAGCCAGCTAAACCATTCTAGGTGTTGGGCGAGGAAGCTAGGGTGGAGGAAGATGGTAGATATTACGATGGAGAAAGAAAGGGAGGAGAGATGACTCAAGTATAGTGAAGCGCATGAAAGGGAGATTGCTAGAAAATGTGAGGTTGCAAGTGTGATGGATCTATGGAGGTAGACATTGTGGGAAGGAGTTGAGGTTCATACAGAGGATGTGGAACATGAGCAGTCTATGCTACCCCATCTTGGCAAGCACATAAGAGAGACCCCTTCGACTTCTGATGAGATTTCATCGTGTGGATAGAGAGGAGTCATTGGCACATATCGAACCCACCTAGTGACCAAACCCTAGCACTTGGTTTTCCAGATCAAGGAAGGAGTGTCACTGACCTAGTTGGTATCAGTGGAAGTGACAAATATGTGCCTAGGAGATACAATTTTTCATTTCCCACTTCTATGGCTACGCATAATATTCTAGTATTCGGAGAAATTTTTGGACAAGGAGAGATTACACAAGCCTTTGGTCTCACATCTGGGAGTGGCATGGGGTACACTAGTGGTAGTGGGGCATTATCACAAACTATCGGCACGTAGTTCAAGATAACTTTAGGTACCCTTCTAGTGGGTCAAGAGGAAAAGGACATGGTAGATCCGGTGGATCGGTGGCTCGGGAGGCATAAGACCTCGTAGATCCGGTGGATCTGTTGGCTCGGGAGGCACGGGACACAGTGGATCTGGTGGATCTAGGGGTGGAGGAAAGACCAAAGGAAACCAAGGCTTTGGCTCAAAAGGAAAAGGACTGCAGCAACCACTTCAAGTCTTATTTGATATGTCTTTGCATTTTCTAGATTACAGGGTATTGAAGATGCTACTGAGAACATGTTCACAAGTGTAAGCTACTATGGTGCGCAAAGGGGATCACAACCCTGGAGCAGAAGGCAAGCTAGTTTGCAACGACATTGTAGGGGTGTGTGCATATCTGCTATAGGAAATATGACCCTCATCAAATAGTGGTGGATTATACTACTTTAAAGAATGTATTCTTGGCATAATTTCACATCCCTAAGTTTGAACAGAAGAGCATAATCACCCTGAAGGAGATTCAACAGGGAATGGCAGAGAGTGTATGAGAGTATGATGCAAGCTTCAAAACCCTCATGTCAAAATTATCATATGACATTCGCCCTTCACAGCATTCTCAATGGTTTGTTGGGGGGTTGATAACACCTTTTATAAGATCTATATCTCATAAAACTTTTAGAGATCTACGCGAAGCATTAGAATCTGCTCTGCATGCCGAAGCTTTGAAAGTGTTGATATAGGTGTTAGCTCGTTTCGGAAGCTCAAATTGCTGCTATGGCAAGGTAGCTGGAGAAGTTGTTTGCAAATTCAGCCCATGAGACTCCCAGTGGTATATGGTATACAAATTGTGAAGTAGAGGGGCATGTATAGGATAGTTTCCCAGGAGGATGGTACACACCGTAGTAAAATCCTATGAGATCTATTGTGGGGACCTTGATGGAAGTAGATGTCCCTTGTTACGGTGCGTAATTTGGAAGAATATGTCTTGCTACTATAATATCTACACCTCTAAGACCCATGATACTAAGGATTGTAGGTGTATTAACCAGATCCATGAGGCCATTGATTATGGGCTACACACAGACCAGCATTTTAAATAGTTCTAAAGGTGATGATCACCGTTATGAGGAGCGCGCAGATGGAGGCACACGTGAAAGGGGATTTCACAGAGGATTATGTGGTTGTGGTAACCACAGAGGAGGAAGAAGTGAGTCCCCATGTGGAACCTATTTTAATTGTGGGTCTATATAGCATTACAAATGAGAGTTCCCAAATCTATTGCAATGCTTATGGTGCGGGAAGAAGCACAAGTATGAGGAGTGCCCTGAGTTGTTTGAGCATATGAATCAACAGCATCGGAAAGACAAGGGTACTATAATGGTAAGCATTAAGAAGATTGACACACAATGGATGTCATGGGTGACATATGATGTAAGTTTGGAATCTATTATGGTAACAACAAGAGTAAAATTTGCATGCATAAAGGAAATACCAAGGCAGAAGAACCTAGTTTCAAGGGAAGAAGTGGTACATGAGAAGTACCGGACCTGCGCATCAAAAGGAGGTGTATCAAGATACCATGGACATCATTTGGAGCTTACAAGGAGAAATCGAGTGTCTAAAGGAGTAGTCCAAGAGGGAGGATCAAAGAAGGAAGGTCGAGGCACAAAAGATGACCTAGATGAGGTCAAGGAAGTATGTAAAATGCTAAGTCAAGAGAATATTATTCCATTTCTAGGAGCATGGTTGAGAGACAAGGTACCACGCACCGAGGAAGAGCGCGAGAGGCAGGTCTTGCATATAAACCTTCCCCCTCACAGCCTTGACTATGATAGGGAGATCATGTTAAATGTGGTCGTGGATGGATGGCTCCTTAGTAATATCCTCATTGACACAGGCACGGAGGTCAATGTTCTCACCTTGGATGCATGGCATCAGATGGGAAGACTTGCATTACTGACCATCTTCAAATGTTTTGTATATGGAAAAAAAAATGAAGGCAATGCCCATCGATGTCTTAAAGGATGCAATTATCACCATTCGTAGAGCTAAGTTTCTTTGGAGACTTGAAGTCTTGGTGCTCACCGAGGCGAGATAATTTCGAGCATTACTTGGCGTCCATGGTGCTCAAACAATGTGAATCTTGAGTTCAATAAGGGATACATAAGATTTGAAATGAGGAGGAATGGGTCATCATACCCCTTGGTGAAGGAAATCAACACCATATATACCGAACCTTTGGGAGAAGAGGTCCTGGATAGAATATATGTGCGCTTAATCGGGAATCTAGAGATAATCCATCCTCTTCGACAAAGTTATCTAGTTTTAGGATGCTTACTCGATAAGTGACACCACCGGTATAACGTGAGATAATTGGGCACATGGGACCTATGAGTTAATCGAGACATAACTTAAGAGGATTGGTGACAAAGGACACAATGGCGCGTATGGATCTGGGTGCCTAGTAGGAAAGGAGCTACCTAAGTACTCAAGAGGAGCCTTCCCGAGATCTTTTTGCATAAGATGGAAGCTCAATGGAGGAGGAAAATGAATGAAGGGAGATATTAAATTATGTCCTACTCAAAAAATTTTGCACGCTGGTGGGAAACACATCAGGAGAACCTCTTGGAATGATGCGAGGTGAGAATTTTTTTCTCTATAAGGTTTTGTAGGAGCAACATGCCCATGGATATAAAATACTACCATGGTAAAGAGACTGCTTCCTTCCATATCCAAGCATGTGAGACATCTGGATGGAAAGCGCGAAAGCATTACCACCTTCATTATGGATTCACAAGTTGTATTCCACCATACAAGGTTGTGCGCGTGCATGGTACATTCACTCTCCGAGACACTCGCGAGGCAGGGGAATTGGCAAGAGTTAGCAGCTGATCTCGTTCAAACATTCGAGTATCAAAGTACAAAGCATTCAAGTACAAAAGGCGTTGGAGGTTTTAAGCACCTTACAATAGGAGATAGTGCTATAGTGGAAGATAGGCTACTAGAATTTCTAGGTGAACCTGGGCCAAAAGCGTGCTTTGAAGAAGAATAAACATAAGAGATATGGCTTGAGCACACGTGTTTGGAAAAAGAAAAAGGGAAGATGGTGTATGTTATTGATGGAGAAGAAATAGAAAGCTTAGATGTTGACCATTCTATGGGGATGCGCGAGGTGTTAGATAATTTTGATGAATGGGCGTGCGCTATCATGAAAACTTTAAAGATAAAGAAGGTTAACAATGCTTAGAAGAAGGGCCTAAAGAGGCTATCATCGAGGACTATTGGGAGAGAAGGAAGTCTCTAAGATCATTGATCTTTACATGAGTTTGAGGATTTATTCCCGCATGGGTATCACGAGCTTAAAGACATCCACCATTCCTTAGGGGAGATGAGAATTAAGTTGAAGGAAGGTGCGCGCCCGGTCCGAAAGAGACCATACCAAATGAATCTAAACCTATGCATGAAGGTTAAAGAGGAAATAGATAAGATGATAGCGTTGGGAATTATTGAAGTTGTTAAGGAGTCAAAATGGATAAGTCTAATGGTGATTAGTATCAAAAATGATGGAAGGATAAGGATATGTGTTGATTATAGGGATCTGAATGTAGTGTGTGTCATTGATCCCTTCCCAACCCCATTCACTGAAGAGATCCTAGAAGGAGTGGTAGGGTACGAAGTCTACTCTTTCACGGATGGGTTCTCAAGCTATCACCAGGTGAGGATTGCAAAGGAAGACCAGAGAAAGACAACCTTCGCCACCAAGTGGGGATTTTTTCCTATATGGTCATGCCTTTTGGGTTGAAGAACATGCCTACTTGTGTTCTCACACATTATAGTGCAGGCCTTCCAAGACTTCATCCACAAGTTTCTCCAAGTTTACCTTGATGATTGGACCATGTATGGACTGGTCAAGGACCATTGTGACAATCTAAGATTGATGTTTGAAAGGTGTCGGTAGTTGAGGATATCCCTCAACATCAAGAAGTGTGTATTTGCTACCCTATTTGGGACCCTGTTGGGACACATCATATGCAAAGAAGGCTTGTTGGTGGATCCTACCAAAATTATAGTGATTGTGGGATTGGGGGAGCCAACTAGTCAAAGTGCGAGTGCATGGGTTTCTTGGACATGTGGGCTACTATCGGAAGTTCATCAAGGGGTATGCCAAGATTTTCGTGCCTTTAGAAGAGTTGCTCAGACATAAAAGTGTCTTTCATTAGGGAGAGGCACAATAGAAGGCATTTGATACATTGAAGGACAGCTTGCATCACCGCACCCATATTATGTTTCCCCTCTTGGGATAATCACTTCCATGTTCATGTAGATGCCTCCAGAATGGCCATTGGGGCAGTGCTTGCACAACTGGTGAGGTAATTGTTGATCACCCCCTATGCTTTGAAAGTAGGAAGTTGACACCAGTAAAGTAGAATCATACTACAACCAAGCGTGAGGCATTGTCTATGATCTACACACTTCATAAGTTCAAGCAAAGTATCTGCTTGCAACTCCCTTTGTCTTCTACATTGACCACATGGCATTAAAATATTTGGTGAACAAGCCCATCCTACAAGGGTGCATATGTCGGTGGGTGTTGTTATTCCAAGAGTTCGAGTTCACGGTGGTTGTCAAACAAGGAAAAAGTAATTCTGGACCTGACCATTTATCTAGGATTGATTTGGGGGAGGACGTGCAAAGCATTGAAGATACCATGCCGAGATGCATAAGTATTAAGGTTGTGGCACACGCCTCGAGACTTGGAGGATATTTTTGTGTTCCTTAAAACAAGTATGGTACCGAAGGGATGAAGACATTAGAGAAAAAGCAACTAGCCATATGCCCCACTCCCTACATGTTAATCAGTGGGGACTTATACAAACTAGGGCATGATAAAGTTTTGCATAGGTGTGTACTAGAGCATGAGCGCTTCACCATCATAGAGGAAGCACGTGGAGGAAGTGTAGGTGGACATTATCTATTAAATGCCACCGCACGTAAAATATTAATGGCAGGATTGTGGTGGGAAACTCTGTATAAGAATTATAAGGAATATTGTAAAGTGTGTGACCATTGTCAACGCGCTCGCAAGCCAAGACGGAGAGATGAAATGCCTTTTCACCCTATCCCTAGTGTTAAACCTTTTGAGAAATGGGCAATATAATTTGTAGTCCCTATTACACCAGTGTATGCGTAGGAATGGATCATGCTATGTAATCACTTTCATGGATTATTTGACAAGGTGTGAAGAGGCAACCCTTCTA
This sequence comes from Taxus wallichiana var. yunnanensis, assembly GCA_018340775.1. Taxonomy (NCBI): domain Eukaryota; kingdom Viridiplantae; phylum Streptophyta; class Pinopsida; order Cupressales; family Taxaceae; genus Taxus; species Taxus wallichiana. The sequence goes on along the minus strand of CM031244.1, from coordinate 376,077,763 downwards.
AGGATGTACAAATGGCTACCACTGCTAGATTTTTATGGGGAAACATAATCAAAGGTATGGATGCCCATTGATTTTGAAAAGTGATAGGGGTACACACTTCCTCAATGAGACGGTCGAGGATTCTACTATTAGATTTCATGGTGGCCCATCACAAAACTACTCCGTATCATCCTTAAGAAAATGGAAGCTGCAGAATCATTTGACAAGAATCTTGAGTCATACATTGACTAAGCTTTGTGATGTTGGTAGACAAGATTGGGATGACAAGGTTATCACCTATTCTTTGGGCATATAGTACAACCTACAAGATGTTGAATAAGGCCACACCATTTTAATTGGTGTTTGGCGTGGAGGCTATCCTACCAGTTGAATTCATGTTACCTTCTCTACATATAGCACGCGTAGGAAGATTAGATGATGAACAAGTGCTGGAAGAAATAATTGACAAGTTAATACAATTGGATGAGAGACGATCATTAGCTAGGTGGAGCCAAACAATAGAAAAATCAAAACAAAAATCATGGCATGATCGCCACATTAAAAACAAGAAGTTTGAGGTTGGGTATATGGTCTTACTATATGATTATAAGTTTCTGCGCCATCCTAGGAAGTTAAAATTGCATTGGTTGGGTCCTTACACCATCTCGTAAATCCTTGATTCGGGTGCGTGCGGTTTACAAGTGTTATATGGGACAAGATTTCCAAGACACTTCAATGGAAGTAGGCTGAAGCCCTACTATAAATAATTCTTCTTGGTGTTTGTAAATAAGGAAGTATTACCGGTTAGTTTAGGCTTTCCCTTAATGCATTTTCTTTTCTTGTGTTTCCCTTTCGTTGTTGTTTTGTATTACGCCTTGGGCACCAGTAATCTCATTAATTTTTAAGGTCAGAATCTACCATGAAGGATTGCATTAGAAAGCCGGATTGGCCTGTGAAGAGAGTACATGCAAGGAAAGGTGAAAAATAATTGTTGGTGTCGGGATAAAGCTACATTGGGGATCCAGGACAAGAGAGGAAGAAGCAAAAGAGAAACACGAGGTAGGTGAGAAAAAAATCATGACAGAAGAAGTGTCATTGGTGCTAGTTATGCACCCGCAAGAGTCTCATGTCAAGATGGATTGGTTGTGTGCCATAAGGTTGGAGAATTGTCTACGCAAGGTTGGGTGCGTGAATTAAAGCGCTAAAGTCAGACTTTGTTTGAAAAATCCTCTTTAAGTGTTAAATTACGGTGGTAAGTAAGGTAGAATTTAATGTTACAAAGTGGGAAAAACTATAAATAGAAGGTCGAGGCATTTCATTATTTACTTTGCATATACGAAGAAAGAAGCACTTTTGCATCATTACAAACTAGGGCTTCTAGGACTGATCCGTGTGAAGAACAATTTGAAGAGTTTGAGCATGAGTAACTAGTTTGGGTTTACAAACCAGAAGGAAGGGATTTCACAAGTGTAAGAGAAGTTTTGATAAGGCGTCATCTTGTGAAATTATTATCCCAATTAGGTTTTGAAAACTAGGGCATGAGTTTAAGAGGTTCTCTTCACAAGTTGAGATCTAAGGTTGGAAGAAGTGGAAGAGCAAAGTAATAAGAAGAGATTGAAGTGATAAGAGGACCTAGACAATGGCACCCAAGAAACTGACCGTGTCACCTAAAAATCCAAAGGGAAAGGGCAAGGGTAGAGAGCCAACAGTAACCACCACAAGTATGAATGAGGAGTGGTATGCAGAAATGCAGTACCCAGATGGAGTTTTACTGGGGAAGGAGTGGGAATCCCATTTGAGAAAGATGGTGGTGAGTGATTATAACCATTGCACAAGCACAATAGAGAAGGAAATGGTGCTAGAGTTAGTGCGCCCGACAAACAAAAGGACACCAGAGGGTTTTCCCATCTATAGCGATGAGGTAAAAGTGAAGTTGGAGAAGGCAAGGTTATTGTAACTCTATGAGTTGCCCTACTTTGGAAATCTTGAGCACCTCTATCAGTGGTTGATGTTGCGCGTGCATGAGGATCACTTTTACTTCGTGAGGCGTAAGATGTGCATAACCCCTCAGCTGATTTCTAAGTTTACAGGCCTCATCTACATGGGAGACAACATAGATGATGACCTGAGCGACAAGGACGCCATCAAAGCAACCGTCATTTGCATATGATTACAAGAAGGGGTCAAGGTATTTTGATATTGTGGAAATCCCAAATCCCGTCATGAGAATGGCCGTGCACTGGTCACAAAGTTAAATGATCAAGAAAGGTGGACATAGGTGAATAAGGCCTGGTTGAATGTATGTAGAAAAATATCAGAGGGCACAATCTATAATTTATCGGCCTTCATTGCTAGATGAGATAATCAGTAGCACATAGGAAGGAGACAAGATACTCTTTGGAAATATCCTCCTGACAATTGTATTTTCAGAGATAGGAGTGCCTAACGTGGGCAAAAAAGTTTGTTTGGGAGTATCCGGCTAAAGATCCCTCGCCCGTGAAAATATTTTCAAAGTATACATGTGAAACAATGATAGCCTCCCACAAGGCATGCCTAGACAAGTGGTATAAGTGCTTAAGGGATGTGTTCGGGGTAGAGTGGAGAATCCTAAAGCAACTACTAGTTCTTACAAAGGAGAAGTTGATTTTGTTGTGTACTAGTACTTCTGCATAGGTAGATTCAAGTTAGTGGATGAAACCATGAGCCCATGGTGCAAAATTGTATTCTCCTTGGTGTCCCGAGTAGTGGGAGAGTTAAAAGTTCAAAGAAGCAAAGAGACTAAGGTTTGATCTTAGTGAAGTTGATCAGGACCACAGGAGTTACGTGCAGGATGCTAGTCTACCCCAAGAAGCACGTGTACATGGAAAATTACGTAGCACATGAAATCAGAATGATGAAACCCCTGACTCTAACAATTGCAAGAAATATCGCGACACGTGTATATCTCCGCATTAGGCCAAAATTTGAGAAAGGCGCATACCTAGAGAATGATGTCTCCATACCTAAAGATCCCATAGGTAGAAGAAATCCCACGCTCAAGAGAAGGGAGAGAGAAGAAGAAAAAGCACCAAGTGTGCAGACTACCCATCCAGTAAGCGCGCGGTGGCAAGCGCCAAACCTAGCACCTATACACGTAGGAATAAATCCCTGTAAAGGAGAAGACCCCGGAAGAAGAGGCACCAGAGTAACCCCTCGCCAAGGAGAATTCACCAGAGGAAGCAGAGAAGGTTGGATCCCTGTGGAAGAGTCACCTCTCAGAAAGAAGTAGAGGATAGAAGAGGAAGCTGACTTAGAGGAGACAGAGAGCTTGGAGAGATACATAGGTGAAAAGGATGATGACGATGAAGAAGATGATTCTGAAGGAGATCAAAAGCCACTTGTTTTCAGTGGGCATGATTCAAAAGAAGAAGGCAGAGAAGAAGAACAAGATTTCAATTTTGTGGGGCGTAAGGGTATCCAGGAGGAGGAAGGTACCCAGGACATGGGAAGAAGTGAGGAGGTTGGCACACAGGAGTAGAAAACTCCAAGCCTTACACAAGAGCAAGTAAACGAGGTGGCAAAAAGAGAAGCAACAAAAATAATCGAGGCCTTAGTAGAACAAGAATTGGAGTGCAAAGACTAACATAGTGATGGGAGAGGATAAGGAGGAAAGCATTGAGAAAGAACAAGTCAGTATGGGAGGAGGTCCTAGTCTAACGGTGAGTTTCCCCAAAGCCACGTGCTCGGGAAGGAAGAGCCTTGATAATGAGGACAGGTCATGGGCTATGTTGATGACCAAAGGAAGGTGTTACGTGCTCATTTCCAGAGCACTTGTACCCATGGAAGAACTTCTAGCTATGGAGTCATTTGATGAGGAGGAGTGTACCCAAGACAAGGAAGATGCTCTCTTGGGTGTTTGAGTCCCATATTGACGAGCTAGAGTTTGAAGTATACCAAGGGGCAATCATGTTAGTACCGGAGTCTAAGGGAACCAACCCCTTGGTAAATTCCCAACAACTCTCGGATGAGCAGTTATGTAATGCACTCAACAAGGTCGTGGTTGAGAATGAGGCTAGGCTCTTTGGAAGAAATGATAGAGTAAGATTTCTAGAGGGAAAGCTAGAAAAGAGCTAGCTGAGAAGACTAAGGGCTTGAAATAAGAAGAGTTGATCAGCGCGTAGCTGAAGTGAAAACTAAGGGATGAGAAGGTGAAGTCCGTGAAGTATACAAAAATGTGGAGTCTATCACAAGTGCCATTATGTTGAAGCATCTAGACCTAATGTCACCCGCGCAAAAGTATGGATCCACTCTTGAATGATTAGAAGACCTAACATGCATCCTCACCATGGAGAGGCAATTGTTGTCCCTAGAGTTTGTAGAAGAAGTGGCAGCATGCTTGGTGAAGGAGGAAAAATTAAAAGTGGTAGCAATCATTGCTGAGTATAATAAGGTACTTGCGGATGTCAAGATTTCTACCCAATCTACTGAGGCCACGTACGATAATTGTGTAGACAGGGATAGAGTGGCGAGCATCTTGGTCACCACTCACAAAGCAGTGAGCTGAAGGAGTTTCAAGAGAAGAATAAGGGAAATAGGGTGGAAAGGGACAGAATCCTTTCCAAGGTCAAAAATAAATCTGAGGCCATTGAAACCTTAAGGGGTTCAATCAAAAACCGATTGAAGGAACTATACCCACAGATTACTAGAAGGATGGACACACTTGAAGACATGGGCAAGGAGTTGGAGAAAATTTTTGACACTATAAATACTCAAGGAGATGGAATGAGTTTTGGAGAGGTAAGCGCCCTAGTCGGCGACCTCTGCTAGTGAGCGCAAAATGAAGTCGATGCATGGAATGAGTTGGAGGCTAACTTGCAAAAAAAAATCCTAGCTTGTTGCATTAATGCCATCACTTCCCCATTCCTTATTCTTTCCCAAATTATTCATCCCCTTATTCTTTTCTTTCCAAGATGTAAGTCTACTATGAATCCTTATCCATTAGATAATTGTTCCTACAAGACGAGAGAATAGGCGTAGGGTGGGGTGATGTTTGGACCCCAAAATATTGGCTAAGGACACAAAGGTGAGTAGGCACACAAGGCCTAGTTGAGAGGCAGTGCATGCAAGGAGAAGGTGTGCAAGATAAGGTTTAAGAAAGGGTTTAAGAAAACCCATGGCACGTGTGCGGATAGAGCCAAGGTTTCAGGACTTAGCCATATTGGGCATTTTGGGTAGGACACGAGAAAAGCATGACCGATCACTGTGCATACGAGTGGATAAGGTGCTGGCAACGTGATGCCCACAAAAGGAATATTCCCTATGATAGAAGGTTCTAGAAGACATCATGGAAAAAAGTGGAGAGCTCAAGCCTGGAGAAGCATGCTCCCATGGAGGACCACATTCAGACACTTGGCATCGGATCTGAGGCTATAAAAGGATGAGTTGGCACTTTGGGATGCCTATATATGTGAGCACCCATGGAGAAAAATATATAGATCGAGATAGAAAAGAGAGGAGAATATAGAGAGTGGAGCTCTGCATAAATACTGCAAGAACTTTGTGGGATTGGGTAGAAGCTATATAAGGGAGTAATGTATTAAGGGGTTGGGTTATAAATTTTTCTTTATATAGATGAAGGACATGATCCCTGTTGTGATGTATGACTTCGATCTGATCAAGTTGTATTAGTCTAATGGATCCATTGAATGTAATGAGGTTATAAACATGAATGAGTATGAATGTAATTGATTCGGTTCATATCTATATCTTTTCATTTATGTTCATGGATGTTATGGAATAGATGTAAATCCTTATGTATTTTCCTTTCTGCTATAGTTCTATTTGTTATCTATAAGTACCCTCTATTTGGAATGAATACATTTGTCTAGAGGCCATTCTGAGCCCTATGATGATTGTATGTCTCATTTCCACCTTTATTCATTAAGTTCTTGACATAGATGATGGTTTCCCACTTAACTCACATAAAAGAGAGACTCAAAGACCCGCGCATGCCTCGGTGAGTGCCCAGTGCCCACTGGGTGATAGGCGGTGTGCATGGGATTCCCTTGTTCTTTTGGTGGGTGTAAAAATGACTACAACTTCAAAGCTTCCCATACCATGATCACTAGAGAAGAGGAATCATATACTGAGGAAGGTGATCTTTAAAGCGGTGGTCATTTAGCCAACCTTCCTCCTAGAGATCCCTTTGGGAACTTTTATTCCACTGGTTTGGGTACTTACATCATTTTTAATGAGGACTCCATGATCCTGAAGGTGGTAGAAGGACATGATAAAAAGGAATGAAATCCCTTCAAAGATGCCCAGATATAAACCCTACATTTTAACGGGGCCAAAATCAAGAACGGCTCAGGAGTAGGAATATGCTTGTTATCCCCAAGCAGAAGGAAGATACTCCAGTCATTCCATTTCCAATTCTCATGTACCAGTAATGAGGCTAGAATATGAGGCCTTAGTGCATGGCTTCACCACAGCTCGAAAAGAAGGCATTAAACAGTTGAGATTCTTCAATGACTCGGAATTGATAGTAACACAAGTAAGAAACTCTGCCTCACAAAAATCCTAAGATGAGGTCCTATCGGCATCAGGTGTGGGATCTCATCGATGATCTTGAAGCCTTCAATATTAAGGTTATTCCCTAGATCAAAATACGAGGTTGATAGGATGGCCTTGATCAGTCATAATTCGACCCAATATGGGATTTGATAGCAAATGAGGACACCATAAAACTGATCATCTACCCTTTTATCCCCGACAACATTGATCATTGGCAGGTCTTCAATAGTGATTGGTAGATTATACACTTCCTCCAAAATTCCAATAAATTTGTAAACCAACTCCAACCCAAGATCGAGGAAGCATATGGAGATCATATTATCCATTTGAAGACAAAAAAAAAAATTGAAAGGGTTGATAACCCAAGAGAGTCTTTTTACTTGGAAAATGCTAGTTGAGGACCGAAGGAAGTTTTTAGCAATAAAGGAGGATTATGTCAAACTAGAAGTGTCTAAGGAGAGAAGGCTAAAGTTCGGAGATTGGTCACCCAAAAGGAAAAAGAAATACTTGTGGCTTATGTCATAAGTATGATAAGGTGATGGCTTAGACGTATGATGACTTGCATGGCTACAACAAAGATATCATCCAACACACCATCAACCTCGAAGAAGGGACTAAGCCTGTGCATCAGAAATAGAGGCCCGTAAACCCAAAAATAGAATCCCTCATGGCTGAGGAACTGAGAAAACTATTGGAAGCCCATATAATCTTCCCGATCAAGCATACAATGTGGGTCTCAACCTAGTCCCAGTAAGGAAGAAAAATGGTGAGATCAAGCTCTGCGTAGATTTTCAGAGATCTAAATAGGGCGTCCCTAAAGGACCACTACCATTTTCCCTCCATGGAGAAAATATTACAAATGGTCACAGGATCAAAGATGTTTTCTCTGTTGGATGGTTTTTTGGGCTACAATCAAATATGGCTCATAGAAGGGGATCAACACAAGACTACATTCATGACCAAATGGGGAACTTTTTCATATGAAAAATTTCATTTGGACTCACAAACTCAAAGCTACCTTTCAAAGGGCCATGGACAACGCATTTGGAGCACTGATCAACAAGGTGATTCTTATATACCTCGACGACCTCATAGTATTCACCAAGATAGAAGAGCACTTTGATGCCTTGGAAGTTGTGTTCAAAAATGCCAAGAGTTTGGAATCTCTCGAACCCAAAGAAATGTGTCTTTGGAGTGCCCCAAGGAAAACTCCTGGGACATATTGTGTCAAAGGAAGGGATCTCCATCGACCCCAAGAGAATTAAAGCCATTCTAGAGCTCCCCTTGCCAATCAATAAGAAAGTGGTCCAATCTTCTTAGGAAAGATCAACTTTGTCAAGCAAGTTCATTTAGGAATTTTCTAGGAAAATCCACTCGATCACTCTCATGCTCAGAAAGGACCTTAATTTCAAGTGGACCATTGAAGGTTGTCAAGCCTTTGAAGCCATAAAATAAGCTATTGCATCCACCCCGGTGCTGCACGTAACCCTGACTTCTCAAAAGACTTCATTATGTATGTATACAGAGGTAAACATAGCATAACATCCATACTAACACGAAAGGAGAGTCATAGGGAGAGGAACATCTGATCACCTTATTTTCAAAAACTCTCCATGACTACGAGACAAGGTACAACTTTGTAGAGAGACAGGCTTATGTCATAGTTAAGGGTCTGAAGAAATTCAAGCACCTAGTCACTCATAATAGGATCCAGGTCATGGTGGCTCACTCCAGCATCAAAGAATATATAATGGAGGGTGAGATAACTGAGAAAAGAGTGAATTGGATCACTAAGATCCTTGAATATGACATTGAGGTAAAACCCACAAAGCTTGTATGGGGTAGGGGCTTGTGTCAATACCTAATGTAAGACTCCATGCCCCGATTGACGACGAGCCCGAAGAGATATTTTATCTTCAAGAAAGTGACTCATGTGGTTGGGTCTCAGATAGGGTCCATTTCATGTAGATTGGGAAATACCTAGACCATCTCCCCTTTAAAAAGAGGAGATACTATCGGCAATAGGGATCTAATTTCACCATCATTGATAATTTCCTTTTTAAGAGGAATTTTAATGGAATCCTACTCAGTGCCTAGAAGACAATGAGGCTGAAAGAGTCTTATGTGAATTACATCATGAGAGCTCGGGAGGTCATTTTTCCACCCAAACCATAGCCATAAAAATCCTACAAGTAGGATATTTTGGCCAAGCATGTTTACTGACAATCAAGCAAAGATAAATAAATGCAAGGTTTTCCAAGTTTACACAAGTTTCGAAGGAACACAACATTGCCTCTCAACCCCATCCTGATTGAGGAGCCATTTTCACAATGGGGTTTGGACTTCATCAGAATGGTTAACCCTACTTTGAGTGTCGTTCATAAATGGATCCTCACAGCAACTGATTACTTCACCTGATGGGTGGAGGCGGTCCCACTTAAATAGTCCACTAAGAATGTGATCTGGACTCCTACATGATATAACTACATGCTTCATCCCCCTACACTATTATATCAAATAATGTTAAGGCCTTTTGGGGTGGGAAAGTATTTTACTTTGCATTAAGGCATGGGATATACCTAAAGACGTCCTCAATTATTACCCACAGGGAAATGGTTTGGTAGAATCTACTAATAAAAACTTGATCAAGATCATAAAGAGAATGGGGCATAAACATAAGAGATTATGAATGAACACATAAAAACTATGGGATTGATCACTCTGAAGCAGATCCTAAAAACTTCTCTCGTATGAAATAGTCTATGGGAAAAGCGTTATAATGCTAATTTCCCTGGAAATCCCTACATTGCAACTATTGAAACAGGATGAGATAGAAGAGAATGGAGTGATGCAAGTAAGACTTGCAAGCTGGTAGAGCTCAGGAGAAGAGAGAATCTACTCATGAAGCCATGATCAGTCACCAACAAGTGGTCAAGACTTGGTTTGATCAAAATACATCAAAACCATAATTCAGTCGGGACCATTGTTCGAAATGGGACGCAAGGGTTACCAAGCCAGGAAATCATGGAAAGTTTGACCCATTATGGATGGGACCCTTCATAATTAGCACATGTAAGCAGACAATGTGTTTGAGATTAAAACTATGGAAGGTGATTCCTTAGTGATTCCGGTAAATGAATTCACTTAAAACCTTTCCTGTGAGTCCCTTCGTAAAATATTGTATCATATGTATATTTTTTTCTTTTCCTTTTTGCTTTGTCTTTTTGTCTCTTTTAATAAGTGTCTCAGACACATGTCCTTTGTGGATTCCCTTGCCCCTTTTTGAATTCTTGGAGGGAGTGTACCTTCCTAATTTTCCCCAAAATTAATGATCCAACAACTTCAAAGTACACTCGAGAGGAGAAGATTTGGAATTAATATGAGATCTCTCAAAAAGCACAGAATTGGCACTTTGGGTCATTAATTAGAAATGGGTCGTTATGTGAAATGACTCTAAATACATGCAAGCCATTACTCTCCAAGTTGAGGTGGTTATTTAAGAAACCCAGGAGCATTCAATGGGCTCATTTCAAACGTTGGAGTCTCCTGAATCATCCATCCAGAGCCAAAGAAAAAGAACAAGAGTCTCCTCAAAATTCCAAAAATGCCATGGCCACCTCCACTACTGTACTACCAGTGAATTCTTACAGGGAAGCTTGCACCCCCTCGCCCTCTTCAATCAAAGTTAAGATTCCTAGACAAGGTGTCTCGGTCTAGCGACCCTACTATAGTTTCAAACTTCACTAACAACATCTTCGATCCCATCCTCACCAAGAAGCTGAAGGCCTTAAGAGAGGAAGCCTACATCAAGGTTTATTAACCTGGGAAATTTTAATCTTTTAGCTCAAGGACATGGAGCATGACCCTCGCCAAATATATGGTGCCTATTTTGCACCCTTGTTCGGAGCTCATACAGATGTGTGCGGGATGTTTTAATTCAGGGACCTATACCATCAGGCAGTGAACCTAATGGCCACAAGTAATTAGGGACATGTTGGCTCTAACCCATGACCTAATGGCCAGTTTCTATAATATGGCCAAACTCCAAAATGTCTGGGCCTAGTGCCAGAACAAAGCTTCATTCCTTAATATGGAGTTGAGGTAGGCAGACTCAGGTGGTTCTAGAACTGTGACCTTCCCCATTCCATTAAAGTCACTAATGGTAGATTCTTAGGATGCATATTCCATTTGGCATTTATTTTCGAGATAGATTAGACAAGAACATCAAGGATTGGTAGACGGTGGCCATTTTTAGAATGAGGTTTGTCATGAAAGAGCAAGCATTCCGATTCAACTTCACAGAAATCATTGCGGAGTCTATTTGTGAGTAGCTCCATCGGTTCTCGGTAACCTCCACTTTCAGGTATTCTTCATACCTGTTCCACCTTATTCTATATCAGAATGCCCAATATTTTGGTCATTTCATGACTCTAACCTTATGGGACATGGAGATTGATCCCCAAAAGGTCATTCTAGTGTCCACATGGACTCATGTACTTGTCCGTTCATCAAACGTATATGAATTCTTTAATTCTTTTATGGAGCCCCTCCTTCTAGAAATTGATCTTGAAGGGATCAACAACATAATGAATGATTCTGTGCAATCCATCCTCTCAAACCCCTTGCACCCCTGTGATTATTTCTTCCAGAGGACACTCCATGATTCACATGCATGGTTTTGAGGACAAATCTTTATCCTCCCAAGGGTCCTAATGACTGCGTGGTGGGTTTGAGATAGCGAGGCAAGCTAGTGCTCCTGACATTGAATTTGGCTCAGCTCAATATGAAAGAAGAAATCACTCTATGATCTCCCCTTGAGCAAGGGAGGAATCACCGTACTTAAGAGAAAGGTAGATTACAACCTCTCACAAAAGCTGGCCTCTACAACTTCACCATAATTCAAGACTCATGGAGATACGACCCAGATGGGACAATGGCCACAACCTTAATCTGCAACAAGGTCTCAACTCCTACAAACATGAGTCAAGGTAATTTTTTGAAGCAAGGAAGAACCCCTTGCTAGAGTTTCCCAATATATTTGTTGAGCTCGGCTACATACTAGCAACCCCAAATTAGGAGGCATTCCACCTGGTAAAACATAGGTATGATCCCACCCTCACTATGACAAAGGGACTCAGGGAATCCCTAAAGAGGAAGAGCTATAGTGCGAGAGAACATTGAATCCTATTAGAAGTATAGGCAAGAAATTGGCAGACTAACCTCAATTTTGAGGTTGTCTCGAGTAATGAGCAATGGGAGGAGCTCTAGGATGCTGATCATGGATCCGACACCAAGAGCAAGGATATGGTAACAATAACCTTTGACCGGCTTGTGGGATCTATGGTAGAGTCTTTGGTGCTTCCCCTAGTAGCATTTATCATCCCACCTTCACCTTCATTCTACGTAGCAGGTCTTCGGTTCAAACCCTCATGCCACAGCCCACAATCATCCCCTCGGGTGAGAAACTTGTGGATGAACCGACATCAATCCTACCATGCAAGAAGCTAAAGTCGGTCATAGCCACCACTTCTTCTCCCCCTCTTCCACCTCCAGAGGCTCCATTTTAGTCTCCTCCTCTGCCATCATTTCCCCCTTCTGAAAGTGTTCCTCCATCTGTCATCCCATCACAAGACTCTTCTTCCTCCCAGAGGCATTCTCTCCACCATTCGACCTTCTCCCCCACGTGTGCGATAGGCCCTTCTTCGGCCCTAGTAAATTTAATGCCCCAACCACAAGTTACAATTCCTTATAGTCTATCACCCAGATTCCCTTTCACTGGAGGGATTTTTCCCTCTCCCTTTGAATTTTGAGTCAGGAAGAGACCAGTCGGGGCCGCCTAATACATCGAAAGGTAAAGCGAAGAAGAAAGAAATGATTATACTAGTAGTGAAGTAGATGCGGTCATTGTATGACCATAAAAGAGCTCTTTAACTATCATCTTTTGTCCCCCTGTATCCAAGACCGTGGAGAAAATGTAGCCGATTACTACTCTATCAACAATATCATGATGACCTTTTTTTGAGTTCCATCCTTAGGAAAAGATTGAATTAATGAATGAAACTATGGCAATAGTCACTACAGACTACCTAAAGCTCAAAAATTAGCTGAAAAAGGCACAAGCTAGCCTAAGCAAGGTGGAAGCCACTATAGCCAAACATCAGGCCAAGATAAAGAGCTAGAGTAAAGAAATAAATCAACTCCATAAAGAATTTAAGGAGGCTTCGTCAAAAGAATCCCTTGTGGCTTCTCAGATGGAAGAAAAGACTCTGGTGGCCAAACTTGTCACATCTAAGGCCTTTTCCCATTCGTTTACATGAGAGAAGGGGCCATCCAACAAGAGGCCGATTCAAGAAAGGTGGAAGTGGCAATGATACAAGCCAGGTTACACGTTGTCGAGGTAGAAAGGGGAAACCTCCAAACAAAACTGAAATCATCTAAGGATGTGGTCAAGGACTTGACCGGAAGATAGGACAACAATCCCAAAAAGGGGAATCATAATGTTAGTGTAGGAATTGTATGCTTCCTGCTGTGACAGATTGCCACAACAACAATGATCTAGCCCCCACACTTAGATTCATATCCGATGCACAAGGATTGTGCTCAAACATAGAAACCGCCACCTCCACCATCATTAGAGCATAGTGTCCGCCAAGGTTCATGAATCAAATCTTTTGATTCAGAAACTTTATGATGCTTCAATTTTCCCTTAAAGGGGCATGAATCACTTACATGTGGTTGATTTCCATAAAGATCAATGAGATTCTGAGCTACAATAAGGCATCCATCAAGTGCCGAATCTCTTGGCTCAGCTTCACCAGGGAATCAGAGAAAGGAAGTAGAGCATCAATGAACTAGTCCAATTAGGCTTTCCTTCCCCTTCCCCTTGATGACTCTACAAAGTCCTTTCAAAGGATAAAATTCAACAGCTCCTGATCGCCAAACGCCAGGACAGACTGTCTTTCAGTCTTTAAAGAGAGCTCCAATGTTACCGAGGTGGAGGCTATTCTGAACCCCATCATGTAATTTGAGTTCCACTTGCACTAGTAGTGTAGAACATCCAAAATTTCTTGCATGAGGAAATAATCAAACTAGACCGATCCGTCTAGGACTTGCAGAGAAGGGCCTACCCAACAAAGGAGGAATGACTCGGATATCGGGATGCTTTATGGTAGCTCGAGTGGTAAATTTTGCAAGACACATTTTTTTAGGCTAGGAGATTATTGGGTCCTTCCATGACTGGCACGGAGTCCCTTGGTGAGTCACCATAACTGTAGAGTCCTTTTTGTATAAGACTCTTTTATCAATAACCATCTTTTGTTTCCTCGGGCTCTTGTTCTTTTGCCCTCTTAAGCCTAAAATCGACTAAGTATGGAGATGCAAGTGGAAGGTGTCCATGTGTCTCTTTAGTGCACTTGGGGCATGAAGTAAAGAAAGGAAGGCCCCAAACAAGCGTAGTCCCTCCACGTGTCCCAGGCCCAAGAAAGTTTCCTCGATGGGTCAAAAAGTCAAAATATATAATGAAATGCAAAAGCACTCCACGTGTCACCTAGGTGCAAATATAAATAGAGAGAAGGAAAGGAAGGCCCCAAAACAAGCGCACGCTCCCCACGTGGCAGAAAGGGAACATCACCGACTCAAGGAGCATCATTGGATGAATTAAAGGAAATCGCAAATATCCCAACAAGGTAGTTGGGATATTGACCCAGAAAGGGGGAGATCATGAAAGAAAATTAAATGTTTTCAATGGAAGCTCGATTCCAAACCATAGGAGCAAGAGCCAGGATATTTATAAAAGATTGTTTGATCCAGAGCAAAGGGGGAGAGAAATTTAGAAAAAAAGCAGACAAAAGTTGTGAAAGAGGTTTTGAACTCAGTTTTGTAATAGCTAGCCTTAGTAAGACTCTATTATATGAGGAAGTTGTAATATGTGCCCTAGCGGCCTTATGTATTATTTTCTTCGTAATAAAGATTTCTTATTTTGTTCACTTTGGCTTTCATATTTTGTGTTTCTCTTCTTTCGCTTAAGTAGTTCTAGATAAATTAGGAGATCTATCATGTTATATGCCCTTAGGTTTCCTTTATTCATTTATTGTCTACGTATTATCATGTTTTACATCTTCTCGGACTCTGATGCTCTAAGATACTTTTGAAAATAGTGGATCATGCTAAAATGCTCTTCAAACTATTCTAGATAGACTCTTAGATATCTCTGTATCTTTTTAGGATCTATTCCTAGTGCATCACCTTAGTTAGTTTTATATTTCCTTCAAGCTTTATTCTAACCTTATCTCACCCGGAGAGAAGATCCAACTTATTTAAAATCTAGATGTTACCTTAGGGCGCATGTCACTAACCTGAGGTGTCCCATGACTCTGATGGTTCATCTACAAGGATCATCATCAATAGTAGACTTTGTGTAATTTAACTATATATACATACTTCAGATTGATTTGAAGGATGCCATGGATTTGATCAATTACAAACTTTGATGAAGCTTTTGAATTAATCATGGGTATCACAACTAAATATCTTCACTTGTTTTCCATAAATGATGATAACTACTGAAATTGCAAGCTATGTAGTTGGCCACAAATTCATTTCCACACTTTCCCTCAAAACCATAATTTATTGCGGGAATAAGCAAATGAAATGT
This sequence comes from Taxus wallichiana var. yunnanensis, assembly GCA_018340775.1. NCBI lineage: Eukaryota > Viridiplantae > Streptophyta > Pinopsida > Cupressales > Taxaceae > Taxus > Taxus wallichiana. The sequence continues at coordinate 376,062,579 of CM031244.1, read as the reverse complement.
GTCTTTGTGAATTCTAAGAAACGAGAAACTTTTGCTTCGCCTAGCATTTGATGTTAGGAAAGTTATGTCAAACCTAATGCAATGGATTTTATCTCCTTCCCTAAGTCTACCTATATCTAACTTGACTTTTGCTTCCTTGTTTTTATATGTAAAAAAATTCCCATTGATTGTTGGTTTGTAGGTCCGTTTGGTTCCTCAAAACATCAAAAATAAATTTATAATCATACCGTCATATGTATAAAACATGGTAAATAGTTGAAAGTAATGTGCGAGTTACCTTTTCCAAAATTGTAAGAATGTGCTAGCCAACATTTTTCGTTGGCCATAAAACTTAAATGAAAGACAAAACTCGTCTTTTATGTTTATTCAAATGTATGCAAAGTTCTCTAAACAACTTTTTTCCTTACACCACATCTTTTTTCGCAGTTGTACCTTGCCTTGCAATGAAAATTCCTAGACAATTAGCCCATCATTGGGAACGTGACTCACACCATAGGTCTCGTATTGATGTCGGTTGGTGTCACCACTATCATGCACTCAAAAGCAAAGATGTTATGTTGTAGCCATTCGGCGGCGGTTGTTTAACATCCGTGGAAATTTCCCGAACCTTGTGCACCTTCCACGTCGATGCAACAACCTTATCCAATTCTCTCTGTCGGAAAGATTACATGGACACAAATTCTCACATATGTGTTCCATCCTTCCTTCAATAGTCTTCTTTGCATACACTCTTTTCTTCTACTCCACTTCTTCTCCCTTCTCACAAACCCTTTTGGCATTATCATTGTCTACTCAAGCGCATTAATTGCTAGTAACTATTCAAGATGTTTAGTATGGTATAGTGGACTGTTTCTATATGAGTTTTCACTAGAATGAATGCCTTGTAAAGAAACACATGCTTAGAGTATAGTATTATTCTAGATGGGTTGATTTCACAATATAAAACTCTTGAAATGTTTTTAAGAATGCCCAAAGAAAGTACATAAAACTCACACAACAAAATAACATAATTATAAAATTTCGCGTAAGAAATCAATACCATACAAATATATGTGTAAGTTTTACATAATTTTAGGGAGTAAAAAAATATATTAAAAATGAAGAAATAAGAGAAACAAAATAATAGGAAAATAAAATAAAAATACACAATAATAATGAACAAACAAAAATAAAAATATGCTTAAAACCTTATTTATTAAGAAATATATATCACTACAATTTTACAAGTAAGAAATATACCTCCATTAAAATTAAATGTCTAAACAAATAATATGCCTCTATTTCACTTATTTTTAAACATTAATAGACATCATTACGCATACTTGGTGACCCTCTAATAAGGGTTCATAATTAATATTAGTGTTTATGACTTTTATGAGACTTACACGGGCACCAAGAAACTAATGAACTGCTTTAAAACATTTTATCCAACAGTCATTTCCTATAAATAGGATTCAAAGCATTTTATCAAAAGTCATTTCCTAAAAATAAGATTCAAAGCATTTTATCCAACAGTCTCTTGCTTATTTAAAAATATATTCCCACAGATAAGATCTGGACACGTGGATGACAGGTGTAAAGAAACCTAAGTGACTGTTGGAAAGGAGCGTAGGTGTAAGAGCCGTTCGGAAATCCTCTATAAACACCTTTCTAGACTTGTGCCTTTCCATTTTCCGTTTGGTTTTGCTTCATTATTTTAATGTATTTTTGGGGTCTGCAGTCTCTGTGCATGTTCGTGTTGTGTGTCCTGTGTATTTTTGAGATGTTTGTGTTTTCTATATTATTGTGGTTCAGGTAGGTAGCTAGGTATTTGATGTTTTTTGGTTCAATTTTAGCTGTGTGTTCATTTTATGATCTGTTCTGTCTTGTTTTTCTGTCTGTGTTTTTTCTGTGTGTGTTCATTTTATGATTTGTTCTGTTTGGCCACCATCAGCATGGCACAGGAGAAATATGGAGAAGGAATTCGACAGAGATATATGGGGCTTGTTTTCTTTCTTTAAACGATTTGGGGACTGGAAATTTGTATTTTAGGACACAAACAGAGTGACAGGTAAGTCGTTCTTTCCCTTCATTCTGCATATTAGTGACCTGTTTGTTTTGGTTGCATATTAGTGACATTAAACACATTAGTTAAGGACATTTTAGGTTTGATTGCCCCGTGAGTTTAATATTTAGAGATTTTATTTTGATAAATGCATCTCAATGTCCTAGTTAAGGTTCAATTTGGAAACTCTAGTATTTAATCAATGCAATTACACCGTGTTCTGAGAACATACAAATATTATTGTTGCTTGTTGTATACAGGAAGTGGCTGTATCGTGAACTAATTTTTTTAGTAACCATTTTCTTTAAATTAGGATTTTCGTAATGTATTTCTCATATAAATTCCACAGACTCCATTTAACACATCCAACAAAGAAAATTCAGACAGTCTGCCACCTAATGTGAGGGAAATTGGGAGTGAATATGACTGTTAAAACCCTTCATTTGTCATGTGTGTGTGTGGACAGTGGGTTACACTGATAAAATAATTACAAAATATATTAATACAACCACCAGTGGCCTGTCTGATTTTGTAATGATTTATATGCTCCAAGGGCGTTGTATGTAAAAACATTCAGATGACTAAAAGTGGCATATGTTAAAAGTGATTAAACACTTGGGAGTTGTGCACCCAATTTGGGTTTTCATTGTGAGATCTATAGATGTCTGACCCATAAATTATAAGTAGCATTTTGCATTGGATTGAATGTTGCATGGATTTTGTGAGCAATTAAATCTCAGGCAGTGGGTCCTTCAGCATTTGGAAGGAATTTTATCTAGCCAAGTTTTCGGCCTTCTCTCGGAATTTTGAGATATAAATAGAGCATTTTGCACAGAACCTGATATCTTTTCTGGATTGTTGGATAAATTGAATTTTGAGTATTAGGTTTGTAATTGAGAGACAATTTACTTATATTGTGAATAGTTGGATATTGAATTTGGCCAATATGAATTTAGGCATGCTTTATTTTGTGCAAAAGCACGCCTAAATTCAGAGAGCCTTCCAGTGGGGTTTTGGATGTGATTGAAAATTCTCCTTTCATTTCAAGGCCTGGGCTTGTCAGACAACCCCACATAGAATTTCCAATATTTGTGATTTTAGAATAACAAATATCATCTGTTAGTCATATAAGATGTTTTTCTAGGAATTTGTTCAACCCAGCAGGCATTGATAGCTTTTCTAGCCTTCCCGGAAGATTTAGGGATGGCATAGGATACATAAGAGGAACAACAATTTTTTATGCAAAAACAAGCAGTTTCAGCTTCATTATCATCATTTGTAGAACCTGATGGATAATGTGTTGAGAGAAATTACTTGGGCAAAGAGGAGAATATATATTATGAAATGGTAAATTGTATTTATAAACTTGAAAATGGTAAGGGCCAGAATCAACAAGTGCAAGGAATGACAGAAGCATTTAACATATCTCGCCAAACAGCATTTGGTATTTCAGGAAGCATAGTGTTAGTCTCCCACTGTATTTAGTTCTCTGTGTATTGGATGGGAACTTACACTACACAGATCACACCAGATCAGTTATGTTAGTGTTTTTGTTGTATGGACTTAGTGGCTTTATTTCTGCTATTATATGGGTAATTGCAGGATTTTATGATTTTGTTTTGTATTTCAGAAAAATTCTTCCCTATACTCCAGCAAACAAGGTTGCCACCCACCAATAAGTTTTAGATTTCTCATCTTCTTATGGTAGTAAAGCTAGCTAGATAGAAAATTTTGATTGATTACAAACTTTTGGTTCTGCATGAAAATTCATGACTTTCTTTAATTTTCATTGTGAGAAATTGAGAAATTATATGAATTATATGTGGAGAATATTTTGTCCCCAACAACAGCTAGTTATAACTGGTTATAACCAGGGATCTTACTATATAGTGAATTGAATTTGTGTATTTTCTAGTCATGGGTTATTTAGGAATTTTAGAGGAAATATTCTTAAATTTTTAGAGCATTGGAAAAAAGCAAAGGCCTTTTTAAGATCAACATTTTACATATTCTATATAAGAATTAAGGGCAACCTTATAATATATCTATATAAGATATGGCCTCCCCTGAAGCTCCCAATTTGGCTCACATTCCCTGCTAGAATTCAAATTTGTTGTGTGACCTGACCTCTATCAAGTTAATGTGCAATTTTGAAAACCCGAAACAATTTCCTCCTTAATAATAGGCTTACACAGATATTACAAAATAGTATGCTACTCCATATGATCTCTAGGCTATCTAAGGTAGTTTCGTTTGAAAGGTTGATGATATACAGGAAGTAATAAAATATTTGGGGACTTCTATACTAAAACCTTGGTCTCTGTCATTATCTATAACCAGCTGAGATGATGATCTGTAGTTCATAAAGGTGAGTATTTGGAGATTGTGTTCATCTCTACTGACTGAGATGAAGAGTCCTTCCAAGAATAATTTGGAAGCATGTCATGGCTTGCTCTGCCTTACAGAGACCAAGCTTAACGTTTATTACCAGCTGAGATAATGATTTTCTGCTATAGTACAGAAGTGACTTCTTAAACTTCGTGACTTGATTATCTATAACCAGCGGAGATAATGATTATCTGCTACATTGTGCACCAGAAACCCTGTGCCTAAATAAATATTACATTTATTATCTCTTTTCTAGGGGATTTGTATGCAAAAACATAAGATAATGAATCTGCTATACTTTGCACCAGAAACCCTCTGGCTTATCTGATTGTGTGTGCTACTAGGGATCCAAACCTATATACTAAAAACCCACTAAATTAATGATGAAATAGCAATTGCAATGCTTGAGAAGAGCTACAATATGAGAGATAGTTACAATGCTTGAGAAGATCTACAGTATGAAAGATTGGAGCTAAACCAAATGATCAAAACCTGCCTCTTGCCATTGTTAATGTGTCATAATTCTCCTCGTTATGATTTAATTACTTCCTTAAATAATGAGTGCATAGTCTCCTCATTTTTAACTCCTTCTTAAAGAACCTTTTCTTAAGAATGTTTTTTACCTTAGCCAACACTTCTTTTAGTAATTTGGATTGTTGTAACCGCCTTGCTCTTTTCGTAATTCTTCCTTTTCCAATTGTTCTAAGGACCCGAACCAGTAAACTACACCTACTGCTTAAGAATGAAATACCAATTGCAATGCTTGAACAGAGGATCCATATGAAAGACAGAGGTCATGGTCGTGTCAATGCTAATGGGCTGCATTCCTCCTGGTAATTATTTTATTCAAGTAGGACATGCTTCTTGCACTTATTCTCTAATTAATGTCGTTCCTTCTCAAGAATGAGTGCATACTCTGCACACCCAAGCATCCTGAATTTATTGTAACTACGTTTTTCTTCCAGCTCAAGAGTCTTTACAAGTAACATCTTCGATTGTCGTTTCAGGGCTTTAGTTTAGTGGGTACACTGCTGTGTTCATTTCTTTGTTATTCATATCTGAACATCTTTTATCTTTTGTTCATCACATTACTTTGAAATCCGTAAATGGCTTAAAATTTTGCTTTAAAATGCACCGAATTTCTTCTTACAAAATCTTTCCTAAAGTTGATGAAATGAACTGATACAAATTAATTCATCTAGTTTGTATTGGTCCACGTATGCATTGTGAACAAGATTCAGTACATGCTTTGGTTGTTGCTTCTCTTAGCATTGGTTTATTTGATTTTCTGCCTGGCAAGGTTGAAATAGTCCTTTACTCCATTTAGTATTCGGCAAGCTATGTACCATATTTTCATTGTTCGAGGAACCATTAGATTGATAAACTAAAACCTCTTCTTAGTGATAGCAGGATCTTGATTTTTAACTAAAACTACCTACACTACTGCTGCAAACACTGAAAAGACCAATGTTGAGGCTAAAAAAGTATTGGACCTTGTCAAATTCTTCTTTGAAAGGGAAAATATCTTCACAAAATTTTCCAGCAATTGTTTCCCCCAAAATGCCTACATTCGTCATGTGTTGATGCCTGGCCATAGAAAATCAAAATTTAAAGCAACAATATACAAGTATGGATGATGAAAACAACGAAATCTTATGAATATTGATATGGATATATACTAGTTTTTTTTTTTAAATAATTATTTTATCATTTTTCACTTTGCTTCAGCCATTTTAGTGTCTGAAGCACAGTCGGTTGGACCTGTTTTTGTGGTTTATATATTTGGTGTCTAAGGAGAATTTCAGGTAATACAGAGGACAGAAAGAAACCTTGTTATGGACCTACACTTGGGAATGACACCAAATGCATACAAAGTGAGAGAGTGAATTTCAATAGGGTAATAATGAGTTCTGAATCTGAAATCTTGTTTAGGGGACTTGATCATGGTGATTTTGTAGGCCTCAACAGAACCAACATTAGGCTTAGATATTTGATAAATTGGCTTGTAAATGCTTTTTCAAAACTTTGCCATCCCCCTTCTGAGAATCTCTGTCACTTGGTGCAAATCTATGGACACAAAGTTAAGTATCACAGGGGCCCTTCTGTGGCATTCAACCTGTATGACTGGAAAGGTGAATTGGTTGAGCCCCTGCTTGTGCAGAAGCAACATATCATTGGGTTATGGTGTTCTGCCAACATCTGGTTTCCAGAAAGTATGAAAGCAGTAACACACTTCTAGGGACCCCAAAATGGTGAAGGAACAACCGTAATAGGGCATTCCAAGCATCAGGGGACGACAGTGATACCAGTTGTGAGTGCAGCACTTAGTTTTATAACCAACTTTGAAGATGTGTACAGGTTGTGGGCTTTTGTTGCTAAGTTTTTGGATGCAGATTTTGTAGACAAGGAGAGATGAGATACAGAGGCCTCAATCAGAAAATTGTTGAACTATAATCAGAAGTTTTGGCAAGGAGCCCTTGCCTCAAAATTTAGATGGTAACTTTTCATGTCAAGAATGTGGACCTTTCTGATTTGAATGCCAACATAAACTTACAATTGAGGTGAATTATTGAGCCGTGTGTGCAGAACAGGAAAAGTTTAGATAAGAAGTATGCTTATGGCTGTGATCCCAGATTCCCAACTGGGTGGTGGCATACTGTAAGTACATTGTTTTTAAATCTTGTAAGATAAGATCTTGGCATTGGGTTTATGACAAACTTGTCATGACAATACAGACTCTTAATTAATTGAATAGTGAACATTAATTGTAATACATCAGTAACAAGGGATGCATCTACATATTCTACAAATACTAAAGCTGAATTGTCTAATATTTCTTTGGTCTCCGTTGTGCAGGTAGGATATGCTTTATTCACTCAGGTTCAAATTAATGAGCATATTTAGAAATTTCCATATCCTAATATATATATTTTCAGTATTTAGTCTTACTCTTTATGATGGATGAGAACTGGAATGTTCTTTCAACATAATAAAATTGTGGACTATGGTATATCCCTACAGATTTAGATTTTGTTTTCTTTATCATATTGTATATAATCAACTGTTGGCTTAAATTAGAGTTATCAGTAATATTTCATTAGTCCATTATAGGTTTAATCCAGATGCCTGATGGTTACTATCCCCTGGTTTTTTATTAACCAGTTGCTCCTGCCATTTTCCCACAAGGCATTTTAATCGGACTTTGGTTTACACATTTGGTGATGTTTTGAAATGGCCATTGGGTGACTTCTTGCATTATTTATGTGTTGGGATATTTGGATATGTTTCTTTTTATTTAGTTTAGATATATTAATGCTATGTTTACATGACTATAAACATATTTTATGGAGTGTTTTCTATTTAATTTGAAATTTTTAATATAATTGAAATGGATTTTAGAAATTGAACATTTTTAATATATTTGTATAATTTTAAACATATATTTTTAAATATTAAAATTTTTAAAAAAAAATTTATTCAGATATATTTATGCGTATGGAGAGGAGGAAGGGTGGGGGGAGATCTCGGTGGAAGGGAGGGGTAGAGGGATGTGGAAGGAGAAGGGGGAGATTTCGGTGGGATGATTATGTTTTTATACAATTATTTCCCTTTCATATAATATATTAAATTTTAGTAAACATAGGAAATAAATCCTACTTTTCTAAGGAGTTACGTTTGTAAAGAAACAAATCTTACTTTTATATTATAAGCATTTACTTGTATATTATTACTTTTATACATAAATATTGTTTTGGGTATTATACGCATTTATTCTCTTTTAAATATATATTGAATTTTAATACATTAATATTTTTGGCGTGTTTTGATATTTAGTTTGAATGTTGGATGTTATATTTATATGATTATATTTATTTATATGTGTATGTATTTGTTTGTTTAATTATTAAAATATCTATAAATATATGTATGATTATGATTATTAAAATGTATATGTTTGTATGATTATTAAAATGTATATTTAGATGTATCGGTATTTTAATATTAATATGTGAATATTATTTGCATGACCATTAAATCATGGGTTATTTTGATATTAATATTTGAAAATATCATTTTATATTTGATTTCAATATGTATGATTGTAGTAGAAAATTATATATAGTTGGGATATTTGGACATGTTTTTATTTAGTTTAGATATATTGATGGCATGTTTACATGACTATAAACATATTTATTATATGGGTAGTTATGGTGTGTTTTCTATTTGGTTTGGAATTTTTTTATGTAGTTAATATATTGATGGCATGTTTATTACACGATTATAAACATATTTATTATGTGTAGTTATGGCATGTTTTCTATTTAGTTTTTAAAAAAAAATATAGTTGGAATTAATATTTGGAAAGAGTAAGGAGGAGAACTGGAGAGTGGATATTGGAGGAAGGAGAGGGATGGGAGAGTATGGAGGAAATGAGAGGGAGGAGAGAGGAGGTGGAGGGAGTGGGGAGATGGATGGGGATTGGAGGAGTGGAGGTAGTGAGGGAAGGAGAGTGGATATTGGAGGAAGGAGAGGGAGGGGAGAGGAATGTGGAGAGAGTGGGGGAGATGGTGAGGAAGGAGAGGGAGTGGGAGAGTAGAGGGAGTGGAGGGAGAGTGGAGAGAGAAGGGGAAGGGAGGAAGGAGGGGAGAGGAATGTGGAGAGATTTGGGGAGATGGTGGGAGAAGGAGAGCGAGAGTATGGAGGAAAGGGAGAGGGAGAGTGGAGTAGAAGGATGGGAAGGAGAGTGAGAGAAAGGAAAGGGATGAGGGAGGTGGAGGGAGGGAAAGAGAGTGGGGAGATGGTGAGGAAGAGAGAGAGGAGAGGAATTTGGAGAGAGTTGGGGAGATGGTGGGAAGGAGAGGAGGGAGGAAAGGAGAGGGAGAGTGGAGTAGGAGGGAAGGAGAGCGGGAGAGGAATGTGGAGGGAGTGGGGGATATGGTGAGAGGAGAGAGAGGAGAGGGGAGGAGAGGTAGGAGGGGAGGAGAGGATTATGGAGAGGAGTGGGGGAGATGGTGAGAGAGGAGAGGGAGACTTGAGGGGGAGAGAGGAGAGGGGGAGTAGAGAGGGGAGAGAGGAGGAGAGAGGAAGGGAGAGGGAGAGGGGAGATGGAGGGAATGGAGAGGGATAAGGGGAGGGAGGAGGGAGGTGGAGGAAGGGAGAGGAATGTGGGAGAGAGGAGGATGGTAAGGGAGGAGAGAGGAGAGGAGAGTAGGGAGGAAATGGAGAGGGAGAGTGGATTAGGAGAAGGAAGGAGAGAGGAGGGAGGGAGAGAGGAATGTGGAGGGAGTGGGGAGATGGTGAGAAGGAGAGAAGGAGATTAGGAAGATGAGAAGGAGGGAGAGGGAGGAGAGGGAGAGGAGGAGAGGAGAGTGGAGGAGGAGAGAGAGAGGGAGAGGAGGGGAGAAGGTGAGAAGGAGAGGGAGACTTGAGGAGAGGGGAGAGGAGGGAGAGGGAAGGAGAGGGAGGGGAGAGGAATTGGAGGGAGGGAGATGGTGGGAAGGAGAGAAGGAGATGGAGAGTGGAGAGTGAGAGATGGAGGAAGGGTAGGAGAGTGGAAGGTAAGGGGAAGGGAGGTGGGATGAGGGAGATAGAAGGAGGAGGAGATGAGGGAGATGGGGGATGGAGAGGAGAGGGAGAGAGGGAGGAGTGGAGAGTAGAGAGGAAGGGGAGGTGGAGTACGAGGGAGCTAGAATGAGGAAGGAGAGAGGAGTAAGGAAGGAGGAGAGTGGAGAGGGGGGAAGAGAGAGAGGAGAGGAGATGATTTTTGAGGAGGAAGAGGGGAGATGGTGGGAAGGAAGGGAGGAAGGGGAGATGGTGAGAATGAGAGAGAGAGAGAGGAGGGAGAGTGGAGTGAAGAGGAGGAGGTGGAGAGTGGAGATTGAGGAGGAAGGAGAGGAAGGAGGAGATTATGGTGTGAGAGAGAGGAAGGAGAAAGTGAGAGAAATAAGAAGAGTGGGGAGATGGGGGAAGGGAGGAGGAGGAGGGAGAGTGGAAAATAGGAGAGGGAGGAAAGGAATGGGAGTAGGGGAGGGAGGGAGGTAGTGGAGAGGGGGAGAGGGAGGAGAGGAGAGGAGGAGAGGGAGAGGGAGGGAAGGAGAGGGAGGAGGGAGTTTGGAAGAGTAATGGAATGAGATAATGGAAGGAGGAGGAAGAGGGGGAGATGGTGGGGAGAGAGGGAGGGGAGGGGGAGATGAGGAGGATGAGAGAAAGAGAGGAGAGGGAGGGGAGAGTGGAGGGAGGAGAGAGTGGAGAGTGAGAGGGTGGAGGAAGGGAGAGGGGAGATGAATGTGGAGATTAGAGGAGGAAGGAGATAGTGAGTGGAAGGAAGAAGAGTGGGGAGAGAGGGAGAGGAGAAGGAGAGGGAGAGGGAGAGTGGAAAGGAGAGAGGGAGGAAAGGAATGAGAGTAGGGGAGGGAGGTAGGTAGGTGGAGAGTGTTGGGAGAGATGGTGGGAAGGAGAGAGTGAGAGGGAGAGTGGAGGGAAGGAGAGAGGAGGAGGGAGGAGTGAAGGAGAGTGGAGAGAGAGGGAGGAGGGAGGTAAAGAGTAAGGTGAGGAAGGGAGTGGTGGGAGAGGGGAGGGAGAGGAGAGGGAGAGTGAGGGAAGGAGAGTTGGAGGAGGAAGGAAGGAGAGTGGAGAGTAGGGGAGGGAGGGGGGAGGAGTAGAGGGGAGAGAGGAAGGAATGGAGAGCAGAGTAGGAGGGAGGAAGTGAAGGAGAGAGGAGAGAGGGGAGGGAGGAGAAGAGAGGAGAGTGTGGGGAGATGGTGGGAGGAGGAGGAGAGGGAGTGGAGAGAGAGAGAGAGGAGAGGAGGAGGGAGGAAGAGAAGAGAGTGGAGAGTAGGGAGGAGGGAGGTAAAGAATAAGAAGTGAGGGAGGGAGATGGAGGGAGGGAGAGAGAGAGGGAGAGGAGAGGGAAGTGGGAGAGTTGGAGGGAGGAAGTAAAGGAGAGGAGAGTGGGGGGGAGGGAGGTGGAGAGGAGGGGAGATGGAAGGAAGGAGGATAATGAGAGGGAGATGGAGGGAGATTTTGGGGAAGGGGAGAAGGGAGGGATAGTGGAGGAGTGGAGAGGGAGTGAAGGAAGAGGAGAACATAGGGAAGTGGAGGGAATGGGCTATATTAGGGGGAAGGAGAGAGTGAGGGGAGGAGAGTGGAGGGAGGAGGGAGGAGAGTGGAGGATAAGAAGAGGAAAGTGGAAGAGAGAGGGAGAGGGAGAGGAGAGAGTGTTGGGAGATGAGGAAGGAGAGGAGAGAGGGAGGGAGAGGAGAAGGAGGGAGGAAGGAGGAGGAGAGTGGAGAGAGGAGAGGAGAGAGGAGAGAGGGGATAATGAGAGGGAGATGGAGGAGGGAGAAGAATGGAGGGATTAAGGAAGGAGAAGTGGAGAGTAGGGGGAGGAGAGAGAGGAGAGGGGAGTGGAGCAAAGGAGAGTGGGAGAGGAGAGGTAACATATGGGAATGTGGAGGGAAGGAAGGAGATGGAGGGAAGAGAGAGGAGATGGAGAGAGAGAGAGGGAGAAGGAGGAAGTGAAGGAGAGTGGAGAGGGAGGGGGAGAGGAGTGGAGGGAGTGGAGGAGGAGATGGAGGGAGGAAGGAGAAGGAAATGGAGAGTGGAGGGGGGGAGTAGGGATGGAAGTAAAGTGTAGATGGAAGAAGGGAGGAGGGAGAGGAGAGTGGAGAGGAGTGGAGGGAGGGGGAGATGTGGAAGGGGAGAGGAGAGGGAGAGTGGAGGAAGGAAATGGAGGGAGAGGAATGTGGAGAGAGTGGGAGAGGGAGGAAGGAGAGAGGAGATTTGAGGAAGGAGATGTAAGGATGGGAAGTGGAGGAGGAATGGGGAGATTGTGGAAGAGAGCATGAGAGGGGAGGAGGGAGAGAGGGAGGAAGTGGAGGAAGGAGAGGGAGAGTGGGGGAGGAAGGTGGAGAGTGGAGAATGAGATGGTGGGAAGGGGGAAGGAGAGGAGAGAGTGGAGGAGGGGAGTAGGGATGGAAGGAAGAGTGATGGAAGAAGGAGAGGAAGGGAGAGGAATGTGGAGGGAGTTTGAGGTAAATGGTGGTAAAGGGAGAAGGAGGAGAGAGAGAGAGGAGTGAGAGAGAGAAGGAGGTAAGGACAATGGAGAGGAAGAAGGAGAGGAATGTGGAGGGAGTGGGAGATATGGTTGGAAGGAGAGCAAGAGAGGGAGAGTGGAGGGAAGGAGAGTAGAAGAAGAAGGAGGAGAGTGGAGAGGGAAAGGATGGAAGGGAAGGAGAGGGAGAGTGGAGGAGAGGAAGGAGGAGGGAGGAGATGGGAGAAGTGGAAAGCAGAGAGAGAGGGAGATTGGAGGAGGGAGGGGAAGGAGAGAGAGGAGGAGTAAGGTAAATGAAAGGAGAGTATGGAAGAGAGGGGGAGGAGGAGGAGGAGAGTGGAGGGGAGGGTTTGGGAGGGTAGATGAAGAAATGGGGAGATTGTGGGAAGGAGAGGCAGGAGTGGAGGAGATGGTGGGAAGGGTAGAAGGAAAAGAGAGAGAGGAGAGAGGGAGAGTGGGGGAGTGGAGGGGGAGAGGAGGGAAGGAGAGTGGATATGGAGGAAAGAGATGAGGGGAGAAGAATGGAGGGAGTAGGAGAGATGGTGGGAAGGAGAGCAGGGAGAGGAGAGAGAGAGAGTAGGAGGGAGGGAGGAGAGGGAAGGAAGGAGAGGGAGAGAGAGTAAGGGGTAGGGATATGGGAGGATGGAGGTGGATAAAGGGAAGGAAGGAGAGTTGAAGGGAGGAAGTAAAGGAAATTAGAGAGTAGATGGAGGAGGGAGGAGAGAGTGGAGGAGGGTTTAGGAGGGTAGAGGAAGAAATGGGAAGATGGTGTAAAGGAGAGGGAGGAGAGGAGCGGAGATGGTGGGAAGGGAGAAGGATAAGTGGAAAGGAGAGGGGAGGAGGGGGAGGGAGGGAGGGAAGGAGAGTGGGAGAGGTGGAGGAAAGAGAGGGAGAGGAGAAGAATGTGGAGGGATTAGGGGAGATGGTGGAAGGAGAGGAGAGAGAGAGAGAGAGAGTGGAGAGGAGAGGGAGGGAGGGATGGAATGAGAGTAGAAGAGGAGAGGAAGATATGGGAGGAGGAGGGAGGAGGACAGAGGGAAGGAGAGTGGATATTAGAGGGAGGTAAGGAGAAGAGGGAGGAAGTGAAGGAGAGGAGAGAGGAGAGTGGGCTAAGGGATGGAGGTGGAGAGTGGAGGGGTTTGGGGAGAGTAGAGGAAGGAGATATTGAGGGGGAGGTAAAGATTTGGGGAGATGATGAGAAGGATAGGTAGGGAGTGGGGGAAATTGTGGGATGGGGAGAAGAAGAGGGAGAGTGGAATGTAGGGAGGGAGGGAGGAAGGGAGGGGGAGAGGGAAGAAGGGAGGGGAGAGTGGAGAAGGAGAGGAGAGAGAGAGAGGGAGGAGGAGAGGGAGAGGAGGGGGAAGGAGGAGGAGAGGGAGAGTAGGAGGAGGGACTGGGAGGAGGAGGAGGAGAAGGAAGGGAGAGAGAGTGGAGAGGAAGGGGAGGGTGGTGGAGAGTAGATGGTGGATTTGGGGAGGATAGAGGAAGGAGATTGGAGTAAGTCTGGGAGGAGGATGAGGAGGAGGATGGAATGAGAGGAGGAGAGGAGATGGAGGAGAAGGGAAGAGAGGGAAGAGGGAGGAGGGAGGAGGAGAGAGGAGGAGGGGGAGGGAGGGGAGGAGGGAGGAGAGGGAGGGAGGAGAGGGGAGGAGAGGGGAGGGAGAGAGGAGGAGAGGGGAGGGAGGAGGAGGGAGAGTGGGAGGAGGAGGGAGGAAGGAGAGGGAGAGTGGAGGAGGGAGTGGAGAGGAGGGAGGAGGAGAGGAGAGAGAGGAGAGGAGAGAGGAGAGGGAAAGAGAGAGGGGAGAGGAGAGGTAGAAAGGGAGGAGGAGAGGAGGGAGAGAGAGAGGAGAAAATGAGAGTGGAGAGTAGGGGAGAGAGGAGAAGGGGGAAGAGAGGGAAGGAGAGGGAAGTAGAGGGAGGGAGGGAGGGAGGAGGAGGAGAGGAGGAGAGAGAGAGAGAGAGAGGGAGAGAGGATGGAGGAGGAGAGGAGGGAGGGAGGGAGTAGAGAGGAGGGAGAGGGAGTGAGGGAGGAGAGGAGTGGGAGGAGGAGAGGAGAGGAGGAATGAGAGGGGAGAGAGAGAAGGGAGGAGAGGGAAGGAGAGGAGGAGAGAGGAGAGGGAGAGGAGGAGAAGGAGGGAGGGAGAAGAGAGGGAGAGGAGGAGGGAGGAGAGGAGGAGTGGAGATGAGAGGGGAGGAGAGAGGGAGGAGAGATTGAGGGAAGGAGAGGATTTGAGGAGAGAGGAGAGAGGAGGTGAGAGGAGGAGGGAGAGAAGATGGAGATGGAGGAGGGGAGAGGAGGGAGGGAAGGAGTGAGAGTGAGGGGAGGGAGGGGGGGTAGGATGAGAGAGGGAGGGAGAGTGGAGTGGAGGAGGGAGGAGGGAGGGAAGGAGAAGAGAGGAGGAGAGTGGGAGGAGAGGAGGGAGGAGAGGGAGGGAGGGTGAAAAGGAGTGAGAGTAGAGGAGAGGGAGGAGAGGGGAGAAGGGGAGGAGGAGGGAGAGTGAGAGGAGGGAGGGAGAGAGGAGAGAGGAAGAGTGGAGAGATAGGTAGGGAGGGAGAGGAGGGAGTGGAGAGTAGGGAGAGAGTGGAGGAGTGGAGGGAGAGGAAGGAGAGTGGAGGGAGGAGGAGGGAAGGAGAAGGGGAGAGGATCGGGAGAGGAGAGGGAGGAGAGGAGGAGGAGGGAGGGAGGATTGGAGGAGAAGGAAGGGGAGGATGGGATGAGGAGGGAGGAATGAGAGGTGGAGGAGAGGAAAGAGAGAGGGAAGGAGAGGAGAGGAGAGGGAGGGAGGAGGAGAGAAGGAGAGAGGAAGTGGAGGAAGGAGGGAGGAAGGGAGGAGAGGAGAGAGGAGAGGAGCAGGGAGGAGGAAGGAGTGGAGACTGGAGGAGAGAGAGAGGGAGTGGAGGGGAGGAGAGGGAGAGGAGGGAGGTGAGGAATGGGGAGGAAGGAGAGAGAGGGAAAGAGTGGAGGAGAGAGTGGAGTGGATGGTAGGAGGAGAGGGGGGGGAGAGTGGAGGGAGGGAGGAGAGGGAGAAGGGAGGAGGAGGGAGTAAGGAATGGAGGTGGAGAGAGGTGGAAAGAGGAGGAGAGGAGAGGGAGAGGAGAGTGAGGAGAGGAGAGGGAGGAGGGAGAGGAGATGGAGAGTAGGGAGTGGAGGAGAGGGTGGAGGGAGGAAGGAGAGTGGAGAGAGGAGGAGAGAGGAGGAGGGAGTGAAGGAGGTGGAGATTGGAGAGGGGAGAGGAGAGGAGAGGAGGGAGGGTGGAGATGGAGGGAGAGGAGGGAGGGGAGAGGAGGAGGAGAGGAGGGAGAGTGGAAGGAGGGAAGGTGGATATGGAGGATTGGATTAGAGGGAGGAATGGGAGGAGAGGGGAGAAGGAGAGGAGGGAGGGAGGAGAGGAAGGAGTGTGGAGGATGGAGATAGAGGAGAGAAGGAGAGAGGAGAGGTGGAGGAGATGGAGGGAGGTGGCAGGAGGGAGGAAGGGAGGGAAGGTGGGTGGAGATTAGAGGGAGGGAAGGGGAGAGGAGGAGGAGTGGAAAGATTGGACAATAGGAGAGTGGAGGGATGGTAGGATAGGAGTGGAGAGAGGGAGGGTGGAGGGGAGAGGAGGGAGGGAGGAAGGATTGGAGAGATTGGAGATAAGGAAGAGAGAAGGAGAGAGAGTGAAAGTATGATAGTTTGAGGGAGGGAAGGAGAGTGGAGTGTAGGGGGAGGGAGGTGGCAAGAGGGAAGGACAATGGATATTGGAGGGAGTGAATGGGAGAAGGATGGGGATGAAGAGAAGGAGAGGAGAGGGAGGGAGTGAAGGAGTGGAGAGAGAGATAGGAACGAGAG
Source organism: Taxus wallichiana var. yunnanensis (assembly GCA_018340775.1). NCBI lineage: Eukaryota > Viridiplantae > Streptophyta > Pinopsida > Cupressales > Taxaceae > Taxus > Taxus wallichiana. The sequence goes on along the minus strand of CM031244.1, from coordinate 376,046,265 downwards.
AAGGAGATAGAGATTGGAGTGTAGGGAGGTGGAGGGAGGTGGGAAGAGGGAGGTGGAAGGAGGGAAGGAGATTGGATAGGGATAGGAGGGAGTGAATGGGAGGAGGGAGAGAGTAGGAGAGTGGAGGGAGGGAGGGAAGGAGGTGGAGATTGGAGATAGAGAGTGGAGGGTAGGAGAGGTGGAGGGAGGGAAACAAAGTGAGAGTGTAGGGAGTGAGGGAGGTGGAAGGAGGGAAGGAGATTGGATATGGATATGGAGGGATCAAGGAGAGGAGGGGGAGAAAGGAGAGGGGAGAGGTGAGGTGCAAGAGAGGGAATGAAGGAGAGTGGAGAGGGGGATGGATGGAGGGAAGAGTGGAGATTGGAGAGAGGGAACAAGAGGAGAGAGAAAGTGTGTAGATAGAGTAAGAGAGGTGGAGGGAGGGAAGGAGAGTGGAGGGAGGGGAGGAGTTGAAGGAGGTAGTTGGGAGGGAATCGAGGAGGGAGGGAAGGAGGAGTGGGAGGGGAGTGGAGAGAGTGGAGAGGGGAGAGGAGAGTATGAAAGGTTGGAGAAAACACGTGGAGGGAAGGAGGAAGGAGAATGGAGAGTAGGGGGAGGAGAAGTGGGGGAGGGAAGGAGAGGTGGATGGTGGATCGAGAGTGGAGAAGGAGAGTGGAAAGTAGGGGGAGGAGGGGGGAGGGATAGAGAGGGAAAATAGTAGGAGGGAGGGAAGGAGAGTTGAGAGTAAGGGGATGGAGAGTGGAGAGTGGAGAGTGAAGAGGTGGATGAAGAGAAGGAGAGTGAATAGTGGAGGGAGGGGGAAGGACAATGAGAGTTGAGGTAGGGAAGGAGTATGGAGAGTAGGGAGGGATGTGGGAGGAGGGAGGGAGAGGGAGAGAAAGGAGAGTGGAGAGAAGGATTGAGCTTTGAGGAGGGAGATGGAGGAGAAGTAGAGTGGAGAGAGGGGGAGAGTGGAGGAAGGAAGGAAGGAGAATTGGTGAGTAGAGAGAGGAGGAAGGTGAGAGTGGAAGGAGTAGGGGAAGGATGAGTGAGGAGTAGGGAGATGGATGGAAGGAGGGAGGAAGAGGGAGAGAGTGGGAGGAGTGGGAGAGAGGGAGGGTGATGGGGAGATGTCGGAGAGAGAGGAGAAGAGAGGGAGGGAGATGGAGGGAGTGGGGAAGAGAGTGGAGAAGGAGGAGAAGGAGTAGGAGAGGTGAGAGGGAAGGAGAGTAGGGAATGGAGGTGGGAGAGGGAGGTTGAGAGTGGATGGGATTTTGGGAGAGTAGGGAAGGATATAGGGATTTGCGAGGAGGAAGAGTGAGAGATATGGTCGAGGAGAGGGAGGGAATGTGGAGGAGTGGGGAGATGGTGTGACGGGGAAAGAGAGGATAGTGGAGAGGTGGAGGGAGTGAAGGATTTGGAGAGTGAGAGGGAAGGGATGTGGGAGGAGGGAGGTGCAAGGAGGGAAGGAGAGGAAGGTAGGGTGAAGGAGGAGAGAGGAGGAAGTGAAGGAGAGTGGAGAGTAGGGGGAGGGAGGGAGGTGGAGATTAGAGGGTTTACGGATATTACATGAAGGAGATAGTGAGTTTAGAGGAGGAAGAGTCAAGGATATGGTGGGATGGGGGATGATGAGAGGAGGTGAGAGTGGAGACTAGGAGAGAGGTACATGGAGGTAGTAGGGAGGAGTGGGGAGATTATAAGATGGAGAGGATGGCAAGAGTGAAGAGTGAAGAGTAGGGGGAGGGGGTGGAGGAAGTAGAGAGAGTGTAGGCAAAGAATGTGCAAAGGAGAGGGAAGTGGAAGGAGAGGAGGAGTAGGGGGGAGTAGAAATTTGAGAGGGGTTTGGAAGAGTAGGAGGAGGGAGCTTGTGGGATGGAGAGGAGGAAGAGGAGAGTGAAGAGTAGGGGAGGGAGGTGGAGGGATGGAGGTAAGGAGAGAGAGTGTAGGCAAAGAATGTGTAGGGAGAGTGAAGGAGAGTGGAGAGTAGAGGAGGGAGGTAGAAATTTACGAGGGGCCTGGAAGACTAGGGAGAGCGAGCTAGTGAGTTGGGAAGAGTGAAATGCAAGGAGGGTGTGAGGAGGTAGATGAGGGAGAGGAGGGAGATAGAAAGGAGGGAGGGGAGAAGGAGGAAAGGAGAGATTGGGGAGAGGAAGGAAGATGGAGGGAAGGAGAGTCGAGATTACAGGGAAGGAGGTGGAGGAAGGAAAGAGAGTGGAGAGTAGGGTGAGGAGGAGAAAGAATGGATGGGGATTTGGGAGAGTTAGAGACAGTGAGAGATAATAAGAATAAGAGGGAGAGTTGGAGGAGTGAGAGAAAGTGGTGGAGAGGAGGGAAGGGAGGAGAGTGGAGAAGAGAGAGGTGAAAGTGGAGGCTAGTTTGGGAGAGTAGGGGAGGAGAGATTTAATTGGGAAGAGTGAAATGGAGAGTCAAAGAGGAGGGAGAGGAGAGAGAATGAAATAGGGGAAGGGAAAAAGGAGAGTTGGGTAGAGTGAGGTGGAGGGAGGGGGGAAGGAGATGGGTGAGGGAAGGAATAGTGGGGAGAGGAAAGTGGAGGAATGGATAGAGGGAGGAGAGTAGGGGAAGTGGAAAAAGATATTCTAGTAGAGGAAGGTGAAGGGAGGGAAGGGGATTGGAGAGTGGAGAGCAAGGAGGGACTTGAGGGTGAAGGAAATGAGAGTAAATTAAAGGTGGAGATAAAGGAGGGGTTTGGGAGAGTAGGGGGAGAGATTGAGTTGGGAAGAGTAAAATATAGATTCAAAGAGGAGAGGGAGGGAGGGAAGGAGAGGGGGAAAGGAAAGTGAGAGTTGGGTAGAGTGAGGTGGAGGGAGGGCTAGAAGGAGAGGGAGGAGGGAAGGAATAGTCTAGGAGAGGAAGGTGGGGAAGGGAAGGAGGGTGGGGAGGGGGAAATAGATAAGTCGGGCAGAGGAAGGAAAAGGGAGGGAAGGAGATTGGAGAGTGGAGATTATGGTGAGGGAGGTGGAGGGATGAAAGGAATGAGAGTAAAGATAAAAGGAGGCAAAGAGTGGAGGGGGTATAGGGGGAGAGTAGGGAGGGAGAGAGTGAGTTGGGAAGAGTGAAATGGAGAGTGAAAGAGGAGGGATAGGAAAGAGGGGAGAGTTTAAGAGAGTGAGGTGGAGGGAGGGAGAAGGAAGGAGGAAAGGGAGAGGTGAGGGAGAAGAAATTGTTGGGAGGGAAGGAGAGAGGGGAAAAGGGAAATGAGACCGAAGAGTCGCAAAAAGGAGGTGAAGAGTGGAGGGGTTTGGGAGAGTAGGGAGAGAGAGAGAGAGAGAGAGAGAGAGAGTGAGTTGTGAAGAGTGAAATGGAGAATCAAATATGAGGGAAAGGGAGATGATGGAGAGTTGGAAAGAGTGGCATGGAGGGAGGGGAGAAGGAATGAGGAAAGTAATAGTTAAGGGGAGGAAGGTGGAGGGAGGGAAGGAGAGATGGGAAGGGGAAAAGGGAGAGTGAAGAGTAGGGTGAAGGAGGCGAAGATGGAGTGGGTTTGGGAAAGTAGGGGAGGGAGAGAGTGATTTGGGAAGATTTAAATGTAGAGTGAAAGAGGAGGGAGAGGGAGAGGAGGGAGATCCATGGGAGAGGAATGAGGATGGAGTGAAGGAGAGGGCAAGGGGGAAACGCAGAGTTGGGAAGAGTGAAATGGGGAGTCATATAGGATGGAGAGGGAGATGAGAGAGAGTTGGAGAGAGTGAGGTGAATGGAAGGGAGAAGGAAGGAGGAAAGGGGGATCCTATTGGAAGCACAATGGACTGAGAGGGGGTGAATCATTCCTTACAAAACTTTAACCAATTTTAGATTTGTTTTCTTAAGCCATAAACCATTCAATCAATTATTAATGTGTGTTTAACATTCAATCACATGAACATAACCAAGAAAGAGACACAAGAACACAATATATAATCCTAAAACCCTCAAGGGGAAGAAAATACACTAAAACTTCTAATTATATTACTCAAATCAAAAGTATTTAGTGAAGCACCAACTTCACAAGGATCACTAACCCCTAGTTTAGTAGAGCACCAACCCTACAAGGAGCACCAACCCCTAGTTTAGTGAAGCACCAACTCCACAAGAAGGCTACAACCCCCTAATATGATTAAGCACCCACTCAACAAAATTTAGATGAATATATCATGTCTTTTTCTACCACAACTGATGAAGATCACAACTTAAGCTCACACACCTTAAAAGACGTTTCAAACCTTCTCTTTGCAACTCGCCCTATCTTACACTTTCATGACCTGATTTAGCTTCAAATCCTTTCATACATGCTCTCTAACTATCCTAAAAAAATTCACACTTCCTCAACTCTGAATTTATGCCTTCACACCTATTTCAAACTCACACTTGGGTCACACATTTTCCTTCTCACTTAGCTAGTTCATAAATGAACCACAACAAGTACTTTATATATTTCTCCATAACATATACTAGTCCTAATCAAATATATTGAACATTAAAATTCAATAAAAATAACAATACATTCATAACAACACTTATAATGGACCCATGTAGGTCATCCATGCTCCAAGACACCAAACAAGCTCAAAATTAGCTCAAAACCCCATCACCCGATTCATCAAAGATTAAAAACCTAACCACCATGCTTTGTAAATCCTCCAAAGGCCTCAAAAATTTCAAATATGATATAAAAATATCATCCATGGTTGTAAATTATCTTTCACCAATCAAATTTCTCATAATTCTATCAAGAAGGCTCATATCCTTCTCAAAACAACAAATTTTCAAGAACCAGTCTTCACCTATGAGCCTCTAGATCACCCAAGAACATCTCAACTATGGCATGTAACCACTCATTGGAAATAAAATAAAATTTATAACATATCCATACTTTATATATCTCATGAAACATCCATACATGAAAACCACACTCACTTTCATTTTCATCAAACTAAGTTGCCCGTAAAGCCATTTTGGAACACAACGGGTTAGCACCCTTTCGCAACTTTAAATACTTATAAATAACTTCAATAGTGAAAAATTTGATTCCTCTTCACTCTCCAATTGATAAAAAGCATCAATCAATCCAAAACATGAGACTTCTACCTCAATCTTCTAACCAGAGAAATCTTGTCCTAAAAACAAACAACCTTGGTCTTCACAAATTGAGTTGTTTCACCTATCAAAACTCATAATAAAGATACAAACCTTATAGTATTGGAAATCCCTCTAAGTTTCCTTTCCAAAACATCTCACATTTCCTTCCAACTCGAAGTGGAAGGCCTTCAACCAAATCAATCTCTGAAACAACTTCATAACTACCCTTTTGGTCTCAAGGACCAGTCTTCATAAATAGGGAACAATTTTCCCTCTAGGACCTCAACCATGATCTTAAACCATCATGGAAATCTATAAAAACTTCCATACTAAAAACAATGTCAATTAATTTCATACCTCATTTGGACAACTTTTCCTCAAAATAAACATCTTCGAAAACTTGCCTTTTGAGTGGGGTGTACAAATCTTCACATGCTATATTATACCTTTCTATAAAGGTGGAGGATTCCTATACAAACTCCAATAACTATACTAGAAAAAATTATAGGAATATGCAACGAATATATCTCCTATCGCTTTTGAGCTAGGGTTTCAAGCATGTAAAAATTATTTTACCTTCTTAACATTCGTTCATAAAAATGTGACAATGAAATCACATCATTATTTTTGTAAAATTATCTTAGCTCGATGAAAAATAATCCCTAAAAGCCACAAGGTCCAATGTGAAGCACATAATCCACAATGAGCATAAGAAGTTGTAAGTCAAGTTGGACATCATCCTTTCTTAGACCATGGTTCACCTAAAACATCATAACTTGCAAATTTATCTTCATAATGACTTGCAATTTTTCTCAAACCTATAATACACCCTTGTGCAGCATATACAATCATCATGTTATCTCAAATAGGTCTACATATTCATGTACCATCTCATTTGCATTACTATCCTTGGGTTTTCATGTTCTAGGCCAAGACCAACTGAACCATTACTAAAACCAAACATGAAACATCCGAAAAATACCTCTACATTATGAAAACAACATAACATACTTTCATGAATGATATCAAGATCTCACACATCCCCGCAAGTGATTATTATGCCTAATTAGGCCTTTAAACACTAGGATTAGGCCTAGTGTGCACCATGACCACGTGAAAATCCTCATGACTCTTATTGTTTTTGTTGTGTTTGGGAGCATATTTTTATGCGTGGAAGTGTTAAATACTATACACTAAAAGTAATGTACACTCTACATAATTTTTTGATCGTGGTTCAGTGGGGTGGAAACCCCGTGTAGAGGGTTCGGGAAGTGCAGCCCCCATGAATTTTTTTGACCTCAAAAAAATGTGCCCGATATCTCAGAAATGTGCTCTTCTCATATGGATGGGATTTTGACCCATAGGTTTTGGCCCATGGTTTTGATACCCATTAATGTATTTTTGATAGATGAGACATATAATTGTAGATGTGTGTGAATTTAGGAGAGTTTGTTGAGAATAACTCCAAACAGATATGGGTATTGTCCGAGAGAGAGGTGGCATGTAATAAAACTAAGCAAGTGATTCTGGTAGACGTAGCCTAAATTGGGTGAACCACATTAAAAACTATCTCTATATTTTCGTACTTTTATTTTAGATTTGTAATATTTTATGCATATTAGTTTCTACTATTGTGATTCTATGTGGGATTGTTCGCATATTTTATCCCTTATTTCCTAATAATTAGTATCGAGCCTAGTTTAGTTTATTGAACTTTTTAATCACAAGAAAAAGTTTAGTTTTAGTGGGAACTATGGCAGATGATGGAAGATTGAGGGTTGATAAATTCAATGAGAATAATTTTAGTCTTTAGAAGATGCAGATGGAAGATTACCTTTATCAAAAGGATCTTTATATTCCAATGTATAGAATAAGGACCAAAACCTCAAGCATGACGGATGCAAAATGGGATTTGCTAGATAGGAAGGCACTTGGGACAATCTGGCTATGTCTTACATCTTCAGTATTATTTAATGTTTCAAAGGAAAAGACTACAAAATAACTTATGGATGCATTAGGGAAGTTTTATGAAAAACCCTTTGCCTCTAACAAGATATTTTTAATGAAAAAGTTGTTTAATATGAAGATGTTTGAGAATGGTTCAGTAGCAGATCATTTAAGTGATTTTAATATGGTTGTAAATATGATAGCTTCGGTTACAATAGAATTTTATGAAGTTAGGGATTTATTAATTATGTGCTCTTTACCTAAGAGTTATAATAGCCTAGTAATGACAAGAAGCAACTTCGGTTCTAGCTAAATTGAAGTGAAGTTTGAGAATATTGTAGGGTGATTCTAAGTGAGGAAATGTGAAGAAAAATCTTTGGGAAATATTCTACTTTAGGGAAAGTTTTGACAATGGAAACTAGAGGGAGATAGAAGAATAGAGGAAATGATGGAAAAATAAAAATATCGGGCAAGGTCAAAATCCAAAATCAAGATGGTATGCTAGCACTGGAAAGTTTGGGCATGTAAAGAAGGATTATTGGGAGATTCAGGATAAGAAGAAACAATAGGAAGAAAAATGACAAGGAAACAAATGTAATGTAAATGGCAATATATGTTAGAATGCTTTGAATCTTAGGTTTTAGATTTGGGGATTCTTTCCATGCTACTCCACAAAGGTATTATTTTATTGATTATGTTTAAGGAGATTTTGGGCATGTTTTTCTTGGTGATGATGAGCCTTACAACATAGTTGGAAAAGGTTCTATTTAGGTTAAGATGTAGAATAGGAATACATGGCTATTGAAGGATGTCAGACATGTGCCTACATTAAGACAAAATTTGATATCGGTGGGGTAGTTAAGAAGTGATGGTTGTACTCTGATATTTACAAATGACTCTTGGAAGGTTACCAAGAGTGCTCTTATGGTGTAGAGGTAAGAAGGTTGGAACCTTTTATTTAACCACGATAGCGCTAATTCTTGTAATCATGTGGCTTCAGAAGTAGGTACAACATTATGGCACTATAGGCTTAGTCATATGAGCCATAAGGGCATGGAGATCATATAGAAGGATTTTCTCGGATATAGAAACAATTTTGTAGTTTTGTGAGGACTATGTATATGATAAACAAAAGCGAGTAAGGTTTCTCAAGGTTGGACCTACGAAGAAAGAGATTAAGTTGGAGATGGTACATTTTGGTATGTGGGGGCGGCTTACGTATCATCTCTTGGGGTTCAAATTATTATGTTACTTTTATTGATGATGTAACAAGGAAAGTTTGAGTATATTGTATTAGAAATAAATTTTATGTATTTGACACTTTTATTAAATGGAAAGCCTTAGTAGAGAATGAAACATGTCTTAAACTAAAATTCTCAAGTCAAATAATGGAGGGGAGTATTGTAGCAATGATTTTGATTATTATTATTCTTAGAATGGAATCCACAGGTAAAAGACAGTTCTAAGAACTCTGCAGAAAAATGGGGTGTCAAAAAGGATGAAGAGAAAAATAATGGAACGTGTTAGGAGCATGATGTTTCATGCAAGACTGGCTCTTTCTTTTTGGGTAGAAGTAGTGAGCACAATTGTGTACTTGATAAATAGATGACCCTAAAGTGCCTTGGATGGAGGCATACCTGAGGAGACTTGGTATGGTAAGAAAGTTGATTAATCATTTCTTAGAGTCTTTGGATGTGAGGTGTTTATTCATATTGATAAGGATGATATGACCAAGCTAGAGGCTAAATCAGAAAAATGAACTTTCATTGGTTATGGTGGTAATAAATTTGGATATAAATTTGGAGTATTAAGGACAAAAAACCATTCGATCTAGGGATGTGGTCTATATGAGAAATTTATGTATAAGCAATAGTTGTAGGAAAACAAGGAAGAATCGAGAAAGAATATACAATAGTAGAGGATTTTTGGATGGGAAAGTGACACATAAACTAGTTCAGAACCTACTCAAAAGAACCCCAAACTCTTATATTGAAGAGGTCTTCTAGGGTAAGAAGATAAATGAAACATTTTTCTCCTTCTATTTATTATTTATTACTCATTGACAATGGAGATCTAGAGAGATTTGATGAAGCAATGCAGGTAGATGCCAGGAAGAAGTGGGAGAAATCCATGGATGAGGAGCATCATGATCTCATGGAGAACCCGACATGGGATTTGGTGAAGCTACTTGAAGAAAAAATAGCATTGTGGAACAAGTGGGCGTACATAGTTAAGGAGGAAGAAGGAGGTAGAGAAAAGATACAATGTCCGGTTAGTGGTCAAGGGGTTTACACATAAAAAAGGTATAGATTTTGATGAGATTTTTCTCCGATAGTAAAAATGACTTCTATTAAAAATGTTCTTGGAATAGTGACAAAAATACTTACACTTAGAGTAGCTAGGTGTAAAATACGTATTTCTTCATGGTGATTTGGAGGAGGATCTATATATGCAAAAAATGAGAGGGCTATGAGGTCAAAGGTAAAGAGGAGATGGTGTACAAACTAAAGAAGAGCTTGTATGGCTGAAACAAGCTGCATGTCAATGGTATAAGAAATTTGATAGCTTCATGATGGAGCATGGTTATATTAGATGTCATTTTACCATTGCGTATATATAAAGAAAGTTAAAGATGAGAGTTATATTATCATGTTCATGTATATGGATGACATGTTAGTTGCAGAGTAAAAACATGCAAGAAATAAAATTACTCAAGAAGCAAATAAGTGACTCATTTTTTATGAAGCATTTGGGGGTAGCCAAACAAATCCTTGGTATGAGGATATCTCTTAATGTGAAGGAATGGAAGCTGAGTTTATCTTAGGAAGAGTACATTAAGAAGATCTTGGAGTGGTTTAATATGTAGGATGTTAAACTAGTTGGGAATCTTTTGGAGCCATTTCATGTTATCAAAGGAGATGTGTCCCAAGACAAAGCAAGAGACAAACCAAATTTCTAAGGTACCTTACTCATCAACGGTTGGTAGTTTAATGTATGCCATGGTATGCACTAGGCCTAATATACAAAGGGAGAGCAAGTGAGTAGATTTATGAATGATCCAGTAAAGAGCATTAGCATGTGGTAAAGTGGATCCTTCAGTATTTGAGAGGGATCATGGGGACAGTTTTTTGCTATAAGATATTGGACACCACTTTGTGTGGTTATGTAGAGTCACATATGGTTGGAAATGTAGACATCGGGGAGGAACAAAACATGTTATATTTTCACCGTAGGTGGGACAACAAAGAACTTGGATTTCACAGCTACAAAATCTTATGGATTTTTCAACCACAGAGGCTGAGTATGTTGATGCCACAAAGAAAAGTAAAGAGATGATTTGGTTACAACAATTTCTTAAGGAGTTGGGACATAATCAGGAGGAAGGGATGTTGTATAGTGATAGTCAGAGTGTTATACACCTAGCTAAGAACTTTGCTTTCCACTCTAGGATGAAGCATATATAGCTTAGGTACCATTTCATTAGGACAACTTTGGAGGAAGAGAAGTTGAAGTCTGGAGTAAAAGATCGATACAGTCAGTAATCCGCATACATGATGACCAAGGTGGTCACAAGGGAGAAACTTAAGCAATGTTTAGCTTTGGTTGGTCTTCAAAGGGTTGAGAAACTTCCTTAGAGGAAAACTAGTCTCCAAGTGGGAGATTATTATGTTGTGGATCCTATTCTCATGTGTGGAAGTGTTGAAGACTGTACACTCTCCACATTTTTTTTCCAGGGTTCAGGGGCACAACCCTCGAGAAATTTTTTTGACCTCGAAAAACATTCTCGATATCTCAAGAAACATATTCTTCTCATATGGGCGGTATTTTTGACCCATAGGTTTATGGGGCGATTTTGGCCCATGGTTTTTATGTCCAAAGTATTGTAAAATTTCTTAAGTAGTTGTGTATTAATGTGCTTTTGATAGGTGAGACATGTAATTGTAAATGTGTGTGAATTTGGGTGTGAATTTAGGAGAGTTTGTTGAGCACACTCCAAACAGATATGGGTATTGTATTGAGAGAGAGGTAGCTTATAATAAAATTTGAGTAAGTGATTCTTGGTGGACGTATCCCAAATTTGGTGAACCACGTTAAATACTATCTCTATATTGTGTTCTTTTATTTTCTACACTTTTATGTCAGATTTGTAACATTTTTGCATATTAGTTTCTACTATTACGATTCTGTGTGGGATTGTTCCGCATACTTTATCCCTTATTTCCTAATATTTAGCTCTCTAAAAGGACCCAACCCACTTGAGAAAAAATTTCTTACTCACCTACATGCCTCCATGATCTCACATGGCTCTATGCCTTATCCTCATGCTTCATTTAGTCTCCAAGCACCTAGACTAGGTGTAAACGTGCACTGGACTAGGTCTATATGTGCACCCATACCGCACTGAAACTCATGTGAGTGCCTAAACACTCTCCAATCATGCTCTTCATACTACTACCATGCTTCTCAAGTCATCATGAAACTCAAAACACCATGCACCATCACCTAGACTAGCTAGGTCACATGACTAGGCTTAAAGACCAAGCCAATCTCACTTAATCAACTCATGCAATCATGAAACCACCTGATTCTCCATGTCATCATCCTACTAATCACCTTATAACATACCTCCATCATCCTCTTTGTCATTAATGATATTTTACATCAATGACAACACCTAAACTCAACATGCCAACAATCACCCCCTTTGTCATTGATGGAAAACCACCTAGTCTTCTCCCCCTTTTTACATTAATGAAAAAACACATACTTGTAGCTTATGTTATTCACCTTCCTTCAACCTTCATGGATCACTTCTTGTGTAGGAAAACAACAAAAGTCTTCATTTTAGCATACAACCTTGTTTCCTTCTTCTTAACCCTAGTTTGAATACTTTGCATAGTTTCTAACCACCGAACTCCCCTTGGGAAAAAGTACACATGGACTCATACATGTCAACAATGATGAAACAAGGATAAAAACATATTCTTACCTTCTTTATGCTTATCTCTACCGATATTGCTCATTGTTTTTGGATAGTTTGTCGGAGACAAAATATGAGGTTCAACCACAATATGTGAGATAAGGTCCATCCTCAAATAAAGGGAGGTGCCTTGTTTATTACTAATCCAACCACACCAAAAAATATTTACAATATTCACACTACTCTAACCATTCATGGTTGGGATCTCATCCCAGTAGATTTATTCTTTATAGAAAAGAATGTAGATAAGAATAGAAGAAGAAATGCGATAGTAGGAAGTTGGAAGTGTGAGAAGAGAATAAGTGGGAATGTTCTTTTCTTAGGAAAATGTAGATCAAAAGATAATAACATGAGATTAAATAGTAATAACTTGTTGAAGATATAATTAACAAGATATTGGAATTAAAGAACCATGTAATGCATTGAACATAGAACAATACCTTAAATGAAGAATATATAACCACAACACAAAGTTTGTAATAGATATCTCTTATATTCTTCAAATCAAAATAGAATACACACCGTGTTTTTTTCTTTCCAACTCCAAGATCTTTATTATCTTGAAAAAACCTCCAACCCTAAATAATGCCATAAAATTGAACATTTATAGAGAAGAGGGGAGATAAATGAGGAAACTGTTTGAACTACATGCTAAAAATAGTAAATACACATTAAGAGTCCATTTGACTAGTTCTCACAAAATGACCCAGTCAACTTGTAAATCCAAAATATGTTTCATTATTACAAAAATTAAAGTGCCTAATGTAAAATGAAAATTACATGATTGATATGTCAATCAGATTTGTTTTATTCTTCTTTGAGCTTAGCTTGTTTCTAATGAAATTCATGTAACTTTTGGATCACCTCTTGCGTTTCATTCTTGTCCGGTCAACAAGAGTAACGATTCAAGACATCACAATTCTCAAAACATTTCCCATACTTCTAGGCAGCTTCTGATATTTCTTGATAAATTTAGACAAGTTACTCAGAACATTTTCACATAAAATTAACTTGTCAATGGCCCAAACTAAAATATTCCCCTGTTGAGGACTCCTTTTCAACCAAATCCTTAAATTCTTTGAATAAATCATTTACAGGAAAAATATTCAAACCTGTATTCATTTTTCGAGTTCCTCATCAATTTCATTAGTGGCATCAAATACCTCTTCCCTGGACTATGGACTGAATCCTATCACAAGATTCCTAAATAATCTTGACTCAAAATTCAAGAGCCTTGAAAAATTCAAAATGTCCATCCCTGTTATCAATGATTCCCTCTCCAAGCAAGATGTCGGAACTAACCTTTTTAAGATCGCTAAGAGCTTCCAATGTCAATTCCTAATTACCACTTTCCTCCAAGAGTTCACTTTTCAATTTATCAACATCAAGTCTAGCTTTCTCTATGTCATTGTATGTGTCTACAATGTCCTTGATTATCCTCTTTCCTTGAGTAAGGAGACGTTGTATCCAGCCATCCACCACTCTACCTTGTTGGCCAATCTTCTCCATTTTGGGCACAGAGGAAAAATCAAAACTTATTAGAGTGGGGGATGGGATTAGGCTCTTCATGGGCTTGGAGATCTTAAGTAGAAAATATGTCAATTGTTCAACTTTTTCCTTCAAACTCTCTTCCTTTGAAGCTTTGGTTTCCGATCTTTTTGAAAATATTGTCCATGGAAACCTATGTGTCCTATTGAGTGCCTTCAATGGTAACCTTCCCAAGTGTTATCTTTGTAACCTAATAATCTGATGTTGTAATGTCTTGTTTGGTATTTTCAGTGAAGTAGGTACAATGATCTCTATAAACCTATGATCGGGTGCATTGACAAAGTGATATAAGAAATGGTTTTGGTTTCTTGGATGATTGTAAAGGTGTAGGTTTTAGAGAACTAGATTCAAAATCCTCGGGAGGACAAACCGTCTTCCTTTTCCTTGGAGTTTGGCTATCCAACCAAGAGGGAATCGAGATGAGGGTGCCCGCACGTACCCAAAATTGTAAGGTACTGTACTGCCAGAACAGTGTAACAAGTGCCCCAATGATGATACAGGTCTCCTCGCAAGGTGTTCGGGATCGGAAAAGCCCTCGGAGTATGCGTTAACATCCCGCATGCCCCGCTTAGCCCCGCGCCCTTTGTTTTCCCCTTTTTCCCTCTTTCCTTGGCCTCTTGGCCTTCAGTGACAAAACCGCCGCCCGCTCAGAGGATAGCGCTCCCTGTGCATGTTTTCCAGAACACTCTTTTGACGCGACCCGCGTGAAATATCATGATTCACCAGCTTTCCTTGCCAACTTGAGCATGCATTTATGTTTTTGGTCCCCTGGAATAGTGTTTTTTCTTTGTTTATTGTTTAGGAGTTCAATTTGGTTTTGGTTTTTGAGTGTTGGAATTCCTATAAATGCATGGTTTGTGCACATGCAAATGGTGAAGAATTTGGTCTGGAGTCTTTAGTCACCATTTTTCCTTGTTAGAGTCTTCTGATTTTTAGTGTTTTGGTTAGCTTGCTTAGGATTGATAGCATAGTTTGTTTTATACTTGGTTAGTATTGTTTGTTGTTGGTAAGCCATGAGACCCATCTTGTGCTGCAAAGCGGTGTTGTTGTTCCATCCAATCGTTTAGAAGCTTGCTCTCGAATTCCTCTTTCTTTGTAGATTTGTTTTTCTTGTGACTTAGAGTTCTTAGTTCAATTCATTATATACAGTTAGCTTTATTCAAATTTGTTGGTAAGCCACATATCCAACTTGTGCAAGCAAAGTGTCTTTATTTTGGAAGCAGAATAGCTTAGGAAGCCATTAAAGTTGCAGGTTTTGCTCTTCGTATAGGATATTTGCGAGTTACAGGTCGCTTCACGTTGCATGGCTGTGAGTAAAATCCCGCTAGGAATCGCATAAGCCAAGCTCGTACTCTTGCAATATCCCTCTCCTACTCGCATTCTCGATGCTGCATTACAGGTTGTCCTTATCCCAAAATCTACTCCTATCGGTGCTAGCATTACACGCTTTTCTGGATCCAAGTGAGCACGAAAGAATGAGAAGATCATACTGAGGGGACGAGATCATACACACACCATCGGATTCACCACTGTTCTGCGGAATCCAGGTTTTAAATTTCAAAGTTCTAGTCAGAATCATATCAAATAGAGTAGTTAATCGCTTTATTTCATTTCATTCTATTCTCGATATTGCCAGGGAAGCTGTGGGGATTGATAGTTTCTGAGAAACTATGATTCACTCCTCACTTCTGAGGTAGGATCGAGAATCTTGCAGGTAGATTAGACAGGCTATTTTATTCATTTAGAATAATTCTACAAATCACACAGGCAAATAACCACACTCGGTTATCTTGTCTGTTTTTAATTATTGTTTAGTTATTATTTCTAGATATGCTTAAAATAGTTTGCTTTCCTTAAAATTGTTAAATATTTCTTAGAAAGATAAAAGTTATATGCAGTTAGATTTATTTCACGTAGTTAGGATTTCTTTCATTACAGTTAGATTGCATTTTGTTTCGTATGACAATCACGGGACCTCAAGAGCCCAGGAATTTATATTTGAGCCAATCGTGCCACAACCAAACCTCGTCACAACGATAGTTGACATAGACCAAAATCTCAGGATACAAGTATTCCGAACAACCACAGATTTACAACTAATCAGTTCTCAGTTAAGAGGATTAAACATAGAAGACGACCAAGCACATGCGTTTTGGTCAAGTCAGCCAAACTACAGATTACCCTAGAAAACATCCACATGACTGTAGAAGGGCTCGAAGAGAACAAACATTCGGGTGCGATCCTCTAGTTCCACAGCCAGACGCTGGAGACACCCTCGTAGATATAGATACCAGCTTAAGAATCCAGGTTGTGAGAACGCCTGTAAGGTATTCTAAGAAGATTGCACAACTATTGGTTCTAAACATAGAAGCTGAGAAAGCATACGATTACTGGATACTAGGGATTAGAACTTGATCTCACGTATGACCATAACAGGACCGCAACAACCAAGAGTCTATGGTTGTGATCCACTGAATCCCTGACCTAACGAGTCCACAGGTCAATCCAATATAGACGCTAACCTACGTACCTTGGTATTCAGGTCCACTCCACTTCCACCTATCATTGTCGAACAACTGTCCTTACTAGATATAGCGGCTAACGAAGCTAGGGAATTCTGGACTAGGCCAGAAAATCATCCGTAGAGCCAATTATATTCATCATCCACCATATGACCTTATCAGGAGATATACACGAAACAATCCCAGGTCATTTTCCACGTATTCCGCAACCCATAGATCGAATCACACCAGAGCTCGATATTGATTGGAGCCTTCGAGTAGTCATCCTTGTTGATCGATCTATCACACCAGTCCAAGTTAGAAGGGCCTTCTTTGCCTTAGATTCGCAAATTCCACTAGTGCGTGTCGAAGACATTAGACTGCCTAACTAGTTTGTCTGCATATTCTACCCCCCACCGGTCTCGGCATGACCTCGAGAGGTCGGGTACGTGGAAGAGTCACTTGTAGATTCTCACGCTCGCCTGTCGCTTTTCCGGCGTACAAAATTGGTGAACCCGACGTGAATCAAACGAAATTAGTGAAGTTGACATAAAACTTCCTACCTTCTTCTTTGGAGTCATAAATATCACGTTTCCTTTCACAAATCACCTTCGCTCCTTCCCATTATTCTGCGGGTATTCATATACCCCCCGAATATGTCGGGATTTGATGCATATGGCAGACCCCTCTTGGGTCTTGAGGCATACTACGCCCATCAGAATAGGCAATCATCACCCTCACTCTTAGTATGGGGTGACAACTATTCAACTAATCGGTTGTCAACACAAACCAAGAATCAAATATAGTTCGTCTTTTCAAAATGAGGAGTTAGATCAACCCCTCGAACCCAACAAAGCAGAGCCTTGAGTTCAAGCAATATGACATTTACCGGAGAATCTAGTTCGTCTCCTCAAATGCTACTCAGACCACAAGTTAGTAGGCAATCAGATCCATACCTGGTCTTAGATGATGGACAATCAATACGTTATCCTAGGAGTGAACAATGCTCCCGGGGAATGTACCCATCTATAGGAGGTTTACAAATACAACCCGAAATCTCTTTTCAAGAAAATACCTCTATACATATAGGAAATATTCTGGGAGAAACTTGGCAAGATAGCGATCAGTTTATGACAGGATATCACGTACCTTTACAACACCAAGGTATACAACAAACGCCACTCAGGCAAAGTACCGTGACTTCACCAAATGAAGTCATTCCAACGTTAGTAGAAAGAGTGAGAGGGTTAGAACTGGCTCAAGCAAGTCAAAATTCTCCATTCATACAAACAGGAAGTTCCAATCCTCCATACCACTGCTAGTCGATAGATCTCCTTACGGGAGTAGGCACATTAGACATGCCTCCTCGGTATCCACAACAAACGCCAACAAGGCCTATCATCTCTAACACTATTCCTCTGGTCTAGTGTCGAGCAGTCCATTCCTTGACAATACCCCGTCCTATTTAAACATGTACTCCAAATCCCCACAAGGAGATATGTTCTCCTCTCCCGGCATGTTTTCTCAAACGCAAGGACCTCCCTATGCCCCTGCCAATGCGTACGCTGCACCGTATCAACAACCTATCCCACCACCACTCCCTCAGCAACCACCATCAATGGTCGAAAGCTATGCGATAGGGACTTATTCAGAATATCTAAAGGAACCCTTAGATTTCACCATACAAAGCGTCATGCTTCCAAGACCTCTCCCTAATTTTCCTAAGTTCAAGGGTGAGGGAGATCCAAACGCGCATATCAAAGCTTACGCTACAGCCATACGAGAATTACTCCCTTGGGATGGGGTTGTTGCTAAACTATTCCCCAAAACTTGGAGGGCATTGCTCTCGATTGTTATTATAGAATACCGAAGAGGCTTCCATACATTCATTCAAACAACTTCGTGTCTCGAGTTCATCAAAGCCTTGACATGAACAAACTGCTAAGAACAGGAATCAGGGAATTCTTGCATATCAAACAAGAACACAACGAATATGTCACCATTTCATCCAGAGGTGGCGTACAGTTCTTTATTCATCAGCAAGTGCTCCAAACATGGATCAGATGGAACTATGCGATTTATTCCTTCATTCTCTCAGTAGAGAAGTGAAAGAAGAAGTCCAGAAGTTCCCACTAAGGACTTATGATGAAGTACTTGAGAGCGCTCTGCGAATAGATCAAGCAGCGATAGATAGTGGTCGTAAGACATACGGAGCAAACGGGAGGTTAATCACCTCCACTCAAAACACTACAACTACCACAAATGTCAATCAAGGACCTAAAATCCTTAACAAAAATCATGGGGTAACAACGGATGGGGTAACCGACCAACCCAAGAGGGTAAATGTTGTTAATACTCCGTCACAAACAAACAACCAGCGAAACAACAACTTTACCCCAACGGTCAATACAGTGGATTTTAACCATCCACAACAACAACAACAACAATGGCGAAATCCCATGCAAGGGCCAAGCCAAAACTCATTTGGTTATCAAAACCAAAGTCAAAACTAGAAACAACAATTCCAAAACTTTGGTCCTAATAGGCAACAGTTTGATCGGAATTTTAGGCCACAATACACACCAAACCAACAAAACGGGAATTATAACCCCAATTCTTATTGTGGTTTCCATAAAATTCGGGGTCACGATACTAGAACGTGTCGTGACTACAATAAATTTATGCAACGTTTGCCAGAAGAACAAAGACAGTTCTTCACAGACCTGTTCTTGGCAGATCCCATCTCATCATCACCAAATACTCTCGCAGGGGTAGTTTCTCCTCAGAATGCTCCCCTCAAGATCTTTAATGATCCGCTCCCAAATCATGACAGCAATAGGCTGAATCCAACCGGAACAAACAAAGGTGCGAACGAGGAAACAATGACCATGAAGCCTCGACTTCATTAAATCCGTCGATTGCGCCACTGGTTAGGAGCTCAACCGAGACCTAAGATAGTCGAGTTTGGTAGAATTAGGCCGATGAACTACCTATCGAAGCTATAACAAGAACACGAGAGTACTTCTCTCAATCGAGCCCAAGTCATCTGCCGAGAGCAGAGATAAGAGTCAAAGCAAATAGTTGAAAAACCCATCGGTGCGTATGATTTAATTAATGACCTAACAAAGACCTTCTCACACATTTCATTTTTGGACTTACTAAAGAACTCTCCCCCTCACAGAGCTGCTCTTTTAGAAGCATTAGGTCTAGGCCATCTAATTAACATCACTCCACCTCCCGAAACACAAGTAAATCACGTAGATTTTGATATCCACCCTCCGGGGCAGCCGGACAAGGATGTCGAATTCATCTTCGAAATAAGTAAAATGCCCACAGATCTTTGAGATCGCACGCCGAGGTGATCCACCTTACACTTGCAAGTGTGGGTTTATAATAACTATGTAAAAGCAGTGCAATGGTTGTGATGGGGCGCAGTTAACATAGTCCCTTTCTCTTTCCTCCAAAAACTTGGATATGGAGAAACAAACTGTTCCACTACACGAAATACCTTGAGAGGCTATGATAGCCTTAAAGCCACTTCGATAGGAACTATAATACTGCCGGTCACCTTAGGGCCCAAAACCATCTTGACTGAGTTTTATATTATAGATCGGGAAACTAACTATAATATGATCCTCGGCCGACCTTGGATACATCGAATGAAGGCAATCCCTTCCACGCTATTTCAAGAAGTAAGATTCTTACATCTGGGAAAGGTATTTGTAGCCAAAGGCGATCCAAAACCTTTCGATTTGCACCTAGCTGATTTAAAGAAAAGACCAGGGGTGCACTCAGAATTTGAACTACCAACAAACCAACTTAATAAACCCTCTGACCCAAAGCCAGAGGAAAATTTGATACCTACGACGGATCTTGAAACTACCAGCATAGCCAAAACAATTCCAACCCCTAAAGGTAAAACTAAAGAAACAGTATCATTAGGGACTACTGCGAAAATCATTGAGTTGATAGAACAAGATTCACCAATGTTCTTACCATTTGATTCAGTAGGCATGGGATTTTCCCTAGGTGTTGGTTCCTTTCCAGCAGAGGATCTCTGTATGGTAGAAGTAGAGTGCAAAACGCAGCAGATGCCCCAACATCTACACTCCCGGCTAAGTATTGGACTCTCCATTTCGATGGAGCTAAATGTCGTTATGGAGCGGGGCAGGTATAATTCTTACTTCGCCGAGGAGAAGGTCCTCCCATTCTCTTTTAAGTTAAAATTTGAATGCACAAACAACGGCACTGAGTACGAAGCCCTTCTTCTTGGCCTCACCTTAGCCAGAAGAATTGGTATTAATAACATCAGAGTCTTGGGAGACTCGCAATTAGTAACAAACCAAGTTTCTGAAGTATATGAAACTAAAGCCAAACATTTACAACTCTACAAAAACGTTGTATTAGATTTAAGCAAGGCGTTTAACTTCATATCCATTGAAGCGATCCCGCGAGAGAAAAATCTTCTCGCCGATTCAATAGCAACCTCAGCATCACGCTTCACTCCAAGCAATGAGCTAGAAGACACTCACTTCACAGTATCCATTCGTGACGAACCATTGATAAAAACAATGACAAATCCTCTTTCAAGTGAAAGTGAATCTACCATCCTAGACCATGTTGGAAATGATGCGGCTACTTTAGATTACTTAAATGCCTATGCAGCACTACATCTCTCCTATCACATGCTAGATTTATCCCTGATTCCGCATTCATCTTCCTACTTCGGAAATCCCGTACATGGATCATCCCTCACAAATGGAATCTAACATATACGCAATAGGAAATGGGGATGATCTAGATTTACCTCCAGCACCACCTGAGTTCGAAGAGGGTAACGCCTCTTTGATCAAAGAAACAATCGATGTCAACATCGGGACAGAAGAGGAACCAAGAATATTGAAACTAGGTTCTTCGTTAACCCCAGAAGAAGTGGAAATACATACTCAGGTTCTTAAAGAACATCAAAAGGCATTTGCATTTAATTATAAAGAGATGACAGGAGTCGCACCCCACATTGCGGTGCACAACCTCGTCACTAGATCAGATGCAAAGCCAATTAAACAAAAATCAAGACCCATGAAGCCCAAAGTAGCTCTCATGGTAAAAGAGGAGGTAATAAAACTCCTTCAGGTAGGATTCATCAAGCCAGTTGACTACTCCCAATGGGTATCTAACATCATTCCCGTTCTCAAGAAGAATGGAAAGATACGCATCTGCATAGATTTTCGAGATATCAACAAAGCGTGTCCTAAGGACGATTTCCCATTACCATCCATAGACGTTATCGTTGATGCAACGGCTGGTTTTGAACTCTTGTCTCTCATGGATGGATTCTCGGGATACAATCAAATCAGAATATCCGAGCAAGATCAAGCTAAAACCACGTTTATAACTCCTTGGGGAACCTATTGCTACGCTGTTATGCCATTCGGTCTCAAGAACGCCGGTGCTATGTACCAGTGGGCCATGACATACATATTTCACGATCTAATTCATAAAATCGTGGAATCCTACGTAGATGACTTATTGGCTAAGGCCAAGAAGCGTTGTGACCATCCGAAGTACTCCGCATCATTCTTTCACGTCTAATAGAATACGGAGTTACGCTAAATCCAGAGAAATGCGTCTTTGGTGTAACGGGAGGAAAGCTCCTAGGTTACATCATATCATCACGAGGGATCGATGTTGATCCAACCAAAATTCGGGCTGTCCTCGAAATGGTCCCACCTTCGAGTGAATCTGGAATCAGATCATTTCTCGGAAAGCTGGGTGCAATCCGGAGATTTATCCCGGACCTAAGCTTCGCCGTTCATCCAATCAACAATCTACTCAAGAAAGACTATAGCATTGATTGGACTGAAGATTGCAATGAAGCTTTTGAAGCAGTTAAGCGTTTCCTGTTATCACCACCTACGCTAATGCCACCTAAGCTAGATCACCCGTTAATTCTATACTCACGGGCTACCGATGTCTCGTTGGCCTGTATGTTGGCCCAAGAAGACGATGACAAGAGAGAACGTGCGATTTATTTCATTAGCCGAACATTGCTCGACTATGAAACACGCTATACACAAGCAGAGCGAGAATGTCTTGCCATAGTCTTTGCTACTAAACGTCTAAGACATTACATGCTGAATCAAGAAACAAAGGTCATGGTAAAGACGGACCATTTACGGAATTTTCTCACACAAGGTTCCTTATCCAAAAAGGCTGGACATTTTATAACCTTAATGGGAGAGTTCGAATTAACATTTGTAAATCAGAAGTTAGTTAAAGGACAAATCATCATGGATTGGTTAGCTGACAACCCATTAGACGGAGGCGATCTAGTAGATTTGGATTTTCTAGATGAATGCGTATACTACATCGAAACTTGACCTGCTATCTCTGAGTGCCCTTGGTACACTGATATCATTAATTATATCATGGACCATACGTACCCGGATGCAGTTACACCACAACAAAGAAGGCGATTACGCATAATCGTAGCTAAATACGTCATTATAGAGCAGGTGCTCTATCGAAAAGCATTCGATGGAATGCTCTTAAGGTGTGTTGACATAGAAGAGTCCAAGAGGATTCTCCATGAATCCCACAGACGGTATATGTGGAGGCCACTTGGTGGCCATGCCACTACTCGAAAAATACATCGAATGGGCTATTTCTGGCCCACTCTAGAACATGACGCGATAGAGTTTACACGCAGGTGTCATAAGTGCCAAGAATTCTCCCACGAGATCCACATGCCAGCACAAGCTCTACAACCAATCGCAACTCCATGGCCCTTTTCTACATGGGGCCTGGACTTGATAGGGAAGTTCTCTCCCTCATCCACAGACGGCCACAATTTTATAATCACGGCCACTGAATATTTTACCAAATGGGTGGAGGCCATGCCTCTTACTACCGTACCTAGTTCGGTGATCGCTAAGTTCATTTTGAATCAAATCATTTACAGGTACGGTATCCCGCAAATCATTATCTCCGATAATGGAACTTCTTTTAAAAATGAAGAAGTTCGCGAACTATGCAGTAAATTTAAGATAAGCCATCATACGGCTTCCTTGTATTATCCCCAAGCCAACGGACAGGCTGAAGCGACAAACAAAACACTGAAAGCCATTCTCCTTAAAACGGTGAAAGAAAACAAGCGAGATTGGCATTTGAAGTTATATCCGGCCTTGTGGGCCCACCGAACCTCAATAAGAACACCAACGGGAGTGACTCCTTTCTCACTGGTATTTGGGGCGAAAGCGGTTCTCCCACTTGAGGTCGAAATACCCAGTCTCCGCATTTCACTACAAGGGATTCTGGATGAAGACGCTTACAGAGAAGCACGTCTTTCCCAATTAGAAAGCCTAGATGAAACTAGGTTAGATGCTGAGTAGCGGCATAGAGCTTATGCTGACCGAATGTGCCGGCAATATAACAAGAAGGTTTATGAATGCGATATATACGAAGGTGATCTAGTTCTAAGACTAGACAGTCGGATCGACAAGAAGACCGGCGAAGGAAGGAAATTCCGGCCCAAATGGTTGGGCCCATACCGAGTCACAAAAGACTACGGAAATGGTGCATACCTCTTATGCACGCTAGAAGGTGAGGAATTTGGCGAAACAGTCAATTCCCTGCACCTCAAGCGTTTCTACGCATAAGCGGTACTACTCGCTTATATAACTATTACATTGCATCTTCATATAGATTTAGATCATTTTGTCCACTTGTTCTTACACAAATTGTGATCAAGGAATCTATTCTCAAAGCAATTCATTACAAACTCATGATGTCATTGGCACAAAACTTTCTAATCATATCTCTCCATTTTCACGATATCATCAATCACTTCAGAATCTTTTATCAAATAAAATCAAACATGACGAAGTCTTAACGGTAACCATACCAAGATCTGCAAGTTTGTTCTCGCTTTGATTTCTTCTTAGGATAGGTGTCTTGCCTATGGTCTATTCTAGAAGCTTCATGGTGTCACATCTATCCCATATACACATCTCTTTGGAAATAAGCATATACTGACATTTTACTCAAAAAGACAAGTCAAAAAGTGATTAAAACAGAAAATTTTATTTTTACACATTTCCTTGCCCCACCAACCTTCGGTGATGAGCTTGCGTCTCTTACTAGTGACGTAGGGTTGGGAAAGGATGGAAATGCCCTTACTCACCTATGCCTTGCCCACGGTGATAAACCCATGCTTCTTACAGGTAGCATGGGGCAAAGTGTAGGGGGTCCTCTAGACAATGCAAATGTTAAAAGGTCATAAACAAACTATTCAAACTTTGAGTCAAAAACGAATGAATCAGATGTTCAAAATTCCAAGAGAGTTAAAATCCTAAAAACCAGATTTTGTCTACTATGTGGCCATCTACGGGTCTAAGTCTGGATAAACCGCAAAGCAAGTTGCACCCAAAACTATGAAGTCATTCGGGTAGAGTAAGCTTGTAGTTTTCAATTTGGTTCCACCAAAGCTTCGTCTGTCTTTCATCACTATCATTTCACCATATTTCATAACTTGCGCCCTTCTTGGCTCTTGGTGATGAGCCCTCACATCTTACTAGTTGCGTGGAGTTAGGAGTGGGGCAAGTTAATCTGTTCATCATACTAGTTATTTTCATCACTTTGCCAAAACAAACATGAGGTATCCAAATTGCTCACAGAAGCTAAGATTTAAGATCACAATATATCTACAATATCATGTATCAGCATCATGAAACACAAAAAGAAAGCAAACATTTGCATCATCTGTTTTCCATTGCATACATTCTAGAAAGCATATAAAACATACATCGTAGTATACACAAGGAAGTTGGAAACAGAAAGGGAAAGCACGAGTGACAAGTTTTGATCCAAAAACGAATGCATATATATAAATAATCAATGTTTATATACAATGCCATCATGCTCTAGGCATGGTCAAAATGCTCAAAGAGCCCGTAATATACAAGAGAATTTATAGTACAAAACGCATAGGAGCCAAGTAGTCTCTCACTCCCCGGGCGACCCCCTGCGAAGGTGCGCGCCGCTGGGCTCCGGCTACACCGGCGCTACGAATGCATGGAGGGCTCGTGGTCCCGAGGGGGCCTGGGTCTCGCCATGAGAATGGCCTCATAAGACGATGGGGTCCTATAGCCTGCGGAAAGTGACGGAGAGTCGACACCATGAAAACAAGTCCGGCCACGTGCCAAATGGGAGCGAAGACGCGTGATATGCCTACCTGCTACCGAGGTCTCCCAGCATCTACACATAGCTCCGCACGGGTCCTATCCATAGGGATCATCGAGGAATCGGTGCATACCCACTGCGGATCGATCCCGCCACTCGTCGGCTCGGATCTCGCCTCGCAAAACAAAGAAGAAAAATGAATTAGAAGCTAGGCAAGGACTAAAAGTATACAATATCAAAACACAAGGAGAAATAGTAATTAAAAATCCTAAATTAAACAAACATTGAAAAGATGAGAGGATAACTTAATCGGATCACCGGGCCTCAGCGATGGATCAGGGGCCGGCCTTGCTGCGCGGATGCCGCCGCCGAGCTAAGGGGCTGCTGCTCTGTAGTAGGAGC
Source organism: Taxus wallichiana var. yunnanensis (assembly GCA_018340775.1). Taxonomy (NCBI): domain Eukaryota; kingdom Viridiplantae; phylum Streptophyta; class Pinopsida; order Cupressales; family Taxaceae; genus Taxus; species Taxus wallichiana. The sequence continues at coordinate 376,020,654 of CM031244.1, read as the reverse complement.
AACATGACGCCCGCAATGGCCGCGCGGGAATCATCCTCTCCACCATGGCCCCGGGAGAGTGGCTCCTCGAAGCTAGAGTCTCTCTCTCGCACTCGCTTGACCCTCTCACTGCAAAATATCCCGAGTGTCATGCCACTCAGATCGCTATCATCCATCTGCTCCTCTAACCCTCCTCTCCGTAAACTCCTGGGAATCGGAGTCAATATCTATAGGGTCATCACCTTGTGAGCGGGACCCGCAGCAATCTGAAGCAAAGGTGCCCGGGGTGCACTGGCTCTCCCTCTAGCTCCGAACTACCCTCCCGGCTACAATGGGAGTGCCAGGGAGTGATCACTGCCCAACCACGGCCTCTAGGCCCCCTCTCAGCCTCGCGGGTCGATCTATAAACCGGTGCCGCCTGGGGAAGCATGCCCGCATATGGAAGGCCGAACTGTTGGGAACTATATAAAAGGGTGTACCTCCACCCATTCCACGCGGTCGATAAGCTGCCCCTGTGGTGGAGGGGAGATCAATGTAATGGGTCTCTCCCCCATATGCCGGCCATAAGCTGCGTTATTGCATCGCTCCATATCTCTTTGGTAAGGGAGGCAAGGCGGCTTGGTGAGGTGCTCTAAGCACCGACAGGTATAACCTTCGACCATCTAGCTGCCCTCACTCGGACCCCTTGTTTTTGCCACCTCTACCCTCTCGCCATAAGGAATAAAATGCTCGCACACCCAACTCATGACTAGAGTCGGGTGGCTCAAGGACTGTCCCTGCAAACGGACCACCCTGTATAAGTCATGGTAGGTGGTCCCCAGAATATCTACACCCTGCATATATCCGGCCATGCCCTCTATCTCGTGCAATGATGGGGGCCCAAAGAAGTATAATAAAGTATCTCCTCCCTTGTCCCCGATCGGCCTCGAGGCAAGGATCCCCATGATATTTGTCGAAATACGGGGATGGGCAAAGAAGGAATCGATCGAACTCTCACTCCTTCTTCGACCCCGTGGAGATGGTTTTGCATCCCCCTAGAATAGTGTTTAGCCTACCCATTGTTTGCAATTTGTTTCGGGACCCCGCCGTCTGTTGTGAGTCTCCTCCCAATAATTGGGACCCCATGGATACGGTGACATCCTCCAAAGTGATGGTCCACTCACCGCGGACCCCTGGCGATCGGAAAGTGTTTCTTTTCTGCATCCCAATATGAAAACAAGTCACAAAGTATGTGACTTTGGATGGTGTGACATGGGGCACGCGTGATATATTGCATTATATGCGGCCCTCTCAGTAATGTATCCTCCTCATCCGAGAAAGGGCATCCATTACCCCGAAAGCCAATCACACTCTCTCTCTCGGCTCCATCGATATACTCTGCTCTCGCCCGCATATAACCAAAACACATAAAACAGAGCAAGTTAGTATCTAATCAATATCGAGAGAGTCATAAAAACATATAGAAATGCAAGAAAATACAAGTGCAAACTCAAAAATTAAGTTTTTTGCATTCGTGGAAAACCACCTCCCGCAAAGGGGCATGACTTTTGTAACCGCCGCCTTAGGAGGGCGGCGGTCGTAAGCCAAACCACCACCCTAACGGGGTCGGTCATACTAACCGCCGCCTGTGCTAGGGCAGTTGTTCCGGTCCCAAAATCCTATCACTGGTCGATAACCTTTTACGGAAAAGCCCAAAAAGCAAAAATAGACCATTTTAACTAAAAACAAAGCCTACCCAGTAGGCGCCTAGATGGACCTTTTGAACCTAACATTTTCAAAAATAATCCCCCCATTGCAAAGAATTTGCCATTTCAAATTTGAAGAGGGAAAAACACAAAATGGAAGAAAACCAACCTGTGATCGCTGAGGTCGGTGTTCCACTCGTGGAGGCATGATCACGATCTCGCTGCAAATGTTTCGACTCTACTCGCATGAGAAACCGTCACCGTGGGTCCCAGAGCTCAAAATCAACACGGTTATCTTGTCTGTTTTTAATTATTGTTTAGTTATTATTTCTAGATATGCTTAAAATAGTTTACTTTCCTTAAAATTGTTAAATATTTCTTAGAAAGATAAAAGTGATATGCGTTAGATTTATTTCACGTAGTTAGGATTTCTTTCATTACGGTTAGATTGCATTTTGTTTCGTATGACAATCACGGGACCTCAAGAGCCCAGAGAATTTATATTTGAGCCAATCGTGCCACAACCAAACCTCGCCACGGCGATAGTTGACATAGACCAAAATCTCGGGATACAAGTATTCCGAAACAACCATGATTTACAATGATCGGTTCTCGTTAAGAGGATTAAACATAGAAGATGACCAAGCACATGCATTTTGGTCAAGTCACCAAACTGATTACCCTAGAAAACATCCACATGGATCGTAGAAGGGCTGGAAGAGAATAAACATTCGGGTGCGATCCTCTAGTTCCACAGCCAGATGCTGGAGACACCCTCGTAGATATAGATACCAGCTTAAGAATCCAGGTTGCGAGAATGCCTGTAAGGTATTCTGAGAAGATTGCACAACTATTGGTTCTAAACATAGAAGCTGAGAAAGCATACGATTACTGGATACTAGGGATTAGAACTTGATCTCGCGTATGACCATAACAGGACCGCAACAACCAAGAGTCTATGGTTGTTATCCACAGATCCCACAGCCTAACGAGTCCACAGGTCAATCCAATATAGATGCTAACCTACGTACCTTGGTATTCAGGTTCACTCCACTTCCACCTATCATCGTCGAACAACTGTCCTTACTAGATATAGTGGCTAACGAAGCTAGGGAATTCTGGACTAGGCCAGAAAATCATCCGTAGAGCCAATTATATTCATCATCCACCATATGACCTTATCAGGAGATATACACGAAACAATCCCAGGTCATTTTCCACGTATTCCGCAACCCATAGATCGAATCATGCCAGAGCTCGATATTGATTGGAGCCTTCGAGCAGTCATCCTTGCTGATCGATCTATCACACCGATCCAAGTTAGAAGGGCCTTCTTTTCCTTAGATTCGCAATTGAAGACATTAGACTGCCTAACTAGTTTGTCTCGCATATTCTACCCCCACCGGCTATCTCGGCACGACCTCGAGAGGTCGGGTATGCGGAAGAGTCACTTGTAGATTCTCACACTCGCTTTGTCACTTTTCGCGTACGGTGCCTCTAGAGGAGGAGAAGAAAACACTAAATTGTAACTTGGAGGAGTGGGAAAAGTAGTTACCAAATATGGAGGAGTAGAAAGTATGGCGGTGAAAATGGCAGAAGATGTGGGAGGTGGAGAAGGCATGGAAAGTGGAACAATAGAAGGATATGGAAGATGAGTTGCATGGGAGACCCCAAAGTCATACCTATTCCACCTAAAAGGGGAGAGGGATGAGAAGACATTTTCCATCAAAAATATGGTCAAAGATAAGGGAAATAGATGTGAAGAAGGGGAGAAAGAGTGGCATATGTAGATACTCATGAGATATACAAGGTAGAATGTGGAGGAGAGGAAACACAAGGAGGGGATGGGATTGAAAGGGTTACCTAAATATGTTAAGTAACAATGGGGACTGTGTGAGTGATGGGAGAAGATGAGGGAATAAAATGGGTAACCACAATGCTCACGGGTGCATCCTACGATGCAAGAGAGAGAGGAATTCAATCACAACAACAAATGAAGTGTGGACAATAGATGGAGGAGGAGGAGGTTTGGTTCCACCACTGTGTAAAATTTTATCTTCAATTTCATTATAGAATCCTAACTTCTATATTTTTCCTCATTAGAGGGGCCCTTCTCGATGCGTAAGAGACTAGAAGCTTTGGGAATTGGGAATCTCTAGGATAAATGTTCTATGAGTACAACCATGTGTTGGTTAAAAGGAGGATCGATCAGCCCTATCCTTAATGAATTTAGATTCTTTAACAAACCAATTGACTAGAGGAAATTCCAAATTTTCTCCATCCATTTGTTCATACATAGGGTCCAAGATATTTCCATCATCAACTAAACCCTCAGAATATTAGCAAGACCGAGAGTTACTATCTCATCTATATTTAATTTTTAATTATCCTTCCTTTGAATTGCTACTTCATTCCTTCAATCAGCCCAAATGTCTTCAAGGTTTGGGGCATGAAGTTGCATTTTTCCATGATATTTTAGAACACTTTGATAATAAAACTGGCCTTGGTAGAATATTATTTTTAATTTCATGTTACATGTTTTTATTGATGACATTCTTAGCTTTAATAAATAAGGTGCAAGTCTATCTTCCAATGGAGATAAGGAAATTAACCCCTTCCTTATGCTTACTCTGTTGGAACTTGTGAAATTCCAAAATTTTCCTAACCAACTCCATGAGGATCCATTTGTCACCGAGAAACCCGGGAAGATGAACTAGAGACACCCTGAATTATGTAACCCGTAAATAGGTAAATTTCTAAAATTGCAAAAATATATAACCCCATTTTGGCAATGCGTTCCATGTAGTATTAGAAACCCTTTACTTCAATAGATTGGGTTCCAATCTACATATAACATTGTAGAAGAAATCATCATTAACTCTTCAAAAATGTGCCTCGCTTCCTTTGAGAGATAGTTGGGGATAATACTTATAAACATGGTCTCAAGGCTTGGAGCCCTCGGTCTTCAACCCAGGATAAAGTCTCATCCTCGCTACAACATAAGTGACATATGTCATCAAGTTGATTCTATAAAATATGTATTTTATTATGAATCTAAAGAGTACAACAATGTAATAACTAAAACAAAATGATATAACAAAGCTAAGTAATTTATTTTATAATTGAGATAAAATAAATTGAAAGGAGAAAGGTACTTTCGATTAAGACTTACCTCCCAGGTGATGCGGGACTAAGTAGAGTGATGAAATGGCGGGATAAGATGTTGCAACGAACCTCAAAAAGTATCAGCAAAGGAAGATGCAGGCTGGAATAGGGCACTTGGAGAGGGATATGGGCTCCTATGGGTGCCCTAATCTGAAATCTAGGCACTCTAGTTTACAGGAAAACTCATAATCTGATCTTGATGTGGTCACTAGATATTTGCAATACTTCACATTTGGTCGGATGGATTTCACGCTTGGTTCACTAGTGTCATTTTTGATCTCCAATAAAGAATTACCTACAAGACCCCACACAAAGCATCAAACCCTAAAAATGAAAGATGCAAATGAATGGGTTAGACCGCCTCAGCTACCAAATGGATGGGCTTATGACTAAGTACTACACTACATCTCGGACCGATGTAGTTCTATGTGCTTGTGTGTGCAATAATGTGCCTAGGGTTCCCTAGCACCAATGATGCCAAAGTAGCAGGCAATAGCTAGATAAAATGCAAAATGGTGGATGGAATAGAATAGACTCCCCTTCTTATGTAGTGTGTGATGCAGAATAGTGACCAAATATAGTCCCTTGCTTTATGTACATAACTAGCCCTTAGTAGAAATAGTCTACCCTTCGTAGTAGTGTGTATGTTGTGGTTTTAGAGGAATCTCTTGTTCAAATTTTGACACTAATGACTGGACATGCAGACTAGTACCTAGGGAGATGAGGAAAAAACCATAAAGACCGACCTCAAACATATAAAACAAAACCATTTATGACGGGGAGCAACATGCCTAAAATTTAGGACCGGGGGTGCCCCAAGTGCCCTAATCCCTATCTAGGCGCCCTAGTAAAAGACTATAGACAAAAAATAAGTGAATCATGACAGATAGGAGCCCCTAAAACCTAACCATAACTATGCAAGTAAATGATGAATTTTTAATATAAACAACAACAAAGACCAACAAAGCTGATGAGTAGACAACGGGATGGGTCATTAGTCAATACTTTTCTTACGCAAGATCCATACATAAAACAACATACTTGGCAATATAGTAATAGTTGTAAGTGCATGATTTTGTGACTACACGTGTAGAATTTTCTTATAATCAAAACCTCTTTCATCCGGTTGTCAATAGTTTCACCGATGAATGTACCCCATTCAAAGAGTTGCTCATTTTTCGTATGATGGTGAGGAATTGGTACATATGTCCTTGAAACTCTCTAGCCTTAGGAGTTCGAACAATCTTGAGAAGTGTGATAATATCACTAATTTCCAAAATGAAGTCACTTTTGGGCACAGTTTTGGAAATATGGAAAAATAAGGCTTGGGTTTCAACAAGTATTTTTTGTTAACATGCTTGACACAATCATCCAGACTCTCATCCCAAGCTTGTTGAGCTATTTTAATAGTTTACTTGACATATGTAGTGAAATTAGGGAGCTTGAGAAGATCATCAAAGTATTTGGTGTCCAACCTAACTACCACCTCACCCACTTGATTTTGAATAGACCTTGAATCTAAGTTATAATGATTAGCACACGCAAGAATGAATTTTGGGAATTGAAAAGAGATTGGAAAGGTAGCAACCAAAGGTAGCCCACTATTACAAATACACTACATCCATGAAGTCTGTGAATAACTTTGTACTTTGTTCCAAAATTCTTTCATGTCAATATGTCCTAGCTTTGTGTCCCTAATATCAATATTGGAATCAATATTGGGAGGTATGATCCTTGATATTTGTACTTCATCTCTTTAGATGATTCCTTTTTTCCCTTTCCTTTAACATAATCAGACATGAAGGACCAAAGAAAAATATCTAAAAATTCCTGGAATATCCTCAAAGAAGTTAATGTTTTAACCCCTCCAATAAATGCTACAAAATCGACAAACTAGTGGAAAAGATAACTTGTTGAGCAACTTAAGAAACCCAATATACCATCGGGGTTTTATCCTTGATCGACACCTCGAGAAACCTGATACACCTTCAAACCTTAAAACTTGTTTGACACTATGAAAATCCCAACACACTAACATAGATATGGCCTTGTTTGTCAATGGAATATTTCTTACACACTTATCGAGAAAGTATGGCGCGCTTCAATAAGGGAAAAACCCAAAATGCATTTTTAGGCTAAAAATAATGAAGTAGCTTTTTCCATCTTGCTCTTTCATAAACCCGTACCAAAATTAGAAAGTTAAAAACCTATAAAAAAATTCACACTTCCCAAGGTAGAACAAAAATAACATGTGGAAAAATACAAGTGAGGAGTAAGAGACCTTTCAAAAATTGAAAAAAACTCCTCAATCTAGTAAAAAGAAAGATAATTACCTCCGAAATGTAAAGCATGATTCAATCAAAAGGAGAGTTACTTACCAAAAGAAGAACCAAAACTTAAAACTCATGAAAATTAATCAAAAATGCCAAGAAAACACCAATCGGGTTTTTAGGGTGTGAAAGCAGGAAGGAAATCGATTTACAAAAAAAAAAAGACAAATTAAAAATAGCCTGGAAATCCCACTTATTTATAAATGAAATAAAATTAATTACGCATAAGCCGAAATGTGTGGGTCACCAACTCCACTCTGTTGGTCCGAAAATCTGCCGCGAGGGCGAGATCTATGGATAGACAAGCCAACAGTGTGCAGGGCATAGCCCCTCTTTGAGTCAGCAAAGCGAAACTGGTTTATTGTTATTCTACCAGTAGGAATCTGTGCAAGTCTCACAATATTCTGCCTTCGGGGGTTTGGGATCTCATCCCAGTAGATGTGTTTCCGGCTGAGAGGAAAAATGAAAGGAGGGGGAAAACGAAGAAAGATCAGATCCGAAGGGAGAAAAGAAATGAATTCCAAAGCAGAAGGGTCAAAGGGTCTATGGTTTGGGTTGGTAGTAAACAGAGCCGAACCTACTTGCATAGATGGATAAAGCAATACTGATGAATAAATGACAACAAAGTAGAAGCAAATCCAATAGAACAATCATACAGATCTAACATAAGAAAGATCTGATATAAAAACACATGTATTCAGCACAAAGTCTAAATATATTGTATTCAATGTTTGTTTCTGTTACAAAGAGTTCAAAATCTTCTTCTTACTTCTATTTCTCATCTGAAAAGTATCCACCCGAATACAACAAGTATTCGAGTATTTATAGAAGAAGGAGAAGAAGGAAGGCAAAAAGGAACCAACCACCTATTTACATAATATCTACAAAATATCTCAAAGTCATGTTGACTTTTGACAACTTGATGGATGACATCATCCCATGGTGCAACATGGATGATGTCATCATTTGTGCCAACATACTTTAGACATTTACAAAAAGAAAGTCGAAGAAGAGAGAGAAATTATTCATCATCATCGTCCCGTGGCCGAAAGGGGGTATCTCGCCTGCTTTGTTGCTCAGGTGACGAGATGTGGAATTGGGCACGGTATTCCATGAACTTGCTGATCATGGGCTCTAGTTGATCCTGGGAAGGATCCTTGTGTCACTCAGTGATAGCCTCGCAAGTCTCCCGCTCATCTGTGAGCTTCTCTGGGAGTTTGGAATATTCATTCTCTGCTTCTATTAAGAACCCGATGAAGTCCCGACAGGCCAGCAGGTTATTGATGGATTCTGCGTCAAAAGTGACCTCTGGCCCTAACCCTTGCGAAATGATCTCCTTGAAGATCTGAATGGTTTTTTCAACCTTCCTTAAGGTGAAAGAAGGAGTAAGCAACCCTAGAGACATCCTTAGAACAATTTGTTCCATCTGATGCATTACGTCTAGGGCTTCTTCCTTTACCTTATCAATATTTTCGAGGACGAATTCCAGTTGATCCATCCGGTAATCCAGAGTGGAAAGGATTTTATTGAGGGCCCTAGGGTGACCAAAAATGCCGAACTTGACCAGATCTTCGACTGAACAGTCGAACATTTTTGAAAGGTCTCATGCTGCAGCCTAGCATGGTCCAGCTCTTTGGATATGGGTCCTGCTAACGCCTGGAGTTCTTTGTTCACCTTGTTGATGTTCAGATACAAATCGGTGAACTTGGCGATCACTCCTTCACTGTCCTTGAGGATCTGGCTCCTCCAGCGTAAAACCGCCATACTGCTCGCTTCATCGATCTTTGCATATTCATTAATTTTATCCTGACTCAGAGGCTCAGGAGTTTCGGCGGTAGTTGTGGGAGGTGCACTGCCCATCTTCTGTAAGGCATGGAGCAGATGTTTATTTTTCTCTTTCAATAGCCTTTTCTCTTCTTTTGCTTCTTGAAGCTTCTTGCAGAGGGCATCAACTGCAGATAGGGCCTCTCCCTGAAGGATTTCAGAAGATGTCCCCATTGTGACTTGAGTCACTATGTAATCTATCAAAGACAGATCCTTTTTATCCTTCAGAGGATTGGGGTATGCGATCTCCATTACCCTCTCTCCCGAAGCACTCTGAGAGAAGCGTGTGATAGGCTTTTGCTTCTTGGCCCCCTTTGATGGGATAACGGAGAAGTCCATTGGTGCGATGGGAACTTTCATTTTCTGTTGATTTAGGTGCTGGGAGATCCAGGCTGGACATATGGGAGAAGGGCCAAAAATAGAGAAGGGGGCAGCTGCAGTAGTGGAAGGAAAAACATGGAGACACTTGGAGGCGGCATTGGGGGAAAGCCGAAGAAGTGCTCACGGGAGGAAGGGGTGCTGCAGGGGAGGTAGACATATGGATGGAAGGAAGCTCATAGATGAGGGAAGAAATGGAGGGGGAAAGCTCCGCGAGAGAGGAGAAGATGGACGAAGAAGCAGGAGGAACAGAAGAAGAAGGGGGAGAGGACACGACCAAAGGAATGGTCACTTGGGTCACTCAAGGAGGGGAAGGAGGAGGAGGAGAAGGAACAGAAGGGACCTCAGTTGTTACAGTCGTGGCCACATCCTGAGTGGATGTGCCTATTGGAACATCTTCCGTTGTTTCTTCCTCTGAGCTTTCCGGGATTACAACCCATTCTTGTGAAGCGGAAGGAGGGCTTTCAGGAGCTTCCTCTTAGGTGGAGCTGGACTCACCCTCTTTATCTTTACCCTTGCCCTTTGGTTGCTGTTTTTCCCGAGGAGGTGTGTTGCCCAACGGAGAGGTTGTGAAATCAACTCTGAGGTAGATGAGCCCATTCATTCGGCACCAATGCTCTGTTCTTCATAGAGTTTCCTTGACCATTTCTTCTATGGTCTGAGGTGCTTTGTTTCTGTCAATCACCGTGAAAGGCCAATCGTCTCCACCCGTGTCAAGATACACTTGATCAATTTCTTGCTCAGTAGTTTGATAGCCTTTTGGGACGATGGCCACACCATACTAGATGATTTCGGCCAAGGCCAAGTGGGAATGATCTTTCCTCCTGAGCTTGACCTCATGATATATGTCGATATAAATGTCTTCGATCTGAGGGATGTGGATCGGATCGAGCTTTGCCTTAGGGAGGCAATTCCTTGGGTCGAAGGTGGGCCTGGCCGGGAAGTCGTGCTTCAGATTCAGCAGTTCCAATTCTGCAAGCATCTCCTTTGCTTTGTGGTGAGAGAGACAAGTATACCTACCCACTGTGAGGGGGAAAGGAGTTCCACCCTTCTTTCTCTTTAGGCACTTTTCATGGTAGGTTACAAGCTGTCTCGATGCTCCAACAGGACCAACTTGGGGCCGGCATACCTCGGCAATTTAGTCGAGTTTTCCCAAGAAGTTGGCTGCCCTTAGGTAGGTGAATGTAGGGAATTGCGTGAACAAGGCCCCCACTTTTCTGTTGCTGTTACGATGCTCTTGGTCGTACGACCGTGAGTCATGTTCGGCCTCAAAAGGCAGATGACGTCATAGAAGAAGGCGTCGTTGATTTTTGTGAACTGCGAAATACTATTTTCTAGCTTTGCTCTGGATAGTATTCGTATATCTTAACTTGGGGCCAAACCCACACCGCATTAGAGCTGGATAGTCTCTTTCTGAAGCTGCAGCGTAAACAACGTAGGAATTCATGTAGAACTTCCCCATTGTGGTAAGTTGTTGGAGCTGCTCTATTATTGTGCTGCTTATGATCTCTGCCCACTCGAAGCGTTGATCTGGCACATTTTTGTTCATCGTTTCTAAATACCGCAGCATCCATTTGTGGAAGTAGTGGGCATCAGGAAGCCCAAACACTCTACTCAGAACGTGATTGTGTCACTAAGTTCCTCTGAAAAATCACTGCGATGAATGATTTGTGGCCATCGGGTCACCACCTTTTTGTTCTTTAGGTAAACTTCGTTCATCAGCTGCATGCACTGATCCTCATTGTCGTCCCAAGCCTTGATGCATTCGTCTTGGCTTACGGCCACGAAGTTCCGGTGGTGAGGGATGCCGAGCAGAATTTCAAAGTGCCGGGCAGTGAGGTTGATCACGACCTCGCCCTTCTCATTTACGACACATCTAGTGTCTTTATTGTAGCAGCGGGCCACCACCATCATGAATTCATTATTAACTACGCTGATGTGGGATCCCTCCAAAGAAAGTGCAAGAGCACCGCTATTAGTTTGTCCATCCAGGGACTTCGTGTGACCTTCTGGTTCTGGCCCAGAACTCCTCCATATCAATGTGTCCAAGCTCTGAGTCTCTGATATCTAGGCCACACTCTGCTTGAGACTCGGGCATCCTGACCCTCTGATATTTATACTTCATTTCTTCTTCTGTGAGCTTGGCCTTGCCTTTAGATTTGGTAGGTTTCTTGCTTGATGTTGACATATGTAACTCGAACTCAGTTGTTGATCTGCAAGGAGAAGAAGCGAAACACAATGCAGGAAGGTCATGTTAGTTGTTTGATCTTCCATTAAAGCATTAACAGGAGAAAGAGTTAATGATTTAAATGCCTCGGGCGCAGGGCGCATGAATATTGCAGATTGTAGGGTTAAATAGTATGGCGCATGGAGAAGAGGTGCTGTAAGGGATAAATCAGTGCCAAAGGGCGTAGGGCGCATGAATGCTACAGGGTACATTTTTTGTTGATGCAATCAGAAGTGCACTGCGCCATGTATATGCATTTTATAACGAGCGCATGGATATAGCATGTTACACGGATACAGGATGCGCCAAAGGGCATAGGATTTGCGCATGTTACATCATTTTTTCATGCACCAAAGGGAACCTGGCACGGCGCATGGAGGGTCTGCATGACATGATGTTGTTGTAGTGAGGGACGTGCCTGTGCCGTTTATAGCTTTGTTCTTGGCACATATAAAGTTGGTGTTACATGGATGCAGGGTGTGCCAAAGGGTGTAAGTTTTTGACGATGCAACACATGACTTTGGTGTGCCAAGTAGGGCACAGGAAAGTAGTTGCAACAAGCAAGGGAAGTGCACCTTAAGGGCGCAGCTATTTTTAATGCAACAACGGGCGTGGTATATGCACCATTAGCGCATTGTTTATCATGTTGCGGGGGTGACAGAGATGTGCAAAGGAGGAAAAAATAGTGTCTTATTTTCAAGCCTAGATTCTTTCTCTACGAGGGTTACATGCATGTAAGCTTCTTTTTAAGGGTATCTGTGGGTGATGAAGAAGCTACAAAATGAGAGTTTTAAGCAATCCTTCTACAGGGACAGAGTCCCCTTTACCAGCAGATCTGGAAAGAGGAGGAAATGCATGGGGAAGAATAGAGAAAATCAGCAAGGAGGGGGTTGAGTTCATGATTTCACAGCCTATTTAACCCAATCCACACCAACAGGCAGCCAAAAACCAAAACATAAAACACACAAAAGAAAGGAGGACCTCTTACCAGGATTAAATAATGGAGAAGTGCAAAAATGGGTCCACGAAATGATTCAAAGCGGCAGGCAAAAGGTGCGGTGATAGGTACAGAGGTAAGAGAAAATAATCATGTGATTTTTCTAGTGACAATGACAGTGCAGACGTGCCTATATATAGGCAAGGTGGTAATAAATGTGCCAACCACTTTTTCAAGTGGCGCGCAAAAACACCTGTCGATAATGGAAAGGATGCGCCCTTTGGCGCACCAAAACACCTGCCAACACGAAGTTAAGTGCACCTTTGGCGCACCAAAAGTGTTGTCAACACAAGAATATGTGTACCCTTGGCGCACGAAAATGCAGCACAACAAAAATATTGTTGACATGAAGGTGCATGCGCCTTGGCACATGCAAGAAAGGCACAACATAGTGAGGCGCACCAAAAGGTGTGTTAACACTTCGAACCGTGCGCCAAATGTTTTAAAGGGGGTGCATGAACATTTTATATTGCATGGATATTAGGTGCGCCCAACCAAAAAGACCTAAAATGGCTAAGTTCAGAAAACCAGATTTCCCAAGGAGGGATTTTGCAACGTTCCAAACGCAAGGAATCCCTAACGAGGGACCGGAACAAAATTTTGGTAAGGTTATCTGTAAAATTTCCCTTGCCAATTTTACGGGATAACACACTCTAACATTTATTAAGTTCACTCGAGGGCGGAAGTTTGACTACACAAGACACCTCATGAAAGTGTGTTAAACATCATATATGATAGTAGATCCGATCCATAACATAAATAAAAAAAGGCACTAGGTTTACACCCATGAACAATATATTTAGAACAGAACCATATATTCATGTTGATCATAGTTCAATAACCACATTACATCCAAAAGGGTCATATCATAAAGGAATACCTATATATCATGACTCACATCAAAATTCTAGCTATTCTTCCTATTCTTCCTTATTACAAAAATTTAGTAGACCCATTCCCCTAGATATGCTAACATTCCTATAGTCCTCTAATGAGAACCCCAACCCCTAGAATCTTCTTCTCATTTCTTATAGAGCTTTTTCCCTACTCTATGGTATGGTTCATCACACCATGGCTTCACCTCTCTCTCTTCTCTCTCTCTCTCTCTCTCAAATATCTCTTCTTTTCTTTCTTCTACCCGAGCATCTCTATAAATAGGTTTAACACCCACCACCATGCCTTCCTAAAGTAGCAGATCAAGTTTGCCAAGTGTCAAGGTGGTCCTCCAATGGAGCATGCTTCTTTGATCCGAGCTCCCCACTTTTTGCAATGATGTCTTTGGGAATGTTCCATGTGTGGAATATTCTTTCTTGACCACCAAGTCGCTCAAGTTGTCACCTTATCCACTCAACATGCCTAGTCGGGTCACATTTTTCCTCAAGTGCCTCTTGGAAAGCCAAATATGACTAAGTCCTAAAATCTTTTCTTACCTTCCATGTGCATCATGGTTTCTATTAAACCCTTCTAAAACCCCTGTCCTATGTGCTTTTCCCCATGCACCCATCCTCTTCACTGGTCCCATGCATGCACATGTGCCCTTTGGGACTTAGTCAATATTTTGAGGCCCAACATCACCCCACACTAAGCTTGTTCTCCATCCTTGGAAACATCCTCTCCAAAGAATAAAGAATGGTGGGACTTTGAATGAAGAATAAAGAATGAAAGAATGAAGAATGAGAAATGGAAGAAATAAAGAATGGAGGAATGAAGAAGAATTTTTTATTGTTGAAGAATGAGTGGGAAATCCTTCCTTATATCTACCTCAATCTTCTCCTAGCATCCACCTCACCCCCTGCCTATGACAGAGGTCACCTACTAAGGTGCTCACCTCTTCAAATCCTAGTTCATCACCCTTAGCATTCAACATATCAACAATGTTTTCCAACTACTTGCTGAGGTCATCCAATGCATCCATCATGCATGGGTGATCGAGGATATAATTCCTTCATCCAATTTTTGATCGAGCCTCTCAGGTCTCGATGGCTTTCAGACTTCTTCTCTACCTCGGCCAAGATCTTATCCCACTCTTCCCTATTCCCTTTATTCTTCTCCTAAAACTCCTTGAGGTCTACCTCATGGGTGGAAACTAGAATGCTTTCCACTCTATCTCTATCTACACAATTTTCATAAGCAGCTTTGGCTATCTGTGTGGTGGCCTTTACATTGGCAAGGAGCTTAGTGTACCGAGTGACTATCTCCACAACCTTCATCTTCTCCTCTTTCTCCTAGCATGCTAACAATTCTTTTGTTGATTCCAAAGTGAGAGGTTGCCTCTCCATGGTGAGGATGTGAGTTAGGTCTTCCAAGCATTGCAAGGTTGACTCATACTTCTTCTCGGGTGGTGCTAGGTCTGGATGCTTTAAGACAATAACATATGTAATCATTTCTACCTTTTTATATACCTCACACACCCTATCCTTTTCCTCCTTTAGCTCATGCCTTAACTATGTGCATTGATTAGTTCCTCTTGCTTTAGATCTTTTCTCTTTTCAATGAGCTCCTCCTTTTTCTTCTCCAATTCCCCTTCTAGGAATCTCACCTGGTCATTCCTTCCAAAAAGTCTTGCCTCAACTTCAACTAAAACCTTGTTGAGCACATTACAGACTTTCTCATTAGATAACAAATTGTTGAGCATTCACCAATGGGTTTATACCTTTGGTCTCTCGACACCTTCATCATGCCCCTTGGTTAACTTCAAACTCAGGTTCATCGACATGGGACTCAAATGCCCAAGATAACATTTTCCTAGTTTGTGGGTATGTGCCTTCTTCCTCAAATGAAGACATTTCAGGAGTTGGTCTATAGGCATGGTGCTCTGGAAGCATGTGCATAGCACTTTGTTTGGATCATGGATATAACCCATTCCCTTCCCTTGTGCTACTACCACATTCTTCCCTCCTATGTGTGTAGCCTTTGGAAATCTCACCGCTAAGCTGGGATCTCCACCCATGCTTCCATACTCCTTCCCTATGCTCTCTTCTTCTATCTCCTTGAGTATCTCATCACATGCTCCTGCTCCACTTCTTGCTCCACTAACTTCTCTATTATGCCCACTACTCTCTCTATGGCCTCTTCTATCTACTCCTTGGTGAGGCTGGGGGTCCTCTGATCCTTAGTATTTACTTCTTCACTCTCCCCTTTTCCTTGAGTGCCTTCTTCTTCTCCACCCTTCCCCTCACTTCTTTCTTCCTCTGAATCATGTACATCATACATGGGATGATTCTAAACTTCTTCATCCTCATCATCATCTCTCTCCCCTGTAGGCCTCCAAGCTCTCATCTCCTCGAGATTCTTCCTTCCCCACTACCTTTTATTTCTTCCTAGCTGGGGATTCTTCCTCTTCCTCAGTAGGTGATTCCTTTCTAGGTGACTCTTCTTGTTCTGGAACCTCTTCCTAGGTGTCTTTTCCTTCTCCTTGATGGGAGACTTCTTCCTGCGTGTGTATGTGCTTGGCTTGGCTTGCTAACTCTGGTGCGCCCATAGATTGTGTTGTCTACACACTTGGTGCTTTTTTTTCAGTGCTTCTTTCTCCAAGGTCTCTTCCCTTTCTTCTTCTTTGGCATGGCCTTCTTCCTACCAAGTGGGATCCTCTAGGATGGAGACATCATTCTCCAAGTAAGCCTTTTTTCATACTTGGGCCTAATGCAAGTATATTCTTGTTGTGGCCCTTCCAACAATTGGCAAAAGTGTCAAGGGTTTTGTCATGCACACTTCATGGGAGACATACTTCTCCACATAAGCACACTTCTTTGGATATACCAGCTTCCTTCAAAAATCATGGTGGTCCTGGTCCACCTCGCTAAGGTCAAACCTTAGTCTTTTTAGCTTCCTTGAAGTGATTTACCCCTACTTGGAAATATTGCATGGTGAAGGAGAAGGGTAATTTACACCATGGGCTCTTGGTCCCATCTGACAGAGTGAACCTATGCCAATGTAGAAATGTTGATAGACAATGAACTCAACTTCTCCATTTACTAGTGTTGAAACTATTTTGGTATCCTCCACTCAGCCCCCGAATGCATCACGCATTTTCTTGTACCATTTCTCTAGGTGTGCTTTGTGGGTGGCCATGTCATGGTATCACATGTGTATTTCTCAAACCTCTTCATGGGGGAGGGATCTTCATCTAGATACTCCCATATGAAACTTCTCTGGCCCATCGGGCACTCCAATTTTTGAGAAGATGATGGTGAGAAGAACATTTCCAAACATTATCTTCTCTCCTTCTTGCGTGGCATTGATGATCTCTTCTGCAATGTAGGTGGACAAGTTATAGATGGTCCCTTCTAAAATTTTTGGCATACATTCAACCATGCCTTGTTTATTTGTGTCCACCTCTCTTGACCATTCAATCTTGGTTACTAAGTGCATGGCCATTCTCATCACAGGGTCGGGGATATCTGAGATATCAAAGTAACATGAACCCTTTTTATAGTCATACTCCTCCATGGTCTTCTTAATGGCCTCTTTATCCTCCAAGTCATCATCCAATGAATCCCCTTCGTAGATAAGGCTGGTAAACTTGGAGATGAGCTGGGGAGTTATGTGCATTCTATGGCCCACAAAGTAGAAGTGGTCCTCATGCACATGTGACATCAACCATTGGTATAACCACTGGCTTTCCAAAATAGGGAAACTCAAATAGTTGCAAAGAGCCCGACCTTCTCCAATTTTACTTTCACTTCATCATTGTAAATTGGCATCCCTTCTAGTGTCCTCTTATCCATTGGATGAAAACCAAGTTCTAGCACCATTTCCTTTTCTTGTGGTACTTGTGTGATGATTATAGTCACTCATGGCCATCTTCCTAACATGGGATACCCATTCTTTCCCAAGTAACACCCCATCTGGGTACTGCATCTCGCATACCATTCTTCATTAAAACTGGTGGTGGAAGTTTGTTTTCCTTTCCCTTTCCCTTCTTAGGTGAAATGGTCACCTTCTTTGGTGCCATCTTCTTTTCAAGTTAAAAGAATAAACTCCTTTCTCTCCTTCCTCACTCTGCTCAAATCTATGGCTCAACTCCATGAAAGAATCCTTCTATTCCCATGCCCTAGCTACAAAACCCTAACCTAGAAAACTCTTCCACAAGATGGTGTATTCCACTGAAACCTTCTTCCCTACACCCATGTACTCCTTCCACTCTACTGGTTCATAGATCACCCTAGTCACGCACTTCATATTTTCACTCTTCTTTCTTCACACAAATATTTCTTCATGGATGCCCTAGTTCACAAGAGCTCTTCAATCTCATAATAGCAAGGTAAATAATAATGTGCCAACCCTTTACTTATAGATTTTTTCCTATCTCCCACAATAAATGTTATGCCACCTACCAATGTACTCAACATTAAATGTGGATTTTTCCACTAAATCCAATCTTAAGCACCTTTACCCATGTGCCAAGTCCTATGTGAAAAACCTCTACAACCTTTGGTAGTGCACAAAAAATCCTTAATCGACCAAAGACTCTTATGCATGCATGCATCCGCAAGCAGCAAAGGCACTTCTTCTGTCCTTGACCTGATTTTTTCCCTCACCTACCTCATGTTGTTCTTTACACTTTTATCCTTTGTATGTGGTCTTTGTTAAAGCCTTCTTGACACCAAATTTTTTTCCACCATTTCCCCATGTGCTCTTCTACCTTATGCACTTTTGATCTTTCAATCTAGGCCATCACAACTACTACCAACTTCTTTCTCTCTTCATTCTACTCCACCCCACACTAAAACAAATGTGTGGTCCTCTACACATACACAACCTTAGAAAGTAATGTGGTTACGGTGCACAAGGTGCAAAAAACAACACAACAGAAAGGAACAAGCAACGAGAAGGGGAAACACAAGAAAAAAAAAAATGCATTAAAGGAAATCCTAGGCTAACTGGAAAAACTACCTTATTTACAAACACAAGGAAGACTTATTTATAGTAGGGCTTCAACCTACTCCCATTGAAATGACCTAGTAGTCTCATCCCATCCAATAGTGTGTAACTAGAAAGCACCTAAATCAAGGATGTATGAGATGATGTATGGTCCCAACCAATGGAATTTCAACTTCCCAGGATGGCACAAAAATTTAGAGTCATATAACAAAACCATCTGCCCAACCTCAAATTGTTTTTTTTTAATATGATGATCATGCCATGCTTTTTTTCTTGCCTTCTCTATCTTTTGACTCCATCTAGCAAGTGATCACCTTTTCATCTAGCTGCATTAACTTATCAATTCTTTCTTTGAGCACTTGTTCATCAATCCAATCCTCCTGCATGCATATATAAAATGATGGTAGCATAAATTCAACTAGAAAAATAGCCTCCATGCCAAACACCAATTGAAATGGTGTGGCCTTGTTCAATCTCTTGTAGGTTGTTTATGTATGCCCATAGAATGGATGATACCTTGTCATCCCAATCTTGTCTACCAATGTCACAAATCTTAGTTAATGTGTGACTTAGTATCTTGTTAAATGCTTTCAGTAGTCCCATTCACTTGTGGGTGATAAGGGGTGGTCTTGTGATGGGCTACCATAAACTCTGCCAACAAAATCCTGACCATTTCATTAGAAAATGTGTACCCCTATCACTTGTTAAACTCAATGGACATCCATACCTACTGATTATGTTTTCCCATAAGAATCTCATTTTGTTTCATTGTTGTGTAATCCTTTGTAGGCACTGCCTCTACCCATCTTGTCAAGTAATCAAGTGCAAGTGATGATGTAATGAGCCAGTCCTTCGTGTGGTAGGTGAAATTGGTCCTACAAAGTCAATTTCCCATTTTTCAAATGGTTCAAGCATTGGCTATTGGTCAAGGGCATTTCATCCTCTCTTTCTAGTTTTCCAAGGCATTGGAAATGGTCACAGCCTTACAAAACTCAATACAATCCTGGTAGATACTCTCCCACCAAATCCCTGCAAGTAGAATCTTCCATGTGGTTGCATTTCCTACATAGTGTCCTCCTGCAATCCCACCATGTGCTTCCTCCATGATTGCAATGCTCATGTTCTAATACATGCATCGAACGTAGAACCTCATCATGGCCTAACTTGTACAAATCTCCACTAATCAACATGTAAGGTGTGTGACATATATAGCCAACTATTTCTCTCCAAAGCCTTCATTCCTTCCTGCCACACCATTTTAAGAAACACTGCAATATCCTCTAAGTCAGAGGGTGTGTGCCACAACCTAAATAGTTTGCATCATCGGCATGGTATCCTCAATGCTCTACGTGTCCTCCCCGAGTCAATTCTTGATAGATGATCAGGTCCTGAATTACTCTTTCCTGGTTTTACCACAACTAAAAACTCAAATTCTTGAAATAATAGGACCAACAACATATGTGCCCTTGCAGAATGGGCTTGTTCACCAAGTACTTCAGTGCCATGTGGTCCATGTAGAATATGAATGGTGTTTCCAATAGATACTACCTAAATTTATGTAACACGTAGATCATGAAGTGCCTCATGCTCAGTAGTTGTGTAATTTTGTTCTGTTGGTGTCAACTTCCTACTAGAAAAACACAAGGGGTGATCAACAATCCCCTCACTAGGTTGTGCTAGTACTACTCCAATGGTTGTTCCTGAGGCATCAACATGCACATGGAAGGGCTTATCCCAAGAAGGAAAGCATAATATGGGTGCAAGTGACAAGCCTATCTTTCAATGTGTCAAATGCCCTTCTTCATGCCTCTCCCCAATGAAAGGCACTCTTGTGTTTAAGAAATTCCTCCAAGGGTGTGGTGATCTTGGCATATCCCTTAATAAATTTCCTGTAGTACCCCATATGCCCAAGGAATCCATGCACAACACTCTGACTGGTAGGCTCCCCCAATCCTCACAATAACTACAACTTTGGTGGGATCCACCAACAAGCCTTCCTTACATATAATATGCCCAAATAGGTTCCAAATGGAGTAGCAAAGACACATTTCTTAATGTTGAGGGATATCCTCAACTGCCGACATCTCTCAAACATCAGCCTCAAATTGTCACAATGGTCTTTTACTAGCCCATACATAGTCCAGTCATCTAGGTAGACCTAAAGAAATTTATGGATGAAGTCCTGGAAGGCTTGTACCATGATGGCATGAGAACACAACAGGCACATTCTTTCAGCCCAAAAGGCATGACTGTGTAGGAAAAATTCCCCATTCAAGTGGGAAAAAGTTGTCTTCTCTGGTCTTCCTTTGCAATTCTAACTTGGTGGTACCCTGAGAACCCATCCGTAAAAGAATAGACCTCACACCCGGCTACTCCTTCCAAAATTTCTTCAAGTGAAGGGGGTTGGAAAAGGGTCAATGACACACACTACATTCAAGTCCCTATAATCAACACAAATCCTTATCCTTCCATCCTTCTTAATGCTTATGACCATTGGACTCACCCATTCTGATTCCTCCACAGCCTCAATGATGCCTGATGCTATCATCTTTTCTATCTCCTCCTTGACCCATACACGTAAGTTTGGATTCATCCGATATGGTCTCTTCTAAATCGGGTGTGCACCTTCCTTCAACTTGATCCTCATTTCCCCAAGTGGTGGATGCCTTTGAGCTCATGGTACCCACATGGGAACAAATCTGAAACTCATGCAAAAAAAGGTCAATGATCTTAGAAACTTTTTCTCCAACCAATAATCCCCAATGATAGCTTCCTTAGGTTCTACCTCAGAACCAATGTTAACCTTCTTTTTTCAAGGGCTCATGGTAGTGCATGCACTCACTCATCAACACTATCCCTAACTTCATGCATGTACCTTAGAATGGTTAACATCCAGACTCTCCATTTCTTCACCATCTATCACATAGACCATTTTTCCTTTTTCCTTTTCCATGCACATGCATGCTCAAGTTGTGTCTCTTTTGATTCTTCCTCATCAAAACATGTCTCCAAACTAGGTTCACCTAATAGCTCAAGTATCCTATCTTCTACCATAGCACTATCTCCCATTGTAAGTGCACTTGACCACTTGCAATGCCTTATCCACTGATGGATTTGTACTCTGATACTCAAAAGCTTGAATGAGATCAGCCATGCCAACTCCTGCCAATTCCCTATCTCTGATGCACATCTCGAGTGAATGTACCATGCACATGCATGCACAACCTTGTAAGGTGGAATACAACTTATGCACCCATAGTGAAGGTGGTAAAGCTTTTGTGCCTTCCATCCAGGCCTTCTCACATGCTTGGATATGACATGAGGTGGGTTCTTTTCCATGGTAGTCTTGTATGACAGTGGGCATTGCTTCTAGAAAACCTAACAGAGAGAATGTGGTTCTCACCTCATGCCATTCTAGAAGTCTTTCATGATGTCACCCACCAACATGTTGTGGTCCCGAGTAGGTTATAGCTGAGCATACCTCTTCTTTCGTTATCATTTTTCCACTGAGCCTCCATTTCTCGTAAGAAATCATCAGGTTAGCTCCTCCAGAGTAACTTGGTATCTTCTTCCTCCTAGGTGCTTGACCAAGCACACTTTTTTTACCCTTGTCACCGATCCTCTCAACTATCACCCAATTAATTCATAAGTCCCATGCACCCAATTGTCACATGCTATGTTGGTGTATCACTCATAGACTGAGCATCTTCAAACTGGATAATTCCTTCTATAGGATGAATTACCTTAGGGTCTCTAATAGAGTGCACATAGATTCTATCAAGGAATTCTTCTCCCAAGGGCTCAGTATAGGGTGTTGATTTCCCATCTATCAAGGGGATGATGACCCATTCCTCCTTGTTCTCAAAACTGATATACCCCTTGTTAAACCATAGGTCAACATTGTTTTTGTAACACCAGGGGCCCAAGCAATGCTGGAAAGTTATCCACCTTGGCTAGTGCCAAGACTTCAAAGTCTCCAAGTGAACTTGGCCCTTGAATAGTGATAACCACATCCTTTAAGACACCAATGGGCATTTCCTTCATCTTTTTTCCATATACAACACATTCAAAGATGGTTGTAATGTGGGCCTTCCCATTTGATGCCATGCATCCAAGTGAGAACATTGACTTCCGCACCCGTATCGATCAGAATATTGCTCAGAAGCCATCCATCTACAAAAACATTTAAAGTGATCTCTTTTTCATAGTCAAGGTTGTGGGGAGGAAGGTTAGCATAGAACCTACCTCTCATGCTCTCTTCCAGTGTGTGGTACCTTCTCCCATAACCATTCTCCTAGCAAGGGAATGATATTCTCTTGCCTTAACATCTTGCATACTTCCCTAACCTCATCCAGATCCTTCTATGGAGCCTCAACATTCTTCCTTTCTCTAACTACCTTGATTTCTCCTTTAGACACTGGATCTCTCCTTGTAGACTCTCGAATCACATCCATAGTCTCTTGATACACCTCTTTTTGATGAGTAGGGTCTGGATACTTCCCATGTACCACTTCTTCTCTTATAACCAAGTGTTCTTTGTCTTGGTATCTCCCTGGTGCATGTGGCCTCTCACTCACATCATCACCAAGTATAGTTCTAGTCCTAACTCATGTGCCACTCTTGGCATCCATTGTGAGTCGGCCTTCTTTATGCTTACCATCCCAGTGCCCTTGTCTTTTCTAGTGTTGTTATTGGCTCATGTGCTCAAATAGTTTAGGGAACTCTTCATACTTATGTTTCTTTCCACACCATGAGCATTGCAATAGATCAAGACACTCATGCTTATAATGCTCTATAGACCCATAGTTATAACAGTTCCTCATGGGAACTCACTCTCTTCCTCCATGGTTTCTATGACCATGAAATCCTCTCGTGGAAACCTCTTCCATGTGCTCCTCCATCATCTGTGCCCTTCATAGTGGTGATCATCATCCTTGGAACTACTTGCAAGGCTAGTCTGGCACACACCAAGATCAATGGCATCATGTATCTAGTCAATTAGCCTACAATATTTGGTGTCATGGGTCGTAGAGGTACAAATATTGCAATAGCAAGACACATTCTTATGGATCATGTGCTACAGTAGTGGGCATCTACTTGCATCATGATCCCCATGGAAAAATCTCACAGTCCACATCATGGTGCGTACTAACCTTCAAGGAAAACTATCCTTTGCATGCCCCTCTATCTCACAATCCATGCACCATAGACCACTGTGAGTCTCATGCATCGAGTTCACAGAGATAGCTTCTCCAGTTGCTTTTCCATCACAAAATTTGAGCCTCAAGGAAAGGGCTAACACTAGATATCTACACTTCAATAGCCTCTCAGTGTAGGGAAGCCTCCAAGGCCTCACACGGGTCCATGAATGTCTTGTGTGAAAGCACTCTTCTAAATGGTGTTATCAATCCTCCAACAAACCACTGAGCATGCTGAGAAGGATGAATATCATAAGATAGCTTTGACAAGAGAGTTTTGAACCATGTGTCATATTCCCACACACTCTCTACCATTCCTTGTTGGATCTCTTTCAAAGTGCTAATGCTCTTCTACTCAAATTTAGGGATATGGAATTAGCCAAGAAGGCATTCCACAATGTGGTGTAATCTACCACCATTTGATGGGGGTCATACTTTCAAAGTACCAACTATGTGTGCCCCCGCAAATCATTTTGCAAAATGACTTTCCTTTCACTCGGGGTAGTGATCCCCTTCACGTGCCATATAGAAATTCACACTTGTGCACATGCTCTGCAACATCCTCAACACCCTTGTAATCTGGTAGATGTAAAGACATCTCAAAAAATACTTACGTAGGAGAGGTTGAGGCCCTTTTCCCTCCTGATCCAGAACCTTGATTCCCTCTCGGTGTTTCCTCCACCACCAGATCCACTAGATCCACTAGGTCCTATGCCCCGATCCACTAGATCCACCTCCTAGATCCACCAGATCCACCAGTCCTCCTCCTGTAGCTGGTAATGGGCCTGAAGTGGTCACACCTAGTGTTCCCAACGTCCCACTAAACTATGTGCCGATGGTTTGTGATACTACTCCGCTACTAGATGTGTATCTCGTGCCACTCCCAGATGTGATACCCAAACTTTGTGTACTTACACTTTTCCCAAAAATCCCTCCAAAACAAGGAATTTTTGTGTGGCCATAGATGTCCCAAATGAGAAGTTATACCTCCTAGGTGTAGATCGGTCACTTCCACCAATACCAACTAGGTTAGCAATACTTGTTTCTTGATTTGGAAAACTAAGCACCAAGGGTTCAGTCACCATGTGGGTTTAGATGCATGCCAATGGCTCTCCTTTCTCCATGTGAATGAACTCTCATCAGAATTTGAAGGGGTTTCTCTCCCACATTTTCCAAGATGGGGTAACACAGACTGCTCAGGTTCCACGTCCTCTACGTGAACCTCAATTCCTTCCCACAATGTCTACCTCCATAGATCCATCACTCCCACAACCTCACATTTTCTAGCCAACTCCCTT
Source organism: Taxus wallichiana var. yunnanensis (assembly GCA_018340775.1). Classification (NCBI taxonomy): domain Eukaryota; kingdom Viridiplantae; phylum Streptophyta; class Pinopsida; order Cupressales; family Taxaceae; genus Taxus; species Taxus wallichiana. Next base: position 375,995,690 of record CM031244.1, on the reverse strand, counting down.
TCACATGCTTCACTATACTTGAGTCACCTCTCTTCCTCTCCTTTTTTCCACCGTAATGTCTATCCATCTTCCTCCACCCTAGCTTCCTCACCCAATGCACTCAGAGAAGCTTAGCCGGCCATGGGGAATGCCTCCAAACTTAGCGTAATGATCAAGATCTTCATAGCCAATGGGATAGCTCACAAAAATGATCCTCTAGGTTCCCTTAGGAACTCAAACTCAACAACCTCTGGATAAGAATACGTAGAAATGGTGTATTCTAGGGTATAACTAGTTAGCACTCTTTTCCACCAGTGATCAACAACATGTGTCCAAGTCAGATCCACATCCTGCAGCCTCTGGTAATCATCTTGGGTCCATACATGTGATCTATAGTACCATCTTGATCTAGATGCATATGTTAAAATCCATTCATACAATTCTACTAGGAAAACAAAAATAAGGTCTCATACAACTCATGATATAGGTGTTCTTCTACCCATTTGTGTGCATCAAACTTAGGTCCAATACTAAATATTTGAGAAAACTCATCCTCCATGCTCTTAAACCATGCTTCGACACTTTCCAAGGTCAAGCACTCTGTCATCACATGTCAAAGGAACCAAGATGTAGTCATCTCTCACAATAACTTTGAAAAGAGGTCCCAAAAACAAAACCAAGATGTAGTCATTTTTATGCCCATAGAATAACCTTCTAACCCCATGCATGCCATGGCCTATCACCTAGTGGGCATTGAGTGCTCACCCAAGGTGCGCATGGGGTGTCGAGCCCCTCCTTTATGTGAGCATTGTGAGAAGATGTTGTCATTGATGATGGATTAAGTGCAGAAAAGTAAATGATCATGCATATATTCTGAAAGCATATGATGAATCATTACACCAACATACCATTCATATAACAAAAGAAACATCATACATATAGTAGATCTGATCCATAACATAAAGAAAAGGCACTAGGGTTTACACCCATGAACAATATATTTAGAAATAAAACCATATATTCATGTTGATCATAGTTCAAGTAACCATATTACATCCAAAAGGGTCATATCAAACCAATATATCATGACTCACGCATCAGAAGTTCTAGCTATTCTTCCCTATTACAAAAATTTAGTAGACCCATTCCCCTAGATATGCTAACATTCCTATAGTCCTCTAATGAGAACCCCAATCTGCTCATTTTTCTACATAGTTATTCACACCACACCTCATCTCCCCTCTCTTATGGTTTCCATCACACCATGGCCCTAGGTTTAACACCCTCATCATCCCTTCACGAAGTAGCAGATCGGTTGTCAAGTGTCAATGGTCTCAATGGAGCATGCTTCTTCTAATCTGAGCTCGACATTTTCTACCCAAGCATCTCTATAAATAGGTTTAACACCCACCAAAATGCTAAGGAATCTTTAAAATATGACACAAAGTAAAAATAATACATTTTTAAAACAATTATTGAATGGAAGATGGATTTTAATAGGTTCATCAACATGAAAATTTGATTATTTATCCCCATTTTATCGAAAAACTCAAAAATGGGATACTAGCTCGATTTGGGGACTTCCTTTGATAACTTGAAGGAAGAGGAAATCCTATATCTCAACATTGTCAATTCATTGGGCCAAGGAGTCAAAACGAGTAGAAAAGAGACATACAAAAATAAACGCACCAACAAAAAAGGAAACACACAAGCAAAAAGTAAACTATGATACAAAGCAAGAAGCACTCTCTACTTCTGAACAGCTATAGATATTTCCCCACTGGGGCAATGGGAGTTGAAACCCATCCAGATACGATAGGTAGAAGTTATTATCTCCATAGAGAAGATGAATCTTGAAGGGTCCTCTCCATATAGAGTCAAATTTTGCATGCATTCCTTCAACTCTCTTCTTTTGTCCCAAATTAAGATGAGATCTCCAACTTGGAAATATCATTTCTTAGCTTTCTTATCAAACACTCTTTTGGCCTTGTCTTGATGTTCCATGATCATGTCAACAAATTTCAACCTCTTTTCCTCCAACTCTGTCAAGTACATGACTCCTTTTTCCACAAAATCCTGAACGTATCATATTCAACCATCTTAGCCAACTTCAAGGCCGAAAATTCTAAAGAGATGGAAATTTCAGCATTAACTTCATACAAAACTTCAAAATGTGACATCTCGATATCTTGCTTTGGAGTAAAATCATAAGCCCAGAGCACATCGTACAATGTTTTGTGTGACGTTTGTTGATTTTTATCAACCAACTTCCTGATTATGATTAGCAAGTTTTTATTACTTGATTTTGCCTAACCATTTCCTTGAGGGTAATATTCATACAAGTGAGCCAAAGTAATCCCATAGCCATAGAAAAATTCAGTGAGTTCATAAGATGAAAAATTAGAAGCGTTATCAACAAAGATCTTATGAGGAACACCAAATATGACTATTATATTCTCCTTGATGAAGTTGCAAACAACTTTAGAGGTAGTGTGTTTTACCGGGATTGTTTCCACCCAATTTGTGAAATAATCAATTGCAGTCAAGACATAACTATGTCTAGCACTAGACAAAGGGTTCAATGCTCCAATAAAATCAATTCCCCACTGTTGAAAGGGTTCATCAATCACCATTGGACTTAGGGGAGTGCTTCTAATTTAGGACGATGAATGAATTTCGACATGCTTCACACTTTGCTACCCACATGGATGTGTCTTGAATAAAAGTGGGTCAATAATATCTTTCTCGAAGGATTTTATGAGCTATAACATATGTTAATAAGTTCCCTCCACATGCCAATTTATGATATGCCTCTATGAGCTTACCTGCTAAGTTTTATCTATGTAACAAAGAAAAACTCTATCAATTCCTCTTTTATATAATCCATTGTCCCAAAGCACATATTTAGCTAACCTTAGCTTAATTGTTCATTTTTATTTAAGACTAAGATGTCCAGGAAAACCTCCATAAGTTAAAAATAATGTGATATTTGAATACCACTCATCCATAAGTTAAAATCTCCATATGATTATTTTTAGCAATTAGTTGACAAAGACTTCTTCCATGTAAAAGCTTGGTAGGTTTAATCTCCACATCATATTCTTGCACCTTGGCAATACAATTTCCCCATCGGCTACCTAACTCTTTCTAAATAAGGATGGAATTTACTACCATATCAAGAACGAGGACCAATGTCCGAGAATTCGGGATGTATTACCTGAAATTTTTACCACTTGGATCATCGCATAATTGTGCTCTTCAATTGGATACATCTTCACTCATGATCCTTCGTAGGGAAATTCATAAAGGTGATAGGAGATTCAACTTCCTCAGTATTCTTTTGCATTATTATAGCACACATTGTATGAGCCGGTGAGGAATAGCCATACATATTGAATCCCTTTTGAAAATCCGGGCATACTAAGATTGGAGCATGGGTTATGGCTTCTTTGATTTCATCGAAGGTGAGTTTACCATCGTGTTCTATCAAAATGGAACCTTAACTTTCATCATCTCAATGATGTGTCAAATCTTTATCATCAAAATTTGGAACAAATCATCTTAAGAAATTGACTTTCAAAAAAAATTAGTGTAAACCCATTTTTTTGTAGGAAGGGTGAGACTCGGTAGAGCCTTGACCCATTTAGGATCAATCTTAGTTCCCTCTTTTATCACGATATGTCCTATAAATTTCCCTTCGGTAACCCCACACATAGATTTCTTTGGACTCAAGGAAATTTTGTGTTGATGACACCTTTTCAAAACCTACTTCAGATGATTATAATGATGTTTCCTATTCTTGGAGAAAACCGTAAGGTCATCCAAGTATACCACAATGAATTTTCCCATTAGATCTCTCGAAGGCTAATTCCATTTCCCTTTGGAAGGTAGCTCGACATTGATTAATCCAAAAGGAATTCTCTAATATGCAAACATGCCCTATGGAGTTGTAAATTTCGTCTTATGTTGATCTTCAAAAGCAACAACACCCCGATTGTATCCGAGAAGCCATTCAACATGGAGAGAATTTCTGAACCATTTACTATTTGCAAAACTTGATCCGTGATAGGTAAGGGATTATTTTCTTTTAGTGAAGATTGATTGAGATTATGAAATCAACGTATATGTGAATTTCTCCATTCTTCTTACGTCTTTAGAAAAACTTTAGCCACCCAAGTGGAGTGATTAATGGGAAACATTATCCTTATTTTTAACATCTTCTGAATTTCTACCAGAATGGTACCAAAAATCTTCAAATTATAATCTCGTTGTTTCGTCTATATGGCTAAGAATCCATCTTGAGATGAATATTGTGTTAGATGTCTTTAGGTTTGAAAGATTTAAAATCTACATAAGACCATGCCAAAACATCCATGTATTTATTTAAAAGTGAAACAAATTTCCTCTTTTCCTCGGAGAAAGACATTTGTCGATATTTGTAATGCATGGTATTTATGTAGAGCCAAGATTTTCATGTTCAAGCTCGGTGGAAGAATTAGCTTCAGATTGTTGCTTCTTTTGGATAAAGTGATCATATTTGTTAAATATTCCTTCAAGAGACACCAATCCTTTGGGAATTTTGTTCCCTTGATCCATAGAACTTCTTCGTTAGATTCTTGACGTGAATAAAAAGTAGACTCACAAAAATTTGACTCGGAACCCTCAAAGTAGAGTTCACTGAAATTATCATACTTTTCAAGGAAATTCAAGATCTGTAGATCATCGTTGAAAACTTGCTAATGAGAAGAGTTATCAGGAACACTTGGTCGATAGACTATCTCAATTGTATATTTATCTTCCCTTAAATCAGGGTGAGGAAGAAGTAATGAAGCAAACACCACAAGGGAATATTCCTTATCATTGTGATCCCTCAATACCCCTTTTATGGAAAAAAAATTGAATTCTTCAATGCGGATCCCACACGTTGTTCATGTAATGTTTTAAATGATCATTCTTCACTTGATAGACATTCCGAATTCGATTCATAATGATTTTCACATCTTCTTGGGCCTCGAGATTTGTATTTCCTTTTTCTTTTTCCATCCTCAGTCCTAACAATAACACCTCATATTCATCATTGTTATTAGTATTATCATATTGTAACTTGAAAGAAAAAGGGAATATTTCAAAATCTAGAGATATAAGTACGACACCAAACACCATATATCTGGAAATCTAGTAACTACCATAAAATTCCAAAGTCTATATTGTGTTAGAATCTTCCTTTGTGACTACAGTGGAATCAAAAATCTGATCTAAAGTCATAAAATAGGTCCCTAAACCAACATCTTCGAAAATATTTTTTTCCTTTGGATCATCAAATTTTGTGACCAAATGCTTCTCTTGGACTTCGAGTTCAAGAGTAGGCATGGGTCCGTTGACTTGTATATTTTCCTTTGACCAATCCATGTGAATATCTCCACCTACATCTCTGTAAAAACCTATCCCAATAAAAATTACATAATCGGTTGGAATATCTCGTAACCTAAAATAGTCATTTTGACTCTCTTCTCAAGAAAAAAGTAAATGCAAATCTGTAATGCGTCCTTGATTTGATCGATCAACAAGACCTTCTTAGTTTCCATGGAGTAACAACATTTGAATGGTTTTGTAAGGGTGAATCATAGAGCATGAGCCACACTTAAAGGCATGACATAATCTAAGGCCCCAGAATTGGTAATGCAATTATTGAGTTAAAAACCCTTGATAAGCAAAGACAAATAGAATGGTTCAATCTTTCTAGAGGAGGAAGTTGAAGCCATATTATTTTGAGATGAAGGAAGTGTAGGATTGGGAAGGATACCTTTATATGAAGCATTAGAAGGCACGTTGACTTTACTCTTGATGAAATTTGAAATCCTTTCGACCTTCTCTGGATTGGACTGAAGGTACTTCAATTCTGACATCCACATTTTGATTCTTTTGGAATGATCAATGATATCAAAAGTGGTGTAGGAAGGAACAATTGAAGGTATAAATCCTTCAATATTATCTTTTACATTAGAAGGACTGGTCTTGGGAACAACATAAGAGGGAGAATTAGAAGTATTGGTAGCCATTTTTACAACAGGTCTCTCTTTTGGTTGAATAAGAAAAGGAGTCCCTCTTTTGGAAATAATTACCGAGTTGTCCTTTCCTTTCTAATTTTCCCAGGATTTTCTACTTTCTTTTTTATTCTAAGATTGAGCTAAAATATCAAAAGATTGACCACTAGCCTCACAATCATCTTCCTCATATTCTAGGTACCCAATGTCGATTCCACAAATTTGATTCATCATATGAATCATCAAGCATAACCGAAAGCCTCACAGGATTCATTAGCTTCATCACTGATTCATTGTCTTCTTTAACTACCTCTACAACAACATTAACATGAGGTGATTTAATGGCTAACCGGGTGCATAGCTATTAAACGATATCTATCTCTCGGCAGGAGCACCGTTGTTATTTTAAATTTCCTTCTAGGGATATCTTAGTAAGGTGCGTTGGGTGCACTATGAGGCATCTTTTTCTTTAGATTCAAAGCAAGTCAATAGGTAGTATCTTGATCATAGGATCAATGGTACTTTGAGAGGTACTTGATTCTTATCCTTGGAAGATTCTCTTCTAAATTTTCCAACCATTAGTGGATCATCTTAAATATTTGTTTTCATTGAGTGTGGAGTGGCCAAGTTAGGAATATTTGACCTTCTTAGTAAGAAATTTACTTCAGGAATTTGGGCATTGATAAAGAAGCACTTTTTATTTTCAAGAGGGGAATCGCACGTTCGGGATCTTATGCATCAACTTGTTGAACTTGACCACAAAATCACATATAGGCTCATTTAATTCTTTCTTAATTTACGTATGTTGAGCTAGCAATGCATGTGCATCTTATGCATGTTTGAATCTGGCCTCAAATCATGTTGTCATAGTGCCCTAGTTGTTGATAAACATAGGAGGAAGGTGATAGAACCACTCTACAACAAAACCATAGAGTGTATCAATGAAAACCTAGCAGACACGTCTTCGTGAGCTACTCCCAAAACTTCGCAAGCTATAAAAATGAGGCTATATGTTTTCCAGATGTTTCTTTCCATCACCATTGAACTTCAGAAGTTATTGTGTGAACCATATGGAAAATAATGCAGTGGTTGAGCCAATTCAAGAGGACCAATGGCTAAACCACAAGGGACTTGAGCTTGTTGGGTAGCCATTCTTAGGAAATATATATGCGTGCAAATCTAGGTGTCACTTAAGAATAATGCTCTACATGTAGAAGATGTGTTTTTCTCTTGATCAACATGATTCCTATGCATAAGTGATGAACTATTGCATGCCCGAGGAGGAATGTCATTCAGTGCAAGTTTAAAGTTGTGTTGTTGCAACAAGTTAAATATAGGATCCACTTCTCCCGTCAAACCTAGGAATAACGCGAGTAAACACCATTCTTTCTAGCTTGAACCTAGGAATAAATCAATGGAATAAAGAAAATACAAAGTCACCAATATTATAACGAGTTAGTCTTACTTTTTTATGTATTCCCAATGGAGTTACCAAAAACGGTTGGTTGGATATATTGTCGAGAGATAAAATATGAGCTTCAACCACGGTATGTGGGACAATGTCCCTCCTCGAATAAAGGGGAGGCACCTATTTTATTACTAATCCAACCACACTAAAGAATATTCACAATATTCACACTACTATAACCATTTTTTGATGAGATCTCATCCCAAAGATATGTGTAATGTAATTACTTGTATAAATCTTATTATTAGCAGCAATATAACACCAATGAACATAATATTTTAGATAAATGATCTCAATGTGCAAGAAGAATAGCTTAGCCACTTCGAGGGGGCAACCTCCAAACTAGACAATAAGACTCAAATGTTGAATATGATGATCAAATACTACCTACTAACCCCTATATATACTATTCCTATGTTATGGCCAACACCAAGGCCGACCCACTAATGAAAATATAACATATATGAAAGAGATACATAATGATAAGAAGTTATGATAGCCACAAGTCGGCTATATACATCCAATATAAGATATATGATTAAGGGCATAGCATGCCCCTCCCCTTCAAAGCAACATTGTCCCCAATGTTGAGAAGATCTGGATCTTCTTTGTAGGAAATTTGCATCCTCCCAAGTTGCGTCTTCATTGTCTAGATTTTTCCACTTGATCAAATACTCAATGATGACCCTTGTCCTCAATCACTTAGTGCATGTCTAAAGGATGCATTCTGGTTCTAGGATGATTTTTCCCTCTTCATCAAGCCTCGGGTAACACTGTCATTGTCCAATTACCTTCTTTAGGAAAGATACATGGAAGACTGGATGAATTCGAGTAGCCGAAGGAAGTTCCAGTTTGTATGCTACATTACCAATCTTCTGTAACACTTGATAAGGGCCATAATACTTAGGTGAAAGCTTGTTATCCTTTTTCTGTTATTTTAAGGACATTTGCTTATATGGTTGTAAATACAAAAATCCCAATCATCGACTTCAAAATGTCTTTCACTGTGATGTTGGTTTTCCTACGACTTCATGTAGTTTTGTGACATGGCCAAATTCTCCCTGAGACTAGAAAGCACCTCTTGTTGGTGTTGAATATGTTCTTCAACTGCTCAAACCTTTGGCTAGACTCTCAAAGATGAAGTGATAGATGGTGGATGGTACCCATATAATGCCAAGAAAGGAGACATTTTAGATGAAGTATGAAAGGAGGTGTTATACCACCATTCTGCCAGTGGTAACCATTGGACCATCTCGTTTGCTTCTCTGATGTAAAACAACGAAGATATCCCTCCAAGCACTTGTTTACCACCTCTGTTTACCCATCAGGCTAGGGATGATAAGAGGAACTATGAGCTATTTGTGTGCCCAAGGATGAGAACAAGTCATTCCAAAAATTACTAGTAAAGATAGGGTCTCGATCACTTACTATTTTCTTTGGTGTCTCATGTAGCTTCTGAATTGTATCCCTGAAGGCCGTTGCTACTAACTCACAACAAATGGATGTGATAAAGCACAAAAATGGGCATATTTGGTGAGTCTATCCACTACCACCGTGATTACTTTTTTACCTTCTGATTTAGGCAATCCTTTGATGAATTCCATGGACACCTCTTCCCACCTCTAGCTAGGAATAGATAGAGGTTGTAAAAGACCTAGGGACTTAATTTTTCACCCTTATTTTTTTGACAAACCATGCATTATGCCACAAACTTTTGGACATCCCCTTTTAGCCCTTCCTAGAAAAAATCATGCTTGATTCGATGATAAGTCTTTAAGAAGCTAGAATGCCCCTACTAGAGAAGCATGAAGCTCAGATAGAACCCTATTTTTAAGGATTGAATTCTTACATATATATAATCTATCTTTATACCATAAAGCATCTCCTTTCCATACAAATTTTTCTGAAATTTTTGGATCTTGTTGGAGATTCTGAATGAGATTTTGTGTACCTGGGTCATTTTTCCATTCAAACCTTGCATCCTCTATCCAATCCTGCTGTAATACATGATATGGCACACAACAATGCCTGGGCAGATTCATCCTTTCAAGATAAAGCATTAGAACTACATTCTCTATCCCTTTCTTCTATATTATCTCAAAATCATATCCCAACATTTTTGAGACCCATTTCTATTGTTCTTCTAATGATAAACATTGATCTAAGAAGTATTACAAACTATCATGATCTGTCTTTACTTTGAAATGTCTTCCTATTAGATATGGTATCCATTGCTTCATTGCATGAAGTATTGCTAACATTTCTTTTTCATAAACTGGTTTAGAGATATTCTTATCTTTGAATTAGTAGCTCTCAAAGGTAATGGGTCACCCTTCTTGCATGAGTACTTCCCCATACCATACCCTGAAGCATCACATTCAACAATGAATGTTTTTGAAAAATATGGGGTGGCTAGAACTAGAGTGGTGCACATGGCCTCCTTCAACTTCTCAAAGGCCATAGTAGCTTGCTTGTTCCAATGGAAAGAGTCCTTCTTCAATAAAGTTGTGAGTGGTGTTGCGATGTTGCCATAATTCCTTACAAATCTACAATAATAACTCGTAAGCCTTAAACATCCTCGAGTTTTTAGGGTTTTGGGAACCTTCCATTCAAGCATGGTTTTTATCTTATTAGGATCCACTTTAAAACCTTCATAAGAGACAATATGACCAGATATTCAACCTCCTTGACACCAAAAGAACACTTAGAAGGATTTGCATAAATTTTATGTTGTTCAAGAGTTTCCAACACCTTATTTACATGATGCAAGTGTTCCTCGCATTTTTACTATAGATTAATATATCATCAAAGAACACTAAAACAAATTTCAAAGAAATGGCTTAAATATGGAATTCATCAAGCTTTGAAATGTAGAGGGTGCATTTGTTAGTCCAAAAGGCATTACAAAGAACTCATAGTGTCCTTCATGTGTCCTGAAGGTTGTTTTATGAATATCTTCATCCCCGATTCTAATCGATGATATCCAAAACAAAGATCAAGTTTTGTAAAGTAAACAGCACCATGTAACTCATCTAGCAAATCATCAATTACAGAAATAGGAAACTTATCTTTAACTGTGTACTTATTGAGTTCCCTATAATCTGGACACATGCACCAATTGTCGATTTTTTTCCGTACCATCACTACGGGAGAAGAGTAAGCACTCTAATTATGACAAATAAGTCCTACTTCTAACATCTCTTGAACTATATTCTCAATCTCACTCTTTTTCATATAGGGTAACTATAAGGTCTGATGTTGGGTGGTTGACTCCCTGGTACTAGTTGGATGGCATGGTCATGGTCTCTTTTCGGAGACAACCCCTTGGGAATTTCTCCAAACACCACCGAGTGCTCATCTATAATCAATTGCTTGCATATATCTAAGGGTATAAATTTATTGGAATGATGTGCTTCCAATGAAAATAGGTGTGCCACAAACCCTTCTACACATTTTCTAAGAAATTTTTACATCTAATGAGAACTTAAGATCTGTGGGGACTTTGCTCTTAGTCCTTTTAGTTTAAAAGTCCTCCCTTCTAACTGAAATTGCATGAATAACTCTTGGAAATTCATTTCAATTGTTCCCAAGGTGGTAAGCCACTAAACTCCTAATATAATTTCTGCTCCTCCCATGGCAATGGCATACATATTGCTAGTTAGCAAGTAATCTCCCATGGCAAGAATAATGTTATGGAATTTTCCTGAACAACTAAAAGTTTTCCCATCAGCAATTATGACTTGATATTCGGAGATGGATAAACAAAGCAAGATTCAAGCGTATCGCCAACTTATGATTGATGAAATTGTGAGTACTTCGAATCAATCAACGTTGTTACCTCTGCTTTTTTAAGAATCCAACTACTTTGAGAGTTTGGGGAGTGCTAATACTAGAAATTACATGGCATGATATTGTTGGTTGGGGATCTCCTAATTCCTCCTCTAGCTCTACCTCTTCGTCTTCTTCATTTTCTTCTTCTTCATTAGGTCCCTCAATGTAAAACAACTTCTTTTCAACACACTTATGTCTGGTCCAAATTTTTGTCACAATTAAAACATAACCCTTTGGCTCTCTTTTCTTCAATTTGTTGAGGTGTCAGTCTAACTGGCCGAGGGAATGATAGTGGAAGGGTGCTACGATCTCTGATATTATTGATAGTTTGTTTCCTACTGGAAAGAAAATTTTCCTCTGCCCTACGTGCCATGATCATAGAGTCTAAAACCTTATGAGGATTAAACATACGCACCTCAGTCTCAATTTTTCTTTAAGACCCCCAAGAAATAAGTCATTCAAATTCTCTTTAGGAATATTTTCCACCCATAAGGAAAGGTTTTGGAATTGATGGATGTAATCTTTGACTGTTCTCTGTTTGTCTGAGCTTTGCTAATTGACTGAAATAATTCTCTAACACACTAGAAATATAGTGCAATTGCAAATCTTCAGTAAAGACTATCCATGTAACATTGAGGCCACTCTTTTTCCTTTGAGCACATAACCATCGATACCAAATGAATTGGTCAAGTTCAAGAGACAACAATGTCATGGTAACCTTTTGTCCCAATGGATTATGATGAAGATCAAATAAATTCTCCTCCGGTTAATCCAATTGAGTGGATTATTTCGATCAAACTTACGCATTTCCACTTTTGGAATCATGTTATGGGCCTGCAGAGTGTTTGTATTTGGATTGGTTATGTTTGCAGATCCACACCCGGCTAGTTTGTCTATTACTTTGACCTAAAGATCCACCCCGGTTAATATGAGTATGATTGAGTTGTGGATGATTAGGAATGATATGATGAACCATGATATTGTAACTAAATTGGTGAATGATATCCTCCAATCGTTGTCCAATCTTTTCTACATATTATTTGCTGGCCACTCTACCCTCGAGGTTTCGCAACTCTAACTCAAAATAACTGACCTTATGGTCAGTTGAAGTAAACCCTAACCTTGAGGACTCTATAGATACCCCTTTTGACTCTAAATCCCCAACTATTATCTCATCCTTATCATGGGTTTTACCCGCAGTGATGGGATTCTTTTTGCCTCTTGTCGAAGGCCCAGCCATGATGCCCCAAAATGGTAAGATTTAAGGATCAAGGTCGAATTATAGGGTTCAATAGGAATTTGGAAAATTTTTATAAAACTCAAATAACAAACTGAAATTAATTTTTAATCTTATTTCTAGAAATGTAAATAACTTTGAAAAATTCCACAAATTTCACCCTCAGTAGCTTAATTATGAAAAAACATAAAACCGCTATAACTTTTGCAAAACAAGTCAAAAATTCTTAAACTTTGGAGGGAAGCTTACTTGATGGATTTTTCCATACCAAATAAAAATCGCATAAAAATTAGCTACCTATTTTGAGATATTGACGAACCTTCACAATTAGGGTTTGACGCAAAGTGTTGGCCGAGTTCAAGTTCTGATACCACTTGTAATGTAATTACTTGTATAAATCTGATTATTAGCAGCAATATAACACCAATGAACACAATATTTTAGATAAATTATCTCAATGTGCAAGTAGAATAGCTTAGTTACTTCAAGGGGCAACCTCCAAACCAGACAATAAGACTCAAGTGTTGAATATGATGATCAACTACTACCTACTAACCCATATATATAATATTCATATGCTATGGCCAACACCAAGGATGACCCAATAATGAAAATATAACATATATGAAAGAGATACATAATGATAAGAAGTTATGATAGCCACAAGTCGGGGTTATATACATCCAATATAAGATATATTATTAAGGGCTTAGCAATATTTATTCTTTATCAAGAAGAATGTAGATAAGAATAGAAGAAGAAATACGCCACTAGAAAGTTAGAAATGTGAGAAGAGAATACGTGGGAACATGCTTTGTCTTAGGAAAACATAGATTAAAATATAATAATACAATATTAAATAGTAATAACTTTCTAAAGATATAATTAACCAAATATTGGAATTAAAGAAAGAAGATCCCCCGTGGAAGTTCCACAAAACAAAATTATTAGCAGAGGATCAATGCTACCGCCTTTGATGGATTCGCCAAAGAGAAACCAGACCCACTATTTAGCAAGAAGATTATCACCGCATCAAGTAAGTCCTCTAGTTCCTACCCTAGACCAAAAATTTGTAAGAACAATCCTTCTCTAAATTCTACTCTCGTAAAATCATCCAAGCTACCCACAAAGCCTACTACCCCACCTCCTTCTAAACATGTTACCTCACCAATTAAGGAGAATAAACTCCCAAGGTTACAACACCTTCACTATGTAAATATTACGTCATTCCTAGGACATCAAATCCACCCACTATGACCCCCTTTTATTATGTGAAACACGCGAGTAAAACCAAATTCCGGATAATCGAGCTCAAAATTTTACAAACACGCCATACCCAATTTGATAGGTTTATTGATGTCGTAAAGTCCGAGGCGGTAGTGCTAAAGTAAAAATCTCAAATTATAATGACCTACTACCCTCACCATCCACACCTCCCTCTCAGAACATGTTGGCACTCAGTGCATCAAAACCAATAAAGTATAACTTTTTTAACTATCTCTTTTGGTCAAAGGCTACCAATTGGATAGTTATATCATAGATTCTAGAGCCTCGACAAAACCATGCATGTCAAAGTAGCCAACACCCTGGGACTTACCTTGATCCACACGAGTGGCTCTTAATATTCAATGGAATCCAAAGAAGTTCCATTGGTAGGAAGAATCAAAGATGCACAGGTGGCACTAGAAGACTTCTAAGAGAAGAAATTGTTACGCACTATTTTGGTATCTGACATTCCAACTTATTTTAGAATTCTTTTGAGCAAGATTTTTCATAGATATTTAGGTGGTGAAATAAAAATGGAGTGGTCATCTACGACCATTCCTATGAAGGGAGAAATGAAGAAGTTACTACCAGTGTGAAAGATGAAATACACAATCCAAAAATCTAATGAGCTAAGAGTAAACATCCTATTTCAAGAGAGCGGGTTAGGAAACTACTTCTTCACATCTGATAAGGATGATAATCTACCTTTCCTCATGAAAGATGAAGAAGATCAAATATGGATAATGGAGTTTGATGGTATTCATTCCAGTGTCAGATCAAGGTTAGGTGTTATTTTAAGTTCCCCTTCTGGTGAGTCATATGCATTTGCCTAGAAGCTGCAATTTGATAACAAAATTAACACGAAAGAGTATGAAGCTCTTCTTCTAGGAATGGGCATAGAAAAATACATGGGAATCTAGAAATTAAGATGCCTAGGTGAGGAAGAGGTGATAATGAAACAGGTAAAGGACTAGTATCAGTGAAGAATCCAAGATTGCAGCACTATAGAAACATATTATAGGATTGCATCAAATCTTTTGATTCTTTCTCAATTCAAAAAGTTATATGGGAATAGAATGAAAAGGTGGATTCAATTATGATTTGTAGTCTCAAGCCTCATTAGTAACTCCTCACCCATCTTTTGGAAAAGATAAAGTGATATTGGAAATGATGTTTAGGCCTAGCATACCCGACAATGTGAATCATTTGCAGGTGTTTAATGATGATAATAAACTCCTTACCTTCTTGGAGCATAAGGACAATTTCAGCAATCTCTTTTTGGAGGAATTGAAAATCCACACAGGAATCAGTAGCTAGAGAAGACAAATAAGGAATTGAAGGATTTGACAAGGAAGGAGTGATCAAAGTAAAAGGGAATAAAATCCCTAAAGGCCTCATCTCTCTAGAAGACATCTTTGATAAGCACAATAGATTCATTCAAGACAAGACAAAGCAATACTCTCTCTAAAGGTTCCCGCCAATTTTGAAAAAGAAAACATTGGTACCACGTAACATGATCCAAGAATGGTCAACATTGGAAATTGTTGTTAACCTACAAAAAAAGGAGATTCGTTTCTTTTCTAAAGAATTATTCGAGATGTCTTGGCCTAATTTACGATGAGCTTAAGTCCTTCCAACCAAAGGAAATGCACCATTCAATTCCCTTAAAGCTAGATGCCAAGCCATTCAGGAAAAAATAGAGGCCATACAACCCAAAGATAACAGACACCATCAAAGAGGAAGTTATGAAGATTCTCAATGCAAGGATCATCTTCCCTATCCATCATTCTACATGGGTAGAAAACATCATACCAATGTGAAAGAAGAATGTTGAGATAAGGATATGTGTGGATTTCCGTAATCTAAACCAGGCCTCCCTAAAGGATAATTATCCTCTCCTGATCATGGATCACATTCTACAGAAATCATGGGATTGAAATGATCTCAAGGTAGCAGAGGAAGATCGTACCAAAATGGCCTTCACAACACCATGGGGAAATTTTACATACAACCTAATGCCTTTTGCCCTAATCAATGTAGGGGTAACCTTTCCAAGAGTGATGGATATTTCCTTTAAAAATTTGAAGCACTACATTTTAACATATCTAGATGGCCACACAGTCTTCTCAAAAATAAGAGGAGACCATATTCACCACCTAGAACAGGTACTCATAAGGTGTGGAAAGCACAGTAGATCCCCGAACCCAAAAAAGTGCATCTTCGGGGTCACAAAAGGTAAGCTATTGGGAGAAATTGTAAAGAATCAAAGAGCGAGCATCGATCCTAAAAGATCAAAAGAAATTCAAGCACTATCCTTGCCTACAAGCAAGAAATGAGTTCATTCCTTCTTCGGCAAAGTCAATTTTCTCCGAGGTTTTTCCTTGATTTTGTATAATTGTCTAATCATATAACAACCATAATGAAACCCCAAGCTAGCTTCAAGTGGAATGATGATGGAAAGGAATATTTTGAATCAATCAAAGGATCCATTGCTAAGGCCCCAACTCTTGTGTGCCATGACTTCAATAAGAATTCATCATGTATTGACACACTTTAAAGCATACCCTCTCTATTGTCCTTGTTTACAAAAATGATGGAGTGGAAGAACCTATTGCCTTCATGAGTTTCCCATTGAAGAAACATGAGTTAAACTACAACCAACTAGAAAAACATGCCTATGCAGTAATCAAGGCCATAAAAATATTATGTTTTGCCTACTCAACTCCCACATAGTGGTAATGGTTCCCGAAAGTGCAATTAAGTCCACCTTGACTCAGAAAGATCCTAAGGTCAAGAGGGGAAATTGTGTTGCAAAGATTCAAGAGTATGAATTATAAATTTGACCTTCAAATTTGGTGTGAGGAAATGGTTTGTGCAAACTAATTTTAGAACATGAAGCTCTCAAGGCTGAACATGGTAAAAAGGATTTCCCTTACATTCGGTGTTTTTAAAGACCAACCACAAGTTATTTTCATGAACACCACTCGATGAGTGGTATGCGAGACATCGCTTACTACATAGCCTATGGTGAATGTCCTGCTCACTTTGACTATAAACAGAGGAGAACAATCGAACTAAAGGAAATGAGGTTTGTAATTTGGAACCATGCACTCTACAAAAGAGGTCTCGATGGATGTTTTATCAAGTGTGTAGATAAGGAGAAATAGGAGAATTTGCTAAGATCATATCATGACCAAGCCTATGGCGAGACATTTTTTGGTGATGGTCACTACCCATAAGATTCTTTGGGTAAAATATTATTGGCCTACCCTCTTCACAGACACTCAAGAGTGGGTCTCCAAGTGCAAAACATGTTAGTAGTGTGTTGGGAGGCCATAACTCGCAACACTTCCCCACGAGGCATTTTGTTATCAAAGAACCTTTTCAGTAATGAGGACTAGACTTCATTGGCACTTTGAATCCCTATTCAAGAATAGGTCACACCTACGTGCTTATAGAAACATATTATTTCAAAAATGGGTGGAAGCCATCCCAATCAAGTAGGACAACACCAAAATGGTATGCAATTTCATAAAGGAGAATATCATCATCCATTTTGGAGTCCCACAAAAGATCGTGGTGGACAATGCCACCTATTTTTCCTCAAGGGAGTTGACTGAATTATGCTATGGCTATGGGATTTCCCTATCTCACTCATCATATTACTATCCGCAAAGAAATGGTCAAGCTGAGTCAAGTAACAAATGAGAACCAAATAAATTGGCACAAGAAGTTGTATGATGCATTATGGGTGAACATGATAACGCCAAAGAAATAAATTGGCATGTCACCTTTCCAGTTTCTCTATGGAATTGAAGCAGAGATTCCCATTACGGTCGAGATGTCATCTCTCAAGTTTCTCCAGGGAATAGAAAATGAATAATACAAAGATTCAATTGAAAAAATAATTTTGTTTCTTGAGAAGCTAGAAGAAAAAAACTTTGAGTGGTAGACCGCATCAAAGAGCATCAATTAAAGGTGAAGAAGATATTTGACAAGAAGGCCAAATCTAGGGAATTCATGTCAAGACAAGGAGGAATGAAAATTTATTAACCTTATTAAATGTTAGGTTAACATTAATTAATATACATA
Organism: Taxus wallichiana var. yunnanensis; assembly: GCA_018340775.1. Lineage (NCBI taxonomy): Eukaryota > Viridiplantae > Streptophyta > Pinopsida > Cupressales > Taxaceae > Taxus > Taxus wallichiana. Next base: position 375,977,773 of record CM031244.1, on the reverse strand, counting down.
AATATAAATGTGCACATCTAAGTAAAATAAATAACATAAAGGAAATAACACAATTACACAACATGTAACATGGAAAACCCCAAATGGGTAAAAACCACAAAAGAATTAATCCACTATATGAGAAACTATTACAACCAGTCCAGCAAAAACTCCCTCCTCACTTCTACTCCATGTTTCTACCAAGATTATCCGAATCACATGATTTGATAATCTAATCTATATTCAATATCTTGAATATGACCTATGGTCATATTTAAATAACCCAAAGGGTTATGACCTTCTTAAGTGACGAGGCACACCTCCTCAATTTAATGTTAGTTAATTAAATTAACTAACCACCTAATATAAAGTTTATATTTAAATAATAAGAATATAAGTTATTTTATATTATTTAAATATAAACTAAATATTATGATACACTTAATATTATAGTTCTAACACTCCCCCTTAATATTAAGTGGGGATCCATATGCCAACATTACTGTTTGTACAACAAGATTTACAAATCCATAAACCCTAAAGGTTTAGGCTAGCATATGTATTTGTGAGACTAAATCTCACCATTTCTTGTGGAAAATTTCTCAAAACCGCATCTCTAGGAGCCTTTTTAACACGGTGGCCTTCTTTACAAATAGATGCAACACATCTGGATTGTATACCGTAAACTATCAGTTTACAAATATCTTTACAATGCTTTATACTAGAGCAAAATTATAGAGGAAGAGTCATCAACGAAGTGACCATTAAGAGGTGACAATGCATGCACACTCCCCTCAATGGAAACTCGAAAAGCCAAGAATTACACACACTTGCAGTATTTTATAACACACAATAGCTCATAAATATATCTACAATACAATCTTCAATCTGGAAGAAGCGGAGATATCTATCATCACCGCAAAAAAATCTTCTCTCGAATAAAGAGCATATAAACATCTATATGCTTCATTCTCTTATGTTTAACTGGATTCTTTAGCAAAAGAAATACAACTATGTCCATCACATAGAAGAGGAATACTTCCTTTATCTCTCATGTATCTCTTTACAACAGCCGCTTTAGCCACATGGCTTCTTCATTTGCTTCCATTGCACTTCTCTACTATGCCATAGTAGAAAAATGGAGATTGTTGGTTGCTTTTTGTTGTTCCAAGTAATGGAACCTGCACCAAAAAACTTGAACACAAATCCAAATGTATATTCTATATCTAACACAACATCAACATAGTTAGATTCATACTAGACATCATAATAAGCATAATATAAATCATTTATTGAATTCACTTTCAATAATCTATAAATCTTACATTGATAGATTAAACAAGTTGTGTAACAACTTCAATAATGATATGCTTAAGAAATAGCCATGTTATATTACAAATTGGTTAAAAAAATTGAACATATTGATCTTGTAAAATATATATTAGATGCAATCAATATTGGACGTCTCTAATATAAACACAAAGGCGTCCCCAAGTGTCATTTGATATGCATATAATAATATTTTTAGTAATCAAAGATTAATTTAATCAAATTAAAAGAGAATATATAATTCATATATGCTTTCTATAAAAACTTTATGCCTCAAATGAACAATTCAATATGCCATCCATTGATACTTCTTGCATACACTAAGGTGAAGTTTTATTCACAAAAAGTACTTAATTTTATTTTCCTCCTCACTACATGCATTCATTTTTAGGATCCGAACATCCAAATGGATCACATTCCCACAATCCTCCAAATATCAAGTTCAAAGGAGGGAAACAAAAGCTAAAATAAATTACTCCACCCATCATCATGGATAAATATCCAAGCACTTCAAAAACATTGTACAAAGTCATTCTATAAAAAAACATGGTTTAAAGAGAGAGAGAAAACTACATAAAGCTTAGTAAAATATCCCTTAACACCTGTCAAATTTGAATTTTTTTGTCTTTTTCACACCGTAATTTCCTTTTCACATGTTTCTTACGATACCAAAATGTTTATGTGGATTAACTACAAAACTTATAAAATAAATCCCATAAAACATAAAACTTATAATGACCGAGTTGTGAGGGCGGTTGGAACTCTAAAACAAACCTAAGAAAAATACCATGACACTTAGTAAAAGCTGGGGGATTAGTTTTGTTTTAGGGTTCAAATAAACACTATGTACACCATTAATTTTAAAACAATATGCTAAAGAAATGTGGAATGGTTAAAATAAATATGGAGTGTAGGCATTAGCAAAAGGTTAAGAGGATTTTAAGGTTTAGTTAGTATATATGTTAAGGGGTATTATTATTAAATGCTAAGTGGGAGGTGGTATATATTTTCAATAAATTTATATATTCCTTAATATCATTCAAAACAATTTACATGTTAAAAGAATATGTGTTTAATATTTTCAAATATGATTCCCAATTTAAATGTTGTGAGACATGATCTAATTAAAACTTTATAATATTTGAAATAAATGTTTAAACTATTTGCAAATTATTTCAATCCAAAGAGGCCCCGAGAAGAATTCAATCTTCCACAAAACAAGTTATTTGCCAATATTTTTCACACTTGTGGTAAGAAATACCACCCTCTATAGTTAAAATAAGAAAAATATAGTATTAATATAATTTAAGTTCCCTTGCATTATTATTTTTATTTAAGAAGTTGAAGTTAGACGGAGTTCTAAACAAGATTAATACACCAAATTAACCCTGTCAATTTTTACACGGTCATTGATAGGAAAATTTAAATCCCTACTCCTTAGAGGGTTGTCTCTCTATTTTACCCACTTTTACTTTACCCTTACTACATAAGGCAAAATTTTCACCAACAATTTTTTCACTGTCGAGAGAAATTGAACTTTGAGAGAGATAGTATTTGTAGGATAGTTAAATATTCTAATGTATAATTTATTAAACCTTAAAAATAAGGTTTTTATAATATAGTTTATATTAAATTATCGAAAAAATATATATAAACTATGGTATTATATAGTTTTAAAAAAGGAATGGAGCCCTTAATTAAAGAGGTTTAAAGTGTTAAAAAAATTAATAACACATCATGTAACGTGGAAAACCCTAAATGGGTAAAAACTACGAAGAATTAATATACTATATAAGAAACTATTACAACCACTCCAAGTAAAAACTCTCTCCTCACTTCTACTCCATGTTTTTACCGGGATCTTTGGAATCATGATTTGATATTCGAGACTTATATTCAGTATATTAAATATGATCTATCGTCATATTTAAATAACCCAAAGGATTATGACCTTCTTAAGTGATGGGCACGCCTCTGTGATTTAATGTTAGTTAATTAAATTAACTAACCATCTAATATTTAGTTTAAATTTAAATAATAAGAATATAAGTTATTCTATATTGTTTAAATATAAACCGAATATTATGATACAATTAATATTATAGCTCTAACAATTCAAAATTAGAGATCTTATTCTACTCTAAGACAAGACAAGAGAGTCGAAGGGGAGCCATGGTAAGTTTGATTCCTTATAGATCGATCCATTCCAAATCTAAGAGATTTACTGTGAAAATGAATTCCTACTCTCATATCTTGATGGGACGTCGTTGGAATTTCCCCGCAATGGGAAATATTTGAAACAATATCATCGTAAAAAGCGGGCTATCCCACTTCAGACATACATGTTATCTAATTTCCACCACCACCTACTGAAATTAGATAACAAGCATATTACGGATGTGATTAATCAAGAAGCCCCTAAGCTAGCTCGATTGTGCAGGAATGAGCTCATAAGCTCGATTGATGGTCTGCGGATAAGAATAAAAGAAATGTATAGCCTCGCCAAAGCATGATAGTTGGTGGATTTGAGAAAACATAGAGATAGCTCTAAAGATCTCGGACTAATGAGAGATGAGTCAAAACCTTCGGCAATATTAGGGAGGACTTGGCCAAATCAAGGTGAAAATATAGAGGAAGGTGACTCAGCAAATTAAAAGCTGAGCGTGGGATGAGTTAACTCAAAGCAAAGTAAAAGGATCGCGAGAAGGTGTTATGTGTTAGCCCACTCGATTCCAAAAACGAGAGGGAGGAATGAAACCCCAAACTCCCACGGGACTTCCACATGGAATCGATGGTGAGGGGCTCGACAAAGAAAGGGTCCTCATATTAATGTGCAACGGGTTTCATACAAACTCGGGGGAAAAGTAAAAGGAGCCATGGAATGTGTCATGTGTCAACTCGGCACACTTTCAAAAGATATAAAAAAAAGTGGAGACCCTAGAGATGCACTTGGGCTCCACGTGGAGCTCAACACAGATGGACTTGAACCCAAAAATACAAAAGATTGGTAGCAGGTCAATACAACATGGGATTAATCATGAAGCCACCAGGAGCTTTAAATGCTCAGATCCTTTAAAAGATATGAAGAGGGAGAGGAAATTATTAACTTGTCTTTTCAGATTAAGAGTTAAATGCATAGTCTCGTGTAGATGAAGTAAGCCTATGGAAACTCAAACTTTCCACCTACACTCAAACACCCATAATTTGAGCATCCCTTAATGAAATTACACAAAATTGGTGTCGTTGGAATCGTGGCTCAAACCCAATGCACAACAATCAAGAAATTTGGATATGGATGAATATTTGAGGGTGTATTCCTTAAAAAATGAGCCCAATTCAAGAGAGGTGGTTGGAAAGTGGTTGAGGATGCATTAAATGAGTATGGCCTTCATTTTCTCCAACTGCAAGGTCATGGGGCAGTGTGAGGGATATTTTACAAATCTATCTCTATCATTTCACCTCATTTATTACAACTAGTAGTGGTTGAAGAGGCAATTTTGGGATTGTTCTCTTCTCTTCTTCCCATTCTATATATTGTAATCGGGGTTCATTATAAAATATATCGGGAGTTAGTCATTTTTCCTTTCTGCCCATGTTTCTTCTCTGTTAGGGTTTGAACATGGAGCTCAAGCCTCCTTCCCACACTTTATAATGAAATTTATCTTGCCTCTTACTTTACATTATTGTACTTTGCACAATTTTAGAGCAATATAATATGTATTGTGATGCATTTTTTTGATCCTTTGCGTGTTTTGATTGTCTCTAATGGCCTTTATTCATTGTTAGTATTATGTGCACATTTCTAATGTTCACTATAGGTTTTGGAAGTTGTGATTAATGGGTTTTAAGTGGTGTTCTATGTGAATCTATCTTTGGACTCTAGTGCATCTCATCCACCCTTTTCATTGCTCACCTTTCCCCCTATTTATGGCGGTTAGAATCTTGAGTAACACCTTCCCTTTCGACGCAACACTTTGTTGAGTTTTTTCCTTTGTTTCATTTTTATTTAACCCTCACCTCCCACCATAAAGAAGAGCCAGCTTCTGTAAAACTTGAGGTTACCTTAGGGCACACGTCCTACTAGCCTAAGGTATCCAATGACTCTGATGGTTCATCTGCAAAGATAATCCTCAACAATTTTCCTAGACACCGGGTGGGACATACGAAGCACCCTACCGCTACATTTCACCAAGTCAATGTTCTCTTGGTAAGATTCATCCTTTGGAGGCACACATAAGTGCATATGGTGACTCTTTTGGTCTTAATGATCCATTCTCTAATTTTTACACACCTTTCTTCCATTTATTTCCATTCATCTTTCTTTCCATACCTTTCATTTTCTTTCATTCTATGAAGTTGTATAATCACGACTTCATTCCTGCAATGGAATTCACACTTTCAGAATTACAATCAACCTCTAATGAGCTTCACAACTCCTCCAGAGGAACACGTGACCAGATTCAAAGCCACTATGCTTACCCATATGAGAAATGCCAAAATCAGTTTGGCTATGGAACCTATCAAGGACACGGGTATGCATATGATGACTACAGTCAGATGGAGGATGTTGGTCTACTAGAGAAAATCCAAAGAATGGAGGCAAGCATGGTTCAATCTCGGGCTACAACACAAATGAAGGCATTCAGGATAGGATGCAGGGCACCTTGTCCATGGGAAGTCCCTTTTCCTAGACATTATAGCCCATGGGAAAAGCTTGATTTCTTGGAGGAAATGTTGCCCCACTTACACGGTGGATCGAGGGTATTGAAACATATGATCAAAGTGCTAGAAAACCTTGTCAATGGTCATTCCCTCCATGCGAACAAGAAGCAACTCCAAATCCAAAAATAGGAGAACATTGGGATGAGTAAAATAAATTTAGAGGATTTGAATCATGAGTCAGGTGCACAAGAGATTGCAGATATCTCTCCCATTCATTCTCTCTAGAAATTAGAATTTTTGGAAGATTTTGAACTCACAAGCTTCATGTTTAAAGATGAAGCTATACATGATAAAAAATTTGTAGACTCAAAGACCATCATGCAAGAGGGAGAGACCGGAGGACGACGACGATGAGCTTGATTGGAGGAATGTATTGATGAAGAAGAACCCATGGAAATCACAACCTTTGCTACTACATCATTAATTCTCCAATGACAACAACCTACTACTCGTGACCATCCCCCCTAAATTATATTCAACAACTCTTGATGAAAATATAATCATTGAAGGATTTTTGCTTTACGGTCGAAAGAGTCCGGCATTCTTGATTGAATCTATCATGGAAGAGAAGGAAAAGGAAGACAAGGATGACACCAATTCTATACCAGTCATCAAGGCTAAGGATTAGTTGTTTTGCGGATGCGCAAGAAAGCCAAAATCAACATTCAAAGAACTCCTTTCAGGAAAGTTTGCAAGAAATCCTCATCTTGGAGGTGAAATTGAGCATTTGGAAAGCATAGTGGATCAAACCGTGCCCCATCAAAAATTTGGCTTCATCGTGAGCCAAGGAGAAGCCAACAACACTTGGTTATAATCACTTAAGAGCATGAGGATGACCTTTAAATCACCGGGGGTCAACTACAACACCTCCAGCTAAATAATAAGCATCTAAAGGAGGTATTTACTTTGTTTGTTGATACCATAGGTAGAGGGGTGAAAGTTTTTTTCACTCTTATTGCGGGCCATATCCATTTCCAAATTAATCACATGGCCACACTTTATAATGAAGGGAAGCTATTCCTCCCTGCCTATTTTAGTCTTTATTTAGCTTTTCTGGTTTGGTTAGTGTAGGAGTAGGAGTAGATTTGCTTTTAGCTGAAGAAGTGCGCTTGCACACTCCGCATGTCTTACTTGAGGCATGTATGATTTAATATTTTGTTAATAGCCTCCGTCTGTGTTACTCTAGGTGGTGCAATGCATCAGGTCCTTCATTATTTGCAGCAAGAAGATCCACAATTGCTTGTAATAATTGAAAACTTCAAATCAAACAAATGCAGAGCAACTAAAATTAGTTAAGGAGGTAATCGTATTGACTCTCTCTAGGAAAAATTGCAGCAAGCACACCTCTACAAGATCAAGCGGAAGCCCGATTAGAATCTACTCCATCCTTCAAACTCAAAATTATAGATGCGAGAATGAGTGAAATTCAATGTCAAAAACAATTTTCTACTCTCACAAAATCAAATTTTAAAGTTTCCTTATGAGAGTTGAAAAGTGCAAGGATCAGCTAAGCGGCTATAGAAGAAAAGCGAGTGGCACTTCAAATACTCGAAATTGAATTCTAGATCATATAATGATGATGATGTGGACTCCATGCCTAATGAATAGATACAAACAACTATTTTGTTCTATTTAGCAGGCTAATGGCCCCTGTGAGTCGCCAAACTATTATCTAATTTCCTCCATCGCCCACTGAAATTAGATAACAAGTAAATTACTATTGTGATTAATCAAGAAGCCCCTAAGTTAGCTCGGTTGTGCAAGAATGAGTTCATAAGCTTGATTGATGGTCTATGGATAATAACATAAGAAATGGATAGCCCCATCAACATTACGGTTGGTGGATTTGAGAAAACGTAGAGATAGCTCTTAAGATCTCGGACTAATGCGAGATGAGTCAAAACCTTCAGCAATATTGGGGAGGACTTAGCCAAATCATGGTGAAAAGAGGGAGGAAGGTGACTCAGCAAGTTAAAACCGAGCCAGGGATGAGTCAACTCAAAGAAAAGTAAAAGGAGTCACGGAAGGTGCCATGTGTCAGCCCAACACAGTTCCAAAAATGAGAGGGAGGAATGAAACCCCAAACTCCCACAAGACTTCCACGTGGAAATGATGGTGAGAGGACCATCATAGAAAGGGTCCTCGTATTAATGTGCAACGGGTTTCATATGAACTCATGGAAAGTAAAAGGAGCCACGAGAAGGTATCATGTGTCAACTCGATGCACTTTCAAAAGATACAAAAAGCAGAGACCCTAGAGATGCACTTGGCCTCCACGTAGAGCTTGGCATGGATGGACTTCAAACCTAAAAATAAAAATATTGATGGCATGTCAATACAACATGGGATTAATCATGAATCCACCAGAAGATTTAAATGCTCAAATCTTTTAAAAGATATGGAGAGGGAGAGGAAATTATTAACTTGTCTTTTCAGCAAAAGAGTTAAATGCACAGTCTCTGTAGATGAAGCAAGCTCGTGGAAACTCAAACTTTCCACGTACACTCAAACATCCATAATTTGAGCATCCCTTAATGAAATTGCACAAAATTGTTGTCATTGGAATCGTGGCTTAGACTCGATGCATAATAATCAAAAAATTGGATATGGATGAAGATTTGAGGGTGTATTCCTTAAAAAATGAGCCCAATTCAAGAGAGGTGGTTGGAAAGTGGTTGAGGATGCATTAAATGAGTATGGCCTTCATTTTCTCCAACTGCAGGTCATGGGGTAGTGTGAGGGAGATTTTATAAATCTATCTCTATCATTTCACCTCATTTATTACAATTGGCGGTGGTTGAAGGGGAAATTTCAAGATTGTTCTCTTCTCTTCTTCTCATTCTATATATTGTAAATTGGGGCTCATTATAAAAATATATCGCTAGTTAGTCATTTTTTTTTTGTCCTGTCTCTTCTCTGTTGGGGTTTGAACATGGAGCTCAAGCCTCCTTCCCACACTTTATAATGGAATTTATTTTGCCTCTTACTTGCCATTGTTATACTGTGCACAATTTTAAAGCAATATAATATGTCTTGTGATGCATTTTGTCCATCCTTTACGTGTTTTTATTATCTCTAATAGCCTTTATTCATTGTTGGTATATTGTGCATATTTCTAATGTCCACTACAGGTTTTGGAAGCTGTGATTAATGGGTTTTCAGTGGTATTTTTTGTGAATCTATCTTTGGACTCAGTGCATCTCGTCCACCCTTTTTCATTGCTCACCTTTTCCCCCATTTCTAGCAATTGGATTCTTGATTAATACCTTCTCTTCCGACGCATCACTTTGTTAATTTTTTTCTTTGTTTCATTTTTTTCTTTAACCCTCACCTCCCACAATAGAGAAAAGGTGGATTCTTTAAAACACGGAGGTTACCTTAGGACGCATGTCCCACTAATCTAAGGTATCCAATGACTCTAACGGTTCATCTGCAAAGATAATTGTCAAAAAGACACCATAACTAATTTCTAGGTGTGTATTTCCCTTTCGTTTGAGTGTGTTTTTCCCTTTTTATGTGTTGTGTGTTTCATTTCTTCATTGTGTGTGTGTGTGTGTGTGTGTTTTCTTCCTTTCTTGATATCTTTTACAAGTTATGAATGACTTTGTAAATCCCAACGGATAAGACAACTGGTAAACATATTATAAATTGAGATTCTTATATTTCTCATGTCATGTGCCTCTGTGTTCTTGGTCCATAACATGTCCCCAAGCTAGAGCCAATTCTTTTCATGTCTTTTTCAGGGGAAAGTTCACTAAGAAAACTAGAAAACCATACCACAGTGTCAAAAAAATTTAAATTCATACCTTCCCAAAACACCCCAATGTCAATTCATCCACAAGTACCAACCCTATCTTATCATCGAGTGACCCCTAATCGATTGTCATGTATTCCCTAGGTGATTTAGGACGGAAAAATCATTCAAGGAACTTCTGGAGCAAAGTGTTCAACAATGGAGTTTTGAGCCATTTTGGGAAGGGCTATCATCAACCTTCCTAAGACTAGTGCATCATCCCCGAAGTGGATAAAAAGGTCAAAAATCATCATAGAAGAGTATTGAAGTACTAGAAAAATATAAGAGTTTATTTTGGAAGATTCAGGGAAAGTTTAGAAGTTTTGAGCCAATTCACGAGAAACGGGTTTTGGTCCTAAAGGAGCCTACACCAGTGAAAGAGGACCTAAACTTCAAAGAAATATTCTAGGAGCTCCATAATGATTTGAAATCCCAAAAAGTATCAATATAAATAATTTTAAATAATCTACATGGTGGAACAAACAAATCAACTTGAAACCCCATTCATTTCTCTAGGAAGCTTGTTCTTTCGGTGTATATTTGGCGATCGTAAGAAAAAGGAGCCATTTGTAGGTGTTTCATGTAGAATCAATCCTTTGGACCATCATCATTCTTCTTAAAAATTCATTTTAATGTGAAATAATATAAATAAGTACCCAAAAACTCATCAGGAGCTCAAGATATGGCCTTCACAAGTTGGCTCCCAAGGTATGCTTTCCAACACTTAACCAATTTTACACCTAGACACGTGGCAAGTTGTGGTGAAGGCTCATTTTCACATCACCATTACACCTTTTCAAAGGGAAATGAGTTGTAAAAAATGTGCCTCACCCTCATTAAGTCTCGAGGTCACCAATATGACCCTGTGCTCACCTTCCAGCCCTCATTGACTAGTTTGACCTGCACACCTACCTACCCTTGCATGTGTGACACTTGACCACCTACCCAAAGGAGGAAAATTTTCTTGCACCCTTTGTCCATTTTTCAAAGGGACATGAGGGACATAAAAATGTTCCCCAACCTTTACATTACTCTTGATTCCTCATACGATCGTCAACCAACCCCAGGTGCTTCAGTTTAGCCCCCTCATCTAACTTACACAACTAACAAATGCACGACACTTGGCAAGAAGAGGTAAAGGAGATTATTCATGTCCCCTTTACACCATCTCTAAAGGGGAATAAGGGGCAGAAAAATGTGTCCTACCCTCCCTCCTTCCATTTCAAGCTTATAAATAGCGGGGACTTAGCCATTTTCATCATTTTCATCCCCCACACCTCCAGATGTTGCCAAAATGCTTACAATTTTTTCCAGAGATCAAATCCAAAAAAAAATATTGACCAATCCCATGAAGGCTTCCATAATATAAAACAATAAAAAATAAAAATAACGGATTCAAATGAAGAAGAAATGAATATTTTTGTTGGAAAACCTCGAAGTCACTGGGAGAAGAATTTCTCATATCTCACAAACCACAGAGATGGATCAAGAAATATTTTTGCATTCGTCAAGTTTTATAGGCACCTAAAATATCCCAAAATAATCTTTCACATGCACGAAGTGGATTTTTTCAGTGAAGAAACCCCATGTTTCCTACAAAAAAAAATTGAATTTTAAAATCTTTCAAATCGGCAATCGGGTGAAGCTAAAAATATGGAAGAGAACTATTGGGAAAAAACCCACATCAAGAAAGTTTGTTTCATCATGAACCTGAGTTCCACAAATCCACTTATAAAAATAGTAATCTTTTTTACATGGGTGTTTGCTATTTTTGTTAAGTCACCACGGTATAAGCGATTGTGACGAAGATGGTACGCACTAAGGATGAATAGAAGGACATATTGATTGATCATTGTCTAAAACAATGAAATTTGTCACTTACTAAAAATAGTAAGGCTCCTATATGGATACTTGCCATTTTTAGTAAGTCATCCTAGAAAGAAATCAAGGAAATAATAGTATACACAGGGGTAGTCATACAAGCTAATCTCTCAATGTGCGATCAAAAAGGGAAAAAATCATGGTTTACTAAAAATAGTAAGTTGTCTCTTAGGAACTTACTATTAATAGTAAGTCATACCAAAACAACAATTTCCATAGAAGGAGTGCATAGAGGGGTAATCATTCAGGCTAACATCATTAGTTGGGGTGCATAAATGAAAATTATGACACTTACTAAAAATAGTAAGTTGCCTTTTCCAAATATAGTAAGTGTCAAGGAAACATGAAGTTCAAATTCACAAGGTTAAAACCAAGCAAATAGTCTCTCTTATCAGAATATGTTGAGGTAGGTAACATTGATGTCACATATATGTATCTATATGATCTTAAGTCGTGCATGTTGGTGACTAAAAGGGGAAAATCGAAGACAATTTGTTCACAAGTGGCTTGTTTGCGGTGGTGGAAATCTGATGTCCATATAAAGCATTGAGTTGTTCTTAACCTACTCACATAACTATGAACTCGATACATAGACAATTTGGGTGAACAACGAATGGCCATGGCGGTCATTTCCCTAGAGCTATCTCACTTACATTACAAATTCCCACCTCGGCCAATATGGCAATCATCACAAAAGAAAAGGTTGTGAATGAATGGAATAACATAGATGTGTATCTGCAAGGAATCACACTAGGCTCATGGATGAAGATAGAAATAAATCCTTCTAGAATGCAAAAGAACCTCTCAAGGTGTTAATTTCACGAAGTTTTTTGGATGTAATCACCCTTCTCAAGTAGGTGATGGGAGAAGCAAACACAAGGGATTTTCAAGATTGGATGGCACTCTTCATCCTACTTGATGACTGAAGGAGATCAAAAGATAGATTGGGGCCAAATAATAAGTGACAACATGCATCGTCAATTTCTCCAAGTGCCTATGATAAATAAATTCTTCATGAATTCCTACTTGGTGTATCTCATCGCTAGATCAAGGCCATTCAAGGATTGGCCCTCACTGAACATCTTTGCTAAAGTCCCGACATTTGAGAAGTTCCCTCAATTGGTGTTGAGAGAAAGTCACTGACATTTCACCCGTGTGAATGATGCTTTCACAATGTTCATTGTCAGAAATATGGAGGGTGATTTGTATGTGAGAATGTCACCACAGGAAGCATCCTTGATCAAAAGATATGGCTCCTATTTCATCCATTTTCCACTTTCTCCTACATTCGATTCTCTCGAATTCAATCAAGCCCCACTAAGGTTACTCCGATACCTTAGTGATCAAATAGTGTAATTTGATATCTGCTTGCAAGTGAACAATATACCTAAGAACCAAAAGAAGAATCTTGTCTCGTTTCCCATCTCCCTCAGATATTTCATGTGTAATAATGTCAATGATGCATCCCACTTGGAGGCATCCTTCACACACCTAAATATGCACCCATACATTCCCACAAGAAAATTTGACATATGGGTTGATGAAGATACATTTCATGTCCCAAAGTTGTACCATGTTCCACAAGTAGAATATTATTAGGTTAACTATGTCGATGACTTCAATGTGTGAGAGAGAGACCATATAAGGATGATGGTATGAGAAATGAATAAGTATCAGTTCCCATGGTACAAAGAGGGTCTACAGGATGATGGAACTGAACTTTATGATCCAGAGTATGAGGTAGTCAAGGTTTACCCCTTTCCTCAGGTGAATTGGCATGTCCGCAAGTTTGGTGACATCATGGAGTAGACAGAGGAGCTAATCAAGAGAATGAGGGAATGGTTCCAAAGGAAGAAGTCATTTCCATTCAGTCACAAATTATCCCCACAACTTAGAAGCAAGCCTCACAATAGTCGACATCAAAGGTGGTAGAGGTTACTTCGAGTTCGGGCCACTTTAGAGCAAGCTCAAAATGAAAACTTGTAGAATTGGAAGATCATTGTCATGAGAAGTCACCTAAGAGAGTTATAAAGGAATAAGATCTTGTAAGTTGAGAGACACATATTGAGAAAGAAAACACAGTTAAAAACCCTTTTTCTAAGCAACCATAAGATTTTCCACCTCCTTTTAACATTATTTCCTCTCCTATCCAGGAGATATCTCTTCCACTTGAGTAGGAAACAATTGATATGCCAATCGCATAGCCTAAATCTGATGAAATGTTCCCTTGGATGAAGGATATAATTGCATAAGAAACACGTACCATCCACCAAGTCATTGTCCCTAATTTTCAAGTAATAGCATCTTGGGCTAAGGGAAATAAAATAAAAATTGATCATGTAGCCTCATGCTTCTATAGTGGAGAAACAAGTGAACAATACATCAAGGTGGCATGACCCAAGGTGATCAAGCTAATGGATGAAATGACATTGGTTGATTACGAGATGAGCACAATTCCACTGGGACCCAACTACTCATGAAGGATATTTACACATGTACCAACAATCTTCTCACTCGCTGGTGGTGGTAAGGAACCAAGAGAAGTACAAGAAATGAATCAAAAAAATAAAAGAAGCAGTACGGACTCTTTCATCATATGTACAACACCTGGTGGATTCAAGTGTTTCAACAATCCTATCGAGGAAGAATCCATAAGAAACTTCAATCCAGAATCCATCAAGGAAGACACAAGAGTTTACAAGATAGGGATGGGCTAATGGTGAATGGACATGTATAATTTTTGAGAAAGGAAAGCCATTGCTTTCATGAGGCAGTTAAACTCTTCACATACATGTGTGAACTGCGCAATAAGGCATGAAGGATTAGAAGACCTGGAAAGAGAAAAATATCACTTGGACCCTCTTCATCCATTGGTAATGGAAATGAGCGACACTCACTCTCAAATATTGATCAAATAAAATATTTTTGATACTCCTTTAGAGGACTTGTCACGAGTGTGGAAAAGGGAACTAGAGTGTAGGTACGAGATGATCAATCAAGTCATCATAGAGTTGGATGAGAAAATAATATAGGAATACAAGTTGCGGGATAACATCAATCACCAAATTCAAAAATTGGAGTGTCTTCGATGAAGAAAGAATAATGACATATGAGTTAGTTGGACCATTTGAGGAATATGTCAAGAAAGAGGCTGGAAAACCCATTATCTTTCAATAAAGATACTCTAGAGTCTCTAGTTGGAATTAGCGTCGCCATCACACTCATATAGAGACCCATTATCTTGGTTTGAAAAGTGCTAGAGACATCAACAAGTGTTTCAGATGGTTGGACGGAAACTCTAAGCTACGTGCATATTCCTAATGTTGATGAAAGTAGAACATGTTGCGGCTCAATTTAGTAAGGAATTCAAGGGAATTAAGATCTTTTCAACAACATGGGATATAGATCGGTCAGATCCTCTTTCTTTCTCTCTCTCTCTCCTTTTCTCTTTCTCTCTCTTCAATTTTCTAATTCTTCATTGGGGATGCACTTTTTCATATGTCTTTAATGTAATTAAAAAGTAACTTTAGGTTTCTAATGTAAAAGTCACCTTTATGTTATAAAAAGGGACTTAATGTTTTCTAGGAAGGTGAAATTTTTTAAGTTGTATAAAGACATATGAAGGGTCATTGGGGGTAAATGAAGAGTTGTAGCTCTTCTTATAAAATGTAAAGGCTTCCCATTTCCAAAGGGTTGCAAATTTTTGAGTTCATGAGAGAGCATTTTCTTATTTCCTTATGAAAGAGAAAAGAGTTAGCCAATTCTTCCACTTCTCCCCTCCATGTTTCATCCATTCTCATGTTATGTACAACCTTGTTGAGATGCTAATAAAGGAAGAAGTTTCAGTTTTCCAAGGCATATGAATGTGTGCATCTTTGTATGCATGGTTTCCTTTAGCCAATAGTATCAAAAGTTTTTTTTCTTCTCATAAATGTGTGTTGAAATTTCTAATTAGTGTGTGTAGGAATCTTATATTCTACCCACAACATTAATTCCCCTCCCTCTTTTTCTCACTCCCTTTCCCACTCTCCAAGAAAAGTCTTCTCTACAGGTAACCAAGCTTTTGTTGCAGGGTTAGTGGAGTGCCCCTATTTGATCCCAAGTCAAAATGCCACAGAGCAAGTCATTTCGGTGCACATATAAACATGGTGTTTCACCGTACAAGTAGAGGAATCATATTCCCATAATGTTGGTAAAAGAAGTCTATAGATTTTTCCATCTAAAAAATTTTCTCGCCAACAATTTTTAGTGCCTGCCATGGGGTAGACTTAGCATATCTGCACCTAAAATACGACCTCATAAAATTCAAAAAAATCACAAACTTCAAAAATAAAAATAAAAATGGAAGTTAAAAAGTCACATGATCCTTATGCCTCAAAACCATGGATATTCCAGGTAATCCTCCTATTGAAAGACTTGAGTTATTGTTCCATATTTCTTCATACTTGAGAGAGGCTATCGACATAACGGGAAAAGTTTCACTCAATACTTCATTGCCACAAGAGTATTGGACCTTGAAGAAGAACGTGTCGTTGAATTAGAAAGAGCAAGGCAGATTCAGGCACCACAAAGAAGAGCATAAATTTTTAAGTTGGCGGATAGAATATACGCTCATCTACAAAGATAAAGACAAAAATTGACCCTATCTTCGGAATAACTTCAACAAAGACAAGAGATTCTCAGAAATCCAAGGTCTCCCCTTCATCAAGAAAACATCCCCATCATAATTCTAAGATTCATCAACCCATTGTATGTTGAAGTTTCAAAATCAATGAGAACCTTGAATACTTCAATGATGTGGATATCGAAGAAGAAGCTCGAGAAAGAGAAGAAAGAGTTGAAGCTGAGATAAGAGCTCAAATTGAAGAGATTGAAAGAGCTCAAGCTAAATTAGACACAAGTGCAGCGGTAGAAGCCGTGACCTTAGAAATATTGGAAGCCAAGATCAAGGAAAAATGGTGAATTGTGAAGATAATAGACCAAATGTACCATGGGGTGGAAATAGTGACCCACTTTCACTTCCACAACTGCTCCAGGAGCTACCATGGGGTTAAAGGAATAACTTCCTAAAATTTATAAGAGATGGTTCCCAAATCCATGAGGAGCACATACTAGCATTCATCACCACTTGCGGTGTATTAGGTATGGAACACGAGGATGTATCTATCAATTTTTTTTGGAATCACTGCAAGAGAAGGTTAATGGATGGTTCTATATGTTACCCGGAAGGTCTATCACATTCTGGGAAGATATAAGGAGTAGATTTGAGCACATGTTCAAGACTATGGATGACTGTCAAGACCTCTTGGTCCAATTGGAGCAATTGAAGAAGGAGCCTTCGAGTCAATGAGATATTTTATAGCCAAATATAACTGGATAATTAGAAGGATCCCTGAAGATTTCATGCCTCTAGATAACAATCTGAAAATATTTTCTATCGGTGTTCTACCGAGGAGAAGTTGGTTTCTTCCTCAGAAGATCCCAACCTAGGGACTTGAAATAAGCACAAGATTATGCAATCAATACGAAGACAATTTAATCTTATGCGGAAAAGTGAAGGGCCCTAATGGAAAACATAAAGTTGAAAGTTCAAGCTCAGCTCTCACTAATCCAATGATCCAAAAGATGGCTAATGATATGATTTCCTTAAAGAAACAACTATTTCAAATCACCATGCAAAATGCTCCAAGGAATCCTAATCCTCCAAATCAACCAAGAATCACTATGCCCCCTCGTTGACTCGCTCTCGAAGAATCACCGTAAATGTTGCATTTGACACCGATGAACCAGAGGAAGAAGAGAAGATAGAGGAACCTGAATAAGAATATGTAGGTGATGATGAGAACTATCTTGAGGTCAAAGAAGTTGATGGTGAAATGTAAAATGGCCTTGTTGCATATGTTTCGAGAAGAAAAGACGATGAGGATGAAGAAGCACCAAGTTTATCATGTGTGGTGTTCACTTGTGCAAATTCAAAGAAAGGAGCTTCACCTTCAATAGCCACGAAAAAGAAAAAGAAATAATATCCCCCTGTGGAAGTTCCACAAAACAAAATTATTAGCAGAGGATCACCACTACCGCCTTTGATGGATTCGGCCAAAGAGAAACCAGACCCACTAGTTGCCAAGAAGCCTATCGTTGCATCAAGTAAGTCCTCCAGTTCTTCCCCTAGTACAAAAATTCCTAACAATACTCCTTCTCCAAATGTTACTCCCATAAAATCATCCAAGCTACCCACGAAGCCTACTACCCCACCTCCTTCTAAACTTGTTACCTCACTGTTAAGGAGAATCAAATTCCCAAGGTAACAACACCTTCGCCATGTAAATATTTTATCATTCCTAGGACATAAAATCCACCCACTATGACTCCATTTGATTATGTGGAACACATGAGTAAAACCAAATTCTATATCACAAAGCTAGAATATTTGCAAACACACCCTTCCCAATTTGATAGGTTTGTTGATGTTGTCCAAGGTGGTAGTGTTAAAGTAAAAGCTCAAATTCTAAAGGCATACTACCCACACCATCTACACCTCCCTCTTAGAACATGTTGGCACTTAGTGCATCAAAGACTAATCAAGTGGAATCTTTCTATCTATCTCTTTTAGTCAAATGCTACCAATTGAATAATTGTATCATAGATTCTAGAGCCTCTGACAATGTCATGCCGTCAAAGTAGCCAACTCCCTAGGACTTATCATGACTGTGCAAGTGGCTCTTATTATTCAATGGAATCCAAAGAAGTGCCATTGGTAGGAAGAATCAAAGATGCACATGTGGTGGTGTGCAGGACTTCCTAGAGAAGAAATTGTTGCGAACTATTTTGCTAGTTGACATTCCGACTTCTTTCGGAATGCTTTTGAGTAGGATTTTTTTAGAGATTAGGGTGGAGAAATAAAAATGTATTGGTCATCTACAACCATTCTTTGAAGGTATAGATGAAGAATTTTCTACTAGTGTGAAAGATGAAATACATATTCCAAAATTCGATGACACGAGAGTAAACATCTTATTCAAGAGAGTGGGTTAGGAAACTACTTCTTCACACGAGAAGGATGAGAATATCCCTCTCCTCATAGAAGAGGAAGAAGATAAAATATGGACAATGTAGTTTGATGGTAGTCATTTGAGTGTTGGATTAGGAACAAGTGTTGTTTTAAGCTCCCCTTCTAATGAGTCGTACCCATTTGCCTACAAGTTGCAATTTGATAGCACAAATAACACGGAGAGTATGAGACTCTTCGTCTAGGAATGGATGTAACAGAAGACATGGGAATCAAGAAATTAAGATTTATGGGCGTCTGCAAAGGTGATAATGAAATATGTTAAGGACCAGTATCAAGTGAAGAATCCAAGACTATGGCACTATAGAAATAGAGAATGGGACTGCATCAAATCTTTTAATGCTTTCTCAATTCAAGTAGTTCCTTGGGAACAAGATGAAAAGACATATTCCCTTGCAGTATCAGCCTCATTAGTAACTCCTCACCTATCTTTTGGTAAAGATTAAGTGATAATGGAAACGGTGTTCGAGGCCTAACGTACTTGATAATTTGAATCATTGTGGTGTGTTTAATGATGATAATCAACTCCTTACCTCTTGGATCAAAAGGATAATTTCAACAATCTATTTTTTAAAGGAAGTGGAAAAAATCCACGCAAGGAATCAATAGATGAAGGAGAAAAAGAATGAATTGAAGGAGTTTACAAGGAAGGAGTGATCAAACTAAAATGGAATAAAATACTTAAAGGCCTCATCTCTCTAGAATAACTCTTTGATAAGCACGACAATGATTAATTCAAGAGAAGGCTAAGTAATCTCTCGGTGCCCCGCCAATTTTGTAAAAGAAAACAATGGTACCAAGGAACATTCAAGAATGGTCAACATTGGAAAGTGTTGTTGCCCTAAAGAAAAGAGGAGATTTGTTTCTTTTCTCAAGAAGTATCCAGATGTCTTGGCCTAATCTTATGATGATCTTAAGTCCTTCCAAGTGAAGGTAATGCACTATTTAATTCCCTTGAAGTCGGATGATGTCAAGCTATTTAGGAAAAAATAGAGGCCATATAACCCAAAGAAAGCATACACCATCAAAGAGGATGTTATGAAGATGCTCAATGTAAGTATCATCTTCCCTTCTACATGGGTAGAAAACATTGTACCAATGCGAAAGAAGAATGAAATATAAGGATATGTGTGGATTTCTGCAATCTAAAACGAGCCTCCGAAGGATAATTATCCTCTCCCGATCATGGATCACATTCTATAGATAGTCATGGGATCCGAAATGCTCTCATTTCTTGATGAATTTTGGGGTATAATCAAATTGAGGTAGCAGAGGAAGATCATACCAAAACAGCCTTCACAACACCATGGGGCACTTTTGCATACAACAGAATGCCTTTTGGCCTAATCAATGTAGGGGTAACCTTTCAAAGAGCGATGGATCTTGCCTTCAAGGATTTTAAGCAGTACATTGTAATATATCTAGATGACCTCACAGTCTTCTCAAAAAGGAGAGGAGACCATATTCACCACCTAGAACAGGCACTCATAAGGTGGAGAAAGCATGTCATATCCCTGAACCCAAAAAGTGCATCTTCAAGGTCACATAAGGTAAGCTATTGAGTACGTTGTAAACAAGCAAGGAACAAGAATCGATCCTAAAATATTACAAGTAACTCAAGCACTATCTTTTCCCACAAGAAACAAGGGAGTTCATTCCTTCTTCGGAAAAGTCAATTTTCTCGACACTTTTTCCTTGATTTTGTATAATTGACTAAGCATATCACGACCATGATGAAACCCCAAGCCAACTTCAAGTGGAATGATGATGGAAAGATAGTTTTTAAAGCAATAAAAGGAGCCATTTCTAAGGCCCGACTCTAGTGTGCCCCGACTTTGATAAATAATTCATCATGTACTTTATGCTTTAGATCATACTCTCTATGTTATCCTTGTTCTAAAAAATGATGAAGGCATGGAAGCACCTATTGCCTTCATGAGTTTCCCATTGAAGAAACACGAGTTAATCTACAACTAAGCTGGAAAAACATGCCTACGTGGTAGTCAAGAACGTAAAAATTTCAGGTTACGCCTACTCAAATCCACACGGTGGTAATGGTTCCCGCTGTAATCAATTCCATGTTGACTCGGTAAGATCTTGGGTCAAGAGGGTAAATTGGGTTGAGAATATTCAAGAGTACGAATTAGAAATCTGACCTTCCAATTTTGTGCGAGGAAATGGTTTGTCCAAAATAATTACAAAAGAAGAATTTCTCAAGTCCGAACATGGTGAAAAGGATTTCCCTTGCATTTAGTGTTTTAAATACCAACCACAAATTATTTTCACGAACACCACCGATGAGTGGTATGCTGACATTTCTTGCTACCTAACCTATGGTGAATGTCCTTCTCACTTTGAATAAAAGCAGAGGAGAACATTTAAGCTAATGACAGTGAAGTTTGTAATTTGGAACCATGCACTCTACAAAAGAGGTCTCAATGGATGCTTTCTTAGGTGTGTAGATAAGGAGCAATAGGAGAAGTTTTTAAGAGCATATCATGACCAATCCTATGGCAGAATTTTTTCAGTGATGTTCACTGCCCATAAGATTCTTTAGGGAAGATACTATTGGCCTACCCTCTTTGCAAACACTCAATAGTGGGTTTCCAAGTGCGAAGCATGTCAATAATTTGTTGGGAGGCCATAGCTCATAGAACTTCCCCTCACTCCAACCGTTATTGGAGAACCATTTCGATTAGTGGGGATTTGGACTTCATTGGCACTTTTAATCCCCATTCAAGTATTGGTCTCACATATGTGCTTACTACAACAAATTATTTCACAAAGTGGGTGGAAGCCATCCCAGTCAAACAAGCCAACACTGAAATGGTATGCAATTTCATAAAGTAGAATATCATCATCCGTTTTGGATTCCCACAAAAGATTGTGGTGGAAAATGTCACCTATTTTTCCTTAAGGAGTGACTAAATTATGTTATGGCTATGGAATTTCCATATATCATGCATCAAATTACTATCTGCAAGGCTGGTCAAGTTGAGTTGAATAACAAGAAAATCATGACCATAGTTCGCAAACTTGTAGATGAGAACCAAAGAAATTGGCACAAGAATTTGTACGATGCATTATGGGTAGATAGGATAACGCCAAAGAAATAAATTGGCATGTCACCTTTCCGGTTGCTATATGGAATTGAAGTATAGACTCCCATTACGGTCAAGATTATAGCTCTCAAGTTACTCCAACGAATAAAAGATGAATAGTACAAGGATTCAATTGACAAAAAGAAAAGAAAAGAAAAGTAAATAAAAGTTACGAAATAAAATTTAATGTAGTAAAGGCCTTCATGGATCAAGAATATGATCTATGCTTTTGAGAAATAAGTATTTGGAGTTCTAAATTTTGGTTTGCATATGGTTTCTTTCATCCATATTGATTCCAAATACAACCATATCACATAGAGTGTCGAAGATAAGGGAATTATGTTGAAAATTCAACACAAGGTAAGTATCCCTTTACCATACATAATCTATTTTGTGCATGTTATGATCATGTAGATTGGATATTCCATACTCTTTATGTTATAGCACATGATCATTACCATTTGATTTATTTTTATATTTACTTTGTTATGACCCTTTCCCATTACCACACTTTATGACCTAAAAACCACAACTTTTACTTATTACATAGTTTATGTTGATTATCGAGAGGTTCTCTTCCCTTATCTCTTAATAGAGATTGTATGTGTAGGAAAAACTACTAGAACCATCAAAACCCTTAGCTATAATATGGTTTATCTATACTAAAATAAAAATGATATTCATTTGATTAAAGCCTACATATTACATTAGAGATTGTCTTGTATATGTGATGCATCTACATTCACCTTATACCTTTTACATATTCATAGGCTTGCATATGTTAAGACTCGTTTATATGACCAAATTCTAGTGAACTAGACACAAATCTTACCAAACTCTCTAGGTGGGAATCTTCACACATCCTCAATTTTTATAATTTTCAATCTTATCTCTTATCACATCATCTTCACCCTAAATAAATTAATGTCAATCTTATATGAGTATTACACCAACATTAGTTAAGCCATTTTTATTAATTTAATCTACATTTTCTTCTCAAATTTGTAACTTAATATTTTTGTTTTCCTTAATTTCAAACACGACACCTATTGCGGGATTCTTAGTAAACATTTCCCACTTTGGATTTTGTAACGATTGATTTTTTATTCCCTCGATAAATAATAGAATGGTCAAGAACAACATGTCTCGGTAAAATTTTAAAACAATTGATCCACCCATCGATGAAAAATTATTGAAATTGATAATACTTTTAGAAAACACTCAAGGTCTATAAGAAGATCTTGATAGAATATTCAAAATAATTGACAAAAACTTACAAATTTCTTGAGAAATATCCCTTATTGTAGTATGGATGGGATCTCCTCAAATTTCTAGCCCTTAGTATCCATCTCAAGTCTTGTACTCATCAATAAGTTAATGATGGATGTTGAAACTAGTGCCTCACTTCTTAACGTATTCAATGCATTCCTAGCCCAAGTTATCAACCTGGATACTATCAAAGTGCTCTATAAGTCTTGGACCAAATTGTTTAAATGCACAAAAAAACTAGAAACAACATAATTTAAATGGCCTTTTGAGAACCTTCTAAATAATGCCACCCCTTATGGACTCAAACAAAAAATATCTTCCTAATCTTTAATTCAAAAAAGTACTTCAAAACTTGCAAAATGAATCATTATCACCTTACTTTATAGCCATGGTTATTGTAAATACTTCCCCAACTATCACATGCAATGGTTATTCCATTCTACTATAAATATCAAAGCATTTAGTAGCCTCTATAATGTTTTTATTAAAAAATACATATGAAACTTTTGGAATGATATTCAACTATGTAAAAGGTTGAATACCATTGTGAATCCAATATATATAAGATGTTGGTCTCAAAGAGGTATGAGGCTATAGTAAAGGGTGTGTAAAAATGAGGCTATCCAATGGATCTATATGGGAATTTAAACATAAAATATATAGAGAAAAATAAGGTGGAGGACCTTACTAAATTGGGGGAGTCGTTAGATGTTAAAATAAGAACTATAAATATGAAGGTTCCACTAGGTGTTAGAGCAAGATATATAACAATCATGTAAATATATAAATAAATGTCAACAAACATGCACTATAATATCAAATACTTGAAATATTTAACTTTCAAAAAATTTACCAAAGTGAAAAAGAAATAGGTTATACTCCATGTGTAGTTACGCAAAGCTATGAAAAAATATTTTAATCAATTTTTTTTTATTATTGGTAAATGGTTTTTTGGGGGGGACCATATCCGAGAATGGTTTTGAAGGGGACCATACCCCGAAAGACAGAAAGGCTCAAAATTCAGATGCAACGCAAGGAGTATAGACAAAACGGCCTAGAATCCAGGAAGGACAATGAAGCACAATCGTAGTGGAAAAAATGTCACAAGAAGCCCAAAGATAACACGAAAGCAAGTTCATAATAGTTTCCGACCCACAACACAACAAACAACCACAAAATGACTGTAAAACAAAGACTAAAATAGGGATGGCCTAAAAACCACCAAAAATAGTTGAAACCCTGAGTTAGCCAAGAGAAGGATACACTACTAGAATCGTTTGCCCCGACTATGGGTCATGACGGAATGAACCGAATGCGGAGCTTTCTTCTTAACACTTGTCCATCCATCATCGCCTTCGTTCGGGACAAATATGTCCACCTTCCCCAGATTCTCATTGTGAAAAGTGAATGTTTTGTCATCCTTGGGGAGGGGACCCACCACCTTGGTAGCAATAACGGTGGTACCAACTTGTCTCTTAATCAAATATTTTGCATAGCTACACATTTTGAATAAAAATTTCAGGATTTTGGAGTATTTTCAAAGCTCAAAGAATCTTGACAATATCCCTCTAAATTGAAACTATAAATTTTAGAAAACATATTATATTCCTAAATGGGAGGATACCAGAAAAGTGGTACACACTTGAGTTGGATTGCACCATCTAATTGGCTCACCTGGATCGATAACATCACAATCAATTTTCAATGTTTGATTCTCCACTTGATTAGCACACCTAGAGCTAGTGCATGACACGAAGGACTTCTAGGAGTTAGTCGATTCATTTGGTCCGCCCTAAGTTGAGGCGAAAGCGCTAATGATGAATTTTGCCTTCTACAAAATGCAACGAACAATTGTATTTTTTGTGCATGGGCATGTACGCAAAAATGGGGGGAAAAAGGGCCCAAAACACATTTAATGGGCATTTTGAATGTAATGCACTCATTTTATGGTTTGGTAATTCTAAGCCATAATGTGAGCATGTTTTTTACTATGTAAAAATGATTTTTCACTAAGAAAATAATGCAAGCGTTTTTTTCTTTCGATTGAAAACCACCCACACTTTGGATTGGATATCTAAGCATAGTAATTGGAATGTCTATTTCGTGATTGAATTTGTGTTTTACCAAAAAAACATAAAAATCTCGAGTGTATGCCTTGTTTTCTCATGTGCTTTAAGAAAATATTCCTAAAATATATAAGTATGACGTCAAGCTCAATCTTATATTTGTGTCAATGTATTTATTTCTATAATATGAATAGTTTAAGGTTTTCATCCTTAATTTCTTTAGTGGTGTCTTCATTTTTCACCAAAATACGCACATTTTTTTACGTAATTTTTATCTTCTCATCTAAATTTCAAAAAAACACATTAATGTGATCTACTATCCATCTACACACATTAAAAAGAAGAATTGATTTGTGTTTATTTTTCTCAAAATTAGGGTAGTGTACACATGATTGTTTAGTTTTCGAGATGTGTCTGTGAAAATTAGTAAAAAATAATATACTCATTGAAAATTTAGGAAAAATAGTGGGACCTAATAGACAATAGTAGCCAACTTAATGATGAAAGGATTTGTAAAATAATTTACGAAACTCAAACAATTGGAGGTGCACATGCCATACTATGTTATATTTTTGACATAAAATATGACCACTTTGTGTACACAACACATTCGACCCTCTTAATCTCCACCATTTAAATAAAATTGGTAGTTTAGAAACTAGATTCGAGGACTACGATTCTTGTTCTTAACAAATTGTTAAAATTTAAACATAAACATGTCAAATTCCTTATTGAAGTTCAATTTTTTTTATTTTAGGAAAAAGTGGCCACTTTTGAACCCCTTTTGGTCCTCAATTTCCATGTACATACCCATAACTCATGTATCTCATCATCATAGTATCTCATTGTTGCGCACAAAATACCCCTACTTTTTACATAGAAAGCGAGGACCCTCTTGAAATTTGGTAGGAAATTATTAATCTAGTGCTCACTTATGAACATATTAATTTGTAAGTGATTTATAACCACTTAGGGATATTGGTGAGTGCGTTATAACAACTCGAATGTAGGAAATTTGTAAGATATTTAGTCGAGTTAGTTTCATATATTCTAGAGAAACGACAGCCTATATATTAAGCTATTTTGTTGTGCTTGTGTATACACATGGATATTATATTGTTTTATGTTAATTCCTTGTGTAAAACTGGTGTGTATTCTTGATTTGGTATCGAGAAGCTATGGATCCATGATATATTATATAGGGAAACTATGTTTCTATTCACAATTTCCTGGTTAATGAGAGAATGATTTTGTGAAGTGTCTTTATATTTTTTAAAGTTTTGTTGATATTCTGTATTCTTTCCCAAGGGTGTTGTTATTTGCTAAAATGGAACGATGAGTGAGACTACATCATTACATCAGATCTGGTATTTTCTACATTGAAGCTTGGTATCTCTGTATTGTATTGAAATCAGTGATGATCTACATTGCTACTGATCGTGAATTTGCATTTGACTCATATAGTCAACATCGTCTAAAATTGCATTTCTCATATAATCAGTTATTCCTAAGATCTGGTGCAATTGGAACGCAAAGAGGAAACATATATTAGATTGGCATATTCATCTACCCTCGAGGCCATTTGATGTTTTCATTGCTTAAATTGTCACATGCACCATCTTATCAATACATTGGCCTATCAAAGTTAATCCCAGTCGGTCAATAAGCTGATCTCCCCCTGTAGATACGGACTTTCACTTATCTCCGCAGACATTTACATTGCAGTCTCCTTGTATATCATTCCCGCTGCCTCCTCACATTATTGTTTGGTATTCCATTCACATGTTACGTTGCAGCTCAACTCTGAGAGATGATTCTTGTGCATTGCCTTATGTGAAAGATTTGAGCACGAGAGTATTTATATCAGTCTGCAGGAAAGAAAATTGACGTCTCCACATGATCCGTCCACACTTCAACGCATATTTCAATGATTAGTTCTGATCTCTCACCCATTTTCATTAATTTCAAAGCTTTCTTGTGTTGGTAGAAAGTCAAAAGAAGATTGGTATTCACCTCTCGCGTTAATTATATTGTCTTTGTCTCATGTGTAGTTTCGAAAAGATCATATTTAAAATTCTTGCATTAATTTCTTGGTGGTTTTTAATAATATTCAATAGTGTCTTTACTTTTCAAGTTAGAGTTGTGATTAATGTTAGTTTTTAATTAAAGATCATTGGAGATATTTTTGGGGTCATCTAGTCTATAGTATTTATGTATTGTCTTATCATTCATCATTTTAAGTCATGTACTATTGTTTAGGTGTTAACAAGTCACATGTTTTAATTTGTTATAGTAAATATTTAATCAAAACAAGTTTTAAGTCTTTATAATATTGTTAAGAGTGTTAAAATTAAATTTTATTGATTTTATGTCATTTTAGTTGTTGTCAAAAGTTTTAGTTGAATTTTCATGGTCATTTAATTTGTCAAGTTTGTCGAGTCAATATGTGTTTGGTTAATGTTAAACTATCAAAACTCACGTCATTGTCAAAATCCAAAAATAAATAAATAAATTACCTTACGGACACATTTTTCGTGTTGCACGACATCCTAAGCAACCATTGAACCTCAAAATCCAAATTTGTTGAGTTAGCACTTCATACTGGAGGACAGAGGCAAATGGAGGTTGGAGGTCAATCAACGACATCTCGTCAATTGCAGCGATGGGGTCGCATGTATATCGTGACATTTTTGTGGTGATCAATATTTGCTTTCAATTTGTATTCTTGTTTGAATAAGTGGAAATTTCACATTGAGGGGGGAACATGATCCAATGTTCCATTTCCAATTTTTAGTTTGTGTGTATGAGCAACATAATTCAATAGATTTTCCTATGTTATTCCCTGTAGTGAGATAATGATGAGAGCTGATGATACTACTACAACATCATGATATTATGGTTGTTGGTTATCCATTTTGAAAACCATCCCGAAGGTTTTTTGGTTATCCTGAAAACAAAACCATCTTTGTGGGTGTTAGTCATCCTTTGAAAAATTATCTAGAGGTTGTTTTCTTTGTCCTAAAAACCATATGTTGTGTGGTTGTTGGTTAACCACGTGGAAAACCATCCAAAGGTTGTTTACTGTCTTGTCTAGAAACCATCAAGATCTTGAGCAAGCTACGAAGCGTGCACGTTACATTACAAGGTAGGTTTTCCCCATGTTCACATTAAGGGGAATGTTAAAAAATTATTAATTTAGTGTTCACTTATTCGTGTTAATTTGTAAGTGATTTATAATCACGTACATGGATATTGGTGAGTGAGTTATAACAACTCACGAATATAGGAAATTGGTAAGATATTTAGTTGAGTTAGTTTCCTATATTCTAGGAAACTACAACCTATATATTAGGCTATTGTATTGTGCTTGTGTATATACACAAATATTATATTGTTTTGTATTAATTCCTTGTGTATAATTGGTGCACATCTTCTTGAAAATTTAAAAGATCATTAAAAATTTTATTTTATGAGTAAATGGATGCTAAACCAAATGAAACAAAAAACTTTAGAAGAGAAAAAATGAAACAAAAGAACCTCAAATTGATTATTTATGTTTGCAAACTCTCCTA
This sequence comes from Taxus wallichiana var. yunnanensis, assembly GCA_018340775.1. NCBI lineage: Eukaryota > Viridiplantae > Streptophyta > Pinopsida > Cupressales > Taxaceae > Taxus > Taxus wallichiana. Next base: position 375,948,992 of record CM031244.1, on the reverse strand, counting down.
AGGATATTTTCACATTTATACAACATTCTTGTTATTCATGTTCCTAAGGGATACCTAAGAAATTTATCTTAAAGCACTTGTGAAACTTGGGTCCCCATATTGGTATCAATTTGATCTCGAACATGTTTTTAAATGCCATAAAACTTTACATTGTACATGCCCATATATAAAAGTGAGAAAAACTTGACTAAAATCTAGATCAATCAACTATTTTCTGTTCCCACGAGCATCCCTTTATGTTTTCAATTCGGTAAAACACCTGTAAGATTAAGATCTTGTAACAGGAAAATCTCGTCAAAATTCAATCTTCAAATAGTTTTAATTTCCCAACTTTGTTTAAATATAAGAATGCTTTCACCGTTTTGTATTGAGAGGTGCACATTTGGCAGGGAAACATGGCAACTATTCTTAAACTCAAGATATTGAAATAGTAAAAAAGTCAAAAAAGTCGAGAAGGATTTAAAAAGTAAAAAGTAGAGTCTAGTAAAGAGTTACACTTGTCACAAGTCTAGTAACTTGTTATCTATATTCAAAACCTGTTATTGGTCCACTTGGACCGATGATCGAAGTCCCGTAAAAGTGTACAGACAAACCAATCTTGAGCATTTGGTTGACGAGGAGTTCAGAGTGCAAAGAGTTAAAAATTCAAAAGCCAAAAGTACCTGACAATTGAAAAATCAAATAAGTGGTTTAATTACGTGAAATCTGGGAGAGTTTTATTGGTCCACGTGGACCAACAACAGATCTTTAGTTTTTTATTCATATAGTATATATGTCACAAGTTTACGGTAATCGAGAATGTGAAGTGTAAACAAATGTTTGGGATTAACACATTAAATTTGATGACCAAAAGATAGATAAAACTAGGGCGATATGAAATGAATATTTCAAGAGCCCATAAATTTCATGAATGAGCTCAAAAGATTGCAAGTCTATAATCATTAGAAATCTATTGGAGATGACTTTCAGATGGTGCAGATCCTAACAGGTATTTGGGCACATGTGAGGAGCAGTTCATTCTTGAAGTTTTTGGTAGTTAATTCAATTAGCCTCTTGCGATTTAATTTTAGGAATTCGTCAAACTCCTTATGATAATATGATTTGAATAAAAAAATTCTCAGACAATAATTATTTTCTTAGAATTCTTAAAACCAAAAAGTTAAAAAGGTTAAATATATTATAGTTTAAACAATCATTTTAAATGAATAAACAAATTGAAATTCACAAATGAAATAAAACTAATTAAGAAACTTAGATAAAACATATTAAAATACATACTTTCCACGAACATTCTCTAATATATTACTAATATTATCTACATATATGGTCATTTCCAAGGCTCCTCTCACTCTGTGTCAATACCTACCCATAATATGCCAAGAAAATATTTTCAAAGTATGTCCATGATCTAATAGAATTAGGTGACAAACCTGAGGGATCAATTACAAGACATATACTACAAAATGAATGAACATAACTTGCAAACAATATCTTCATGAAAAACATTAGGGAACCTCAAATAAGTGTTAAAATCCAAAACATGTTATTCAACTATTCTACCTCCTACGAGAGTGAAAGTGGGTAAATAATTTTCACAACTTCTTGGAAGAGGGTGTGTTTCTCCTACAATGTTCAAAGGATTATCTCTTATTTGTTTATCATGTCAAATGGATTACTTTTAGAACATATTTAAATGTATTTTTGTCTAACTCAAGAATCAAACTTCAAATTAAACCAAATTAAACACAAGGTAAAATTAAAGTCATCCTTCCTTCGAGATCCAAAATAAGATGAGAATTTGATCTCACTTATTTTAGAGCTCTGTTGTAAGTAGAGTTAAAGGTATAAAATATTCCAGATGTATAGTTTAGTGAGAACCATGTGACCTTTCTTTACCCAATGGATGGGTTAATCATCCAAATTAGATAACCAACAATCTAATATACCTTATGGATATTCACAATGATGTTAAACCTAAATTAAGTGAATTGGATTTCATAAAAGAACTCAAAAGTAGAGAAGGGTAGGGTAAAAATAACTTCACAATCATGTCATGTGTCAACAAAACTCAAAGCACATATAAAGTCGACCTTAAATGATGGGAAACATAGGGCTATGGTTGGTGGTATTATGCATATGTTTCACATCCCATTATATGAGGATTTACTATAGATTTTCATTAGTTTTGGGAGATCACATCGTACACCTTCAAATGGAGGATTAAAAGGGGATGTTATTAAGACCAAGTTTACTTTGGAAGATGTATATATGATCTTGGGTCTACATATCATGGGGAATGGATGTTCATGACATGTAAATATAGAAAAAATCAAAATTCACTAAAAAATAGGACAACCATACCCTAGTGTCAAAATTTTCCATGCCATACCTTTCTAAGCACCCCCATATCAACCTACCCCTCAGCATCAAGTCCAATATTGTCCTTCAATGGTCCATTTGTGAATGTCATTAGCCCCTATGTGATATAGGAAAAATTAGAATCATTTAAGTACCTCTAGAACAATATTTCTCGAGGCGGAGTTTTCAAGCAAAGCTTAGAAAGGACCTTTTTGGCCTTCTAAGCCAAGTGCACCATCGTCGAGCAATACAAAAGACTCATATTCATCATGGAGGTGTATCTAGGAGCCAAAATCATCAGATGACTGATTTAGGAAGATTTAGGAAGATTTAAAGGTTTAGGAGCCAATTCACTGAAAGTGGGTTTTTGGGCCCAAAGGAGTTTTCACCGTAAAAAGTACTTGAACTTCAAGGAGTGATTTTGGGAGATCAGAATGAGTTATGAGCCCAAAAATATATCATTGGAAATAATTTTCAGTCCCCCACATGGTGGTGAAATTATATCTACCAAAGTACCATGCATTTTTCAGGCCAACTCATTCTTTCCATGCACAATGGGTGATCCCAAGAAAAAAGGAGGATTTTGGAAAGGTTTTAAAGCATAATAAATTCATAGGACCCCTCCCATTCTTCTCAAAATGTATTTTTCATGCAAAATCATATAAATAAGTGCCTGAAAACTCATCGAGAGCTCAAGTTATGACCTTTCCAAGTCGGCTCTCAAGGTACGCTCTTGATACTTAGTCAAATTTACAAAGGGACATGTGGCAACACCAGGATGAGGTGAATTTTTGTGCCCTCGTTGTCCCCAAAATAAATGGACAATAGGTGCAAAAAATTTCACCCTCCCCCTTTATCCCTTTGGTCACCCATATGACCCAGTGACTCATTTCCAGCTCCTTTGACCAGTTTGACTGCTCCTCCACCTACCCCCACATGCATGCCACTTGTCAAGATGGGGCTTAGGTGCATTTTCTTGCACCTATTGTCCCAAAACCAAAGGGAAAATGGGAAAAAATTGCGCCCCACCCTTTGGTTTCCTCCTGGACCCTCATGCGACCATCATTTTCCCCCAAGGTGCTTATTTTAACTCTAACTCCCCCTCTCTCCTCAACGAATGAAACATACGCCACATGTGAAAGAAAGATAAGGTACATTTTCTTGCACCTATTTCCCAAAACCAAAGGGAAAATAGGGGTAGAAAAATGTGCCTCGCCCCCTCTCTTCACATTCTAAAATTATAAAAGGTAGGAGACAACCATTTTTTCATCCAAACCCCCACTTTCTCCTCTAACTGTCAAAACTCTACAAAAATTTCTACCAAATCATGCCCCCACCATTTTCATCCTCCATCAATCCATCCATGCTCCAGTAAAGAAAGAGAAGAAAATATATAGAGAAATCCAAATTTTTGAAGACAAAGAAGAAGATTTTTGCCCAAAAAAACTTCGAAACCCGCGAGCAAGATTTATTCGTATCTAACAAACCAGTGAGCAGGTCGATGTGTTGTTTTTTACAAAATTCAAGTTTCACAAGTGCCTTAAATCTACAAAAGTAATTTCTTGCATTCATGATGGATTTTTTGCAGCAAAGAAACCCTAGGTTTCCGTGGTGAAAATTTAAAATTTAAAATCTCTCAATCTATCAATCGAGTAGACTTGAAATTTCAAAGGTGCACTAAGAAGAAAAAAACCCATATAAAAAAAGGTGGTTTCTTCATGAACTAAGGTCCAAAACCCTACTTTCAAAAATAGTAAGCCTCCTACACATGCACTTGTTATTTTTGGTAAGTCACCATCAAAGGGCATTTTCGACGAAAGCAGTGTGCACCAAGAACACCTAGAAGGTCAAAGTGAGTGATCGGAGCTGAAAAGTGGTAAATTTAGTCACTTACTAAAAATAGTAACCCCTGTTCCAAATATAGTAAGTGCTCTAGGAACCATGAAGTTCAAGTTCACGGGGTGAAACTAGTCAATGCCCTCTCATCAGAGTATGCCAAAGTGGGTGACAAGTGATGTCACTTACATGGATCTCGATAACCTCAAGTCACACATGCCGTGCACCTAAGGGGACAAATTGAAGACAAGGTGTTTGTGATAAGATTGTTTCACAAGGGGTGACATCCAAGTTTTATACAAAGCAATTGAGTTGGTCTTGGCTTTCTCACACCATTATGAACCAAAACAAGGACCATTTAGGAAGATGATGGCATAACCATGGCAGTGATTTCCCTAAGGCTATTTCCCTCTATGCAAATTCCCACTTAGAGTAACATGGCAGTCATCTCAAAAGAAAGGGTAGTGAATGAGTGGAACAACACAAATTCATATCTACAAGGCCTTACATTGGGCTCATGGTTGAAGTCAAGGAGAAAACCTTCCCGAATGCCCAAATCTCTCTCAAGATGTGAGTTCCATGAGGGATTTTCTGATGTAATCACCCTTCTTAGCAGGGTGATGGGAGAAAAAAACATGAGGGATTTCCAAGAATGGATGGCACTCTTCCTCCTAATGATCATAGAAGGGAATTAGAAGATAGACTGGGGCCAAATCATAAGCGACAACTTACATCGTCAATTGCTTAAGTGCCTATGTCAAAGAAGTTCTTCATGACTTCTTACTTGGTGTATCTCCTCACCAGCTCAAGGCCATTCAAGGGGTTGACCCTTGCTCATAACATCTCTTCAAAAGTCCCTGCATTTGAAGAAGTTTCCTCAATTGGTGTTGAAAGAAAGTCACACTTCACTCGAGTGAACGATGTCTTCACAATGTTCGCTATCAAGACTCTGGATGGTGACCTGCATTCAAGGATGTCGCCACAAATGACCTCTTTGATAAAGAGATATGGCTCTTTCTTCATTTAGTTCCCCACTTTTCCTATATCCGAGTCTCTATGAATTTGATCATGCTCCATTGAGGTTACCCTAGTACCTTAGTGATAAAATGGTATTATTTGAGCTTTGCAGCAAGCTAGTACATGTGAATAGTAGACTCAAGAATGGAAGAAGAAAACCATTCTTTCCCCATCTCACTTGGGGTCTTCACCTACAAGAAGTGTCAACGATGCATCACACTTGGAGGTGTATTTCGTCATCTAACTTTGCATTCATACATCCCAAGGACTAATTTTGACATTTGAATTGATCCTGACACATTCTACATCCCGAGTTACATCATGTCCCACAGTAGAAGACTATTGGGCCAATTGTGTGGATGATTTCAATGTTCGAGAATGAGATTATATGAGAATGAAGAATTGGGAAATGAATGAGATTTCCAGTGGTATATGAGAAGGTGTGCAAGATGATGCTATGAAGCTATATGAATAAAGGCGGTAAAGATTTCCTTTTCACAGTGAATTAGAGTGTGATCGGTGAGAAAAAAAGAAGGTGATCAAAAGACAAAAAAGTGGTTTCAAAATAAGAAGTTTCGCCTTACGTTAAGAAGTTTCCCCACCCAACTCATAGAAGACATGCCTATATCATTCATCATATAAAGTTGTGGAGGTCACTTCATTTGGGCCATTTAGAAAGAATCTCAAAGTGAAAGATCGCGAGTTGGGAGTCCCCTACTACGAGAGGCCACACAAGAAGATCCAAGTAGTAGAAGAACCCATAGTAGAGGCACATGTTAAAGAAGAAGAACCAGTCCAGATCTAGTTCCTGAACCACCACAGGAGGCTCCACCCCTGTTGTCACTATTTCTCCCCTTCACAGAAACAACCCTTCCACTCGAGAAAGAGATGACAAAGTATGACAATTACAGAGCCAGAAGAAGGTGAGATGTTCCCTTGGATGAGGAAATGATTTCAAAAGAAACTCATACCATCTAATAGGTCACAATCCCTGACCTATCAGCAATAAGCATCATTGGCCAGAGGAAAGAAGAGGAAGTTTGTCTCATGCGGCCTCACACTTTTTCAGTGGTGAGACATGTGAACAGTATGTTGAAATGGTTTGACCCAAAGTGATCAATTCGGTGGAAGAAATGACACAAATGATTATGAAATGAGTACCATTCCATTGGGCCTAGCCACTCATGAAGGAGATGAGCATATGTTTCAACAATCTTCCACTCACCTCATTGCGAGAAATCGAGAATATAAGAGAAGATTGAATATTTGGAAGAACAAGTACAAACACTCTCCTCTTACATGCAACATCTAGTGGATCTGAGTGCTTCATCAATCCTGATTGAGGAAGTAGCCCCAATAAACAACATTGATCCGGAATCCATCAGAAAGACTCAAGAGTTCACCATACAAGGGACGAGAAAACAATAAATGGATGGGTATAATCTTGGAGAAAGGAAAAGCATTGATCCAAGAGGTAATCTCACTTTTCAAATACATATGTGCAACTATGGAGAAAACTCGGATGCTCAGAGAGGAACTGGAAAAGATAAAGAGCATTGGGACCGATTTATCCATTGGTGGAGGAGATGGGGAATACTCATTCCAGTGAATTGGTGAGTAAGAAGATATTCAATGCCCCATCAAAGGACTTGTCATGTGTGTGGGCAAGGACTCTCATCACACCAGGTATGAAATGATTAATCGGACCATTAAGTTGGACTCGAATGAAGAAATGGCCTACAAGTGCAAGATCATGTCAATAGAAGAATTGAGAAACTTGGAGTGCCGTGATGGAAGAAAATGTCACCTTTGCATATGAGTTATTGAGTCCATTTGAAAGAACATGTTAAGAAAAGGAAGTGAAGACCCGTTTTATTTCAATGAAGACACCTTGAGAGTCTATCTATCGGGGATTGAGCCACCATTGCATTCATCATGCGGAGAAACATCAATCATGGTTTGAGAAATACAAATATATCAATGATGCTACTAATGGTTGGATATAATCTTTGAGTTGCATGTGCATCCCTCATGTGGACAAGGTGGCATCTGTAATGGCACGATTCAACAAAGAGTTCAAAGGAGTTGAGATTTCCCAACCTAGAGTTGGTCGAGGAGAGTAGTCACGGTGTAGCGAGGCGGGATCGGTAGGAGCAATTCTTCATCGGCATAATGTCCTCTCTCTCTTCTTTCTCCCTTTTCTCTTCTACCCCCTTCTCTTTCTCTCTCTTCATGTTCTAATTCTTTGTTGGGGTTGCACTTTTTCATAATGCCTTATTTTTGTAATTAAAAAGTAACTTTAGGATTATAATGTAATAAGTCACCTTTGTTTTATAAAAAGGGACTTAATATTTTCTAAGAATGTGAAAAGTCTTAAGTTGTGCAAAGGCATATGAAAAGTCATTGGGGGTAGGCGAAGAGTCACTTCTCTTTCTATAAATTGTAAAGGCACCCATTTACCAAAGGGTTGTCATTTTGTGAGTTCATGAGAGAGCATTCCTTGTGAAGAAGAAAATAGATAGAAATTCTTCTACTTCTCATTCCTACATTCTTCCCACTCTTGCCATGTACAATTTTGCTCAAGTATCAATACAAGGAGTTTATAGCCTTTTTTGATTGGGGATTTATTGATACTTTGTGCTCATAAATATTAACTGGTCTTGTTGTCGTTTTTTGATTGTTTTCTTCTAATTCATGTGTGTTGGAATTTTCTAATTAATGGTTGTAGGACTCTAATTTCCTACCTACAACATTAATCCCTCTCCCTTTTCTCACTCCCTTTCCCGCTCTCTAAGAAAAGTCCTCTCTAGCAAGCAATTGCTAGCTTTTTCCGCCGGTGGTCGAGTGCCCCATGTTGGATCCCCGGCCAAAAGGCCACCATAGAAACCAATTTTCACATGTGCATGTAAACATGGAGTTGTACTATTCAAGTAGAGGGACTTAGATTCCCAAAGCATTGGCAAGAAATCCACAAATTTGTCCACCCGACAAATTTTCTCGCCAATAGGACAATTAACAACCCTACCATTTTATATATCTCAAATATGATTATAGAAATGATTGTGTCATGTATATTATATCACAAATCAAATGGAGGAATCTCATTATTTTCCAAAGTGGTGTGTAGTGATTCATTAGCATAGGGTATTATGTACAACTAAGGGAGAGGTATATGCATATAAATAGTCCATGATTTGTATTGACTTTTGAATAGGAAGTACCTCATGATTGGGCGTCATTTTTATTTCAACACGGATATATGAGAGATTCTTGATGTATATACGATGACAAGGAACTCAATTCATATAGTAGAAAACACAACAAGGATTTTATAGTGGGAGAGAGAAATGAATGTTAGGGATTGAGTAGGATGCCTAAGATTATAGATAATGCCAAGGGATTGGATCATATGGAGGTTGTATGTGGGTACTATGGATATGTGGAAATCATGGTTAATGATAGTGATTACATAGGGAATTATAGTTTTTAAATGGAATTATATATAATGGGTTAAACACCACTCAATGGAAAAATCATTAGAGAAGTTTGGTCTACCACGATCCATAGTATCATTATTGTTACCACCATAACATGTTATGGAACAAAGGGTGGAAGTGGAAAGGGGATAGAGATTTTGGTCCCACCATTAAGACTATGGAGGAAGTGCCAACATCCATAGAGATAGGGTTGTTGGTAGAGGAAGATATTAGATAAAGAGACATTGGTAGATATTCTAATACAAGTGATAGAGAGTAGTCTGCAAAGGATGCTCTAGCCCAGAAGGTGTCTCATCTTAGAAAGATCTTGGGTGATCCTAAAATTCACATAAGGAATGGTGGATATGAATTTCATGTGGTGGTTATCTATTTCCCATAGGTCCATATCAAATATATTCTAGTGAAGTACTTAACTATACCTTTGTGAGTACGAAGGAGGACAATAGTGATGTTTATGTGGAGAGAGAGATGACAAAAATTAGTGTCTATGAGACCACTCAATGATAAGGATGGTATTTTATTAGGTGGGAGAGTAGATAGGATGGTTTTGGTGGAATAACCAAGGCATCCATGTATAAATACCATGACTATGTTAAGTTATTTCCTTTCCTAGAGTAAAGATACATGTTAGAAAGTACATGATAATATTTGAGATTATATATATTCTATTTTTTATTAGTGCATACTTTTCATAGAGGATCTAGTAGTTAATTGGTGGGAACTCATAGAGGGTTCGGGCCATGAGATCTTAGATGGTGTCCTTTGGAGGAGATATGAGGTGGTTATGCATGATCCAAGTAACACTAATTGTAAGAGATTATAACAAATATTTTAGGCTTATGGAGAGCGGCAACGGGGAGTTCAAGTGGTAGGAAGCATCCCTTTTGGGAATGAAGCATGGAGATATTGGGGCCTCACTATGTATGCTAGAAGATTCAGAGAAAACTAACCATAGATCAAGATGGTAGATTGGAAAATGCTCACACACACACTAAGAGATAGCAAGGGTCGATAGTTAATATAAAAAAATAGATTAAGAATATGATACTATATTTTAATCTATATATATAACCAATCAAAAAATGAATCAAATTTGAAATAACATAAAGGAAAAGAGAGATTATAGGTATTTACCTTTGTGTATATACTATTTGTGTATTAACTTCCCTTTAGGATGGGCAACACCTTATGAGAGAGTTAGTGTAGGGGTCCACAAGAGGATAGAAGAAGACCTAGGAAAACCACTTGTTGGAAACTCAAAAGGTTGGCCAAACCATAATAAGTGTAGTTATTAATCTTAAGAATCCTAAGAATCTAATGCTCCAAGAGTAGTGTTGAGCACGGGGAATATAGCTCAAGTAGAAGAGTGCATAAGGATTGGTCACGTAGGAACCGGGCGTGCGGGAAGGCATAGATTTAGGGAGGAACATGGGCACGTCAGAATAGTTTGAATTCGGGACTTAGCCACTTTTGCGGGTCAAGGATATTTTTGGAGATGGAGTGTTGAGCACGTGATAAACATGAAGACTCAGCTCAGCTCACATACGACTATTTTGGGATATGCAAGCACTCGAGCACCATGCAGGTCTTGATCTAATAATAAGATTTCTACTTAGAGTTAACTATAGGAAATTTATTATTAGAGAACTTGCATGCTTTTGTATTGCTTTGTAAAGGCGCATGGCTATTATTAGCATATAGCCTATTTTGAAAGGTACATGGGTGGTGAAGGGAAACACACACCCACACCACTATATACACACATATATATATATACACACACACACACACACACACACATACACACACACACACATATATATATGTGTGTGTGTGTGTGTATTGATTTACATGGTTTTGGGAGACCAATTATTGTAGAGTTATGCTGCGGATTTGTTAGCGCACATAACCATGAAAATTGGATCTTGAATGTATGAAGCTTCTATGTTTTGAAATATTTAATATAATGGATCATATTGGCTGGATATTGGTGTTAGATATGACTAAATTTGATTCTTGCATGGTAAATCTTATTATGATCATTGTTTAGTCAATATTTCATGTGGTTTAGATCTAGATGCAGATCTTGTGGTTTAATTGATTATCTGTTATGGATCTAAATATATACATGTACAATCATGCTAACATTCTGTTGGTCCGAAAATCTTTCGGGTGGACATATCTATGGACGACGAACCAACGTGTGTGTGGCATAGCCCCTCTTTGAGTTAGCAAAGTGAAAGCTCGGTTTATTGTTATTCTACGGTAGGAATGAATTGTGCAAGTCTCACAATATTCTCGCCTTGGGGTTGGTATCTCATCCCAGAGAGGTACTTTCAATTGTAAAAGAAGGGAAAGAAATGGGGTGAGGAGATAGGAAAGATCTCGAAGGGAGAAAAGAAATGAATTCCAAAGTAGAAAGGTCAAAGGGTCTATGTTTTGGGTGGTAGTAAATGTGAGCCGAACCTACTGCATGTAGACGAATAAAGCAATACCGATGAATAAATGACAAAAGTAGAGATAGATTCAATGAGAATAAACACATAAATCGACATAAGAAAGATTAAATGCTCATAACACACATATTCAAAGACAAAGTCTTAATATTTCTATTATTGTTTTCTTCATTTACAAAAAGCTCAAAGTCTTTTCTTCTTACTTCTATTTTTATCCGAAAAGTATCCACCACCGAATACAACAAGTATTCAAGTATATATAGAAGAAGGAGAAGAAAGAAGACAAAACAAAACCAACGACTAATTACAAAATATCTAAAAGTCAACTATGGACTTTGGGCAACTTGGTGGATGTCAACATCCCATGGTACAACATGGATGATGTCATGTTTGTACTGCGGCATACTCTCGATATTTACAAAAAGAAGGTCAAGAAGAAGAAGACTATTCATCATCGTCTCGCGGCCAAAAGGGGGTGTCTTGCTTTCGCATTGTTGCTCGGGAGAAGTGATGTGAAACTCGGGCCCGATATTCCACGAACTTGCGATCATCGATCAAGTCGATCCTGGTAGGATCCTTATGGCGATCGCCGATAACTCGCAAGTTTCCCACTCATCTATGAGATTTTCTGGGAGCTTGGAATATTCATTTCCCGCCTCTATCAGGTACCCTATAAAGTCACGACAGGCCAGAAGGTTGTTGATGCATTTGGTGTCGAAAGTGGCTTCTGGCCCTAACCCTTGCGAGACGATCTCCTTGAAGATCCGAATAGTTTGGTCTGCCTTCCTTAGGGTGAAAGGAGTGAGCAAGCCTGGGGACATTCTCAGGACGATTTGCTCCATCTGGTGCATAGCCTCCAAGGCTTCCTCTTTGACTTTATCTATCTTTTCGAGGACAAACTCCAACTGATCGACCTGGTAGTCCAAAGTAGAAAGGATTTTGTTGGGCGCTCTGGGGTGATCGAAGACGCCGAACTTGACCAGATCTTGGATCGAACAATAAGCATTTTTTACGGAAGGTTTCAAATGTAACCTAGCATGGTCCAACTCTTCGGAGATAGGTCCGCAATCGCCTGGAGTCCCTTGTTCCCCTTATCGATGTTCTGATATAATTCGGTGAACTTGACGATTACTCCCTCACTTTCTTTGAGGTTTTGGTCTCTCCAGGCGGATACTGCCATACCTTGTTCACCAATTTTGGCGTATTCATTTATCTTATCCGACTCAAGACCTCGGGAGTTTCGGTGGCGATCGTAGGAGGTGCACTACCCATTCTCTACAGGCTTGGAGAAGATGTTTGTTCGCTCTTTTAGTAACCTCTTCTCCTCCTTTGCTTCTTGAAGTTTCTTCGTAAAGGGCATCCACTACATGAAACAGGCCTCTCCTTGAAGACTTTCTCTAAGAAGATGTTCCCATTGTGACTTGGGTCACTGTATAATCTATCGGAGACAGATCTTCTTTATTCTTGGAAGGATCGGGATATGCTATCTCCATTACTCTCTCTCCTGATGCACTCTGAGAGAAGTGGGTTATGGGCTTTTGCTTCTTAGTCCCCTTTGACGGGATGACAGAGAAGTCCATTGGTGCGATGGGGACCTTCCTCTTATGTTGGCTCAGGTGCTGAGAGATCCATGCTGGACTTATGGGAGTGGGACCAGAAGTGGAAGAGGGAGCGGCTGCAGTGGATGAGGGGAAATGGGTAGAGACACTTGGTGGTGGCATCGAGAGGGAGGCCGAGAAAGTGCTCACGGGAGGAAGGGATACTGCAAGGGGAGGTGGACGTGGGAATGGAAGGGAGCTGAGAGATGAGAGAAGAAATGGTGGGGGACAGCTCCACGAGAGAAGAGAAGATGGATGACGAGGAGGGGGGAACAGTAGAAGATGGGGGAGAGGACACGACCAAAGGAATGGTCTTGGGTCACACAAAGAGAGGAGGAGGGGGGGAGAAGGGATAGAAGGGACCTCATTGTAGAAGTGGCAACATCTTGAAGGGATGTGCCCATCAGAACATCTTCAGCCGCTTCTTACTTTGGAGATAACTTGAGCTTATAACTGTTCTTGTATGCGGAAGAAGGGGGACTCTCAGGAGCCTCTTCTCGAGCGGAGCTCGATTCGCCCTCTTTATCCTTGCCTTTCGCCTTTAGGTAGATGTTTGTCTGACAGATGCATTGCCCAAAGGGGATGTAGTGAAATCTACCCCGAGTAAATAATGCCATTCATTACGCACGGTGTTCTATCCTCCGCAATGTCTCCTTGACCCCGTCTTCAATGGTCTCGAGGCGCTTTGTTCTATATCGATTGCAGTAGCAAACGGCTAGTTGTCACCATCGTATCCAGATACACCTGATCAACTTCTTGATCAGTTGTTTGATAACCTTTTAGAACAATGGCCACGCGATCTTGAATAATCTCCGCTAGAAAGGGCTAGGTGAGAGTGATCTTTTCTTTTGAGCTCGACCTCATGATACAGGTCGATATAGATATCCTCGATCTGTGGAATGTGGATTGGATCGAGTTTTTCCTTGGGAAGGAAATTCCTTGGATCAAAAGTGGGCCTGGCTGGGAAGTTGTGCTTTAGATTGAGTAGTTCTAGCTCTGCAAACATTTCCTGGGATTTGTGGTGAGAAATGTAGGTGTATCTGCCCACTGTAAGGGGGAAAGGAGTTCCACCCTTCTTTCTCTTCAAACATTTCTCATGGTAGGTTATGAGCTGTCTGGACAGCTCCAACAGGATCAACTTGGGGCTGGCATATCTCAGTAATTTGGTGGGCTCCCCCAAGAAGTTGGCCGCTCTGAGATAGGTGAAGGTGGGGAATTGGGTAAATAGTGCCCCCACTTCTCGATTCTTTCGCGACTATGCTCTTGGTTGTCTAACAGTGAGTCATGTTTGGCCTCAAAAGGTAGACGATGCCGTAGAAAAAGGCATCGTTGATTTTGGTGAACTACGAGATGCTATTCTCCAGCTTCAGCTCTGGGTAGTACTCATATATTCTTACTCGAGGCCAAACCCGCATCGGCTCAATTTGGATAATCCCTTTCCAGAGGCGGCAGATAGACTACGTAGGAGTTCATGTAGAACCTCCCCGTTGTGGTGAGTTGTTGGAGTTGTTCAAATATGGTGCTGCTTATTATCTCCGCCCACTCGAAGCGTTGATCAGATATGTTCTTGTTCATGGTCTCTAAGTACCTGAGCATCCATTTATGAAAGTAATGGGCGTCGAAAGCCCAAATACTCGCTAGGAACGTTAGTATCACTCGGTTCCTGAGAAGTCGCTACGGTGAATAACCCGTGGCCATCTAGTTATCACCTTCTTATTCTTTAGGTACACCTCATTCATTAGCTGTATGCACTGGTCTTCATTTTCCTCCCAAGCCTTGATGCAATCCTCTTGGCTTACAGCCATAAAGTGTCGGTGGTGAGGGATGCCTAACATGATTTCGAAGTGCCGGCAAAGGTGAGGTTGATCATGACTTCACCCTTTTCATTTTGGACACACCTTGTGTCTTTGTTATAACAGTGGACCACTACCATCATGAATTCATTGTTTCATCGCATGACCGACGGGATCCCCCCAAAGAAATGCAAGCCACTTCCTACTAGTTTGTCCATAGGGACTCCCGTGACTCTCCCGGTTCCGGCCCGTAAATCTTCCATATCGATGTGACCGAGCTCGTGAGTCTCTTATATCCAGGTCACATTCTCGCCTGGGAATCGGGCATTCGACTCTCTGGTACTTGTATTTCATTTCTTCTTCGTAGCTTAGTTTTACCTTTTGACTTGGTTGGCCTCTTGCTTGATGTAGACATATGTGGATCTCAATTCGATTCTGATTTGCAAGAAGAAGAAGCAAAACCCAATGCGTAAGGGCCATGTTAGCCATCAAATCTTCCATTAGAGCACTACGAGAATGAGGAGTTAGCAATTTAAAGGCCTCTCTCCGGGAGCAGGGCATAAGGACACTTGCAGGCTGCAGGGTTAATAGAATGGCGCGTTGAAGAAGAGCGTTACAAGAAAGAAATTAGCGCCAAAGGGCGCAGGGTGCAAGGATTTTACATATGACATTTTTGTTATTATAGATGTGGGTGCGCTGCGCCATCTATATAAGGTTATGTTGGTATGAAATAAACTTGGTGTTGCATGGGGTCAAGATGCGCCAATGGCACATGTAATTAGCATATAACATGGGATGTTGATGCACCGAATGGTGCAGGATAAATGCGTGTTACACTATCTTTTTGTGCGCAAAAGGGAAATCGGCGCGGTGTAGAGAAGGCTGCATGACACTATGCTTCAGTAAGAGGGTATGCGCCACACCAATTTTTTAGGATTTACTTGGTTTTCACATGGCGTGAGGATTATGCGTGTTGCAAGTAGGAAAAGTGCGCCTTCTTGGCGTGACTCGTATTCTATGCAGCAGAGTGGTGATTGCGCCAAGAGAAAAATGCATCTTTAAATGTATCTTTAAGGTTTTCTTTCTTTCCGACAGTTTGTGATCTTTCAGCCTCTTTTTTAGGATTTTAGGCAGTGAAGGGGGCACAACAAAGAGATCCAGTTGATTTTTTTGAGGCAAAGCCCTCCCGACTAAGCAGATCTGGAAAGAGGATTCAAACGGTTTGGGGGAAAGGTTGCAAGAATGGTAGGAGGGTTTAATGGATTTGCATATTCATTTTATTCTACCACATAAACAACCAAAACAAAACACAAGAGGAACAAGAACCACCTACCTGAATATATAGAATGTGAGAGACAAAGCGGGGTCCATGAACGTGAAATGATGATGACGGCGTCTTTGACAGTGCGAGAGGAATAAAGTAATCACGTGTTTTTTGATTGGTGAAAGTGACAGGGCGGATGTGCCTATATATAGGCAAAGGTGCAATAAATGCGCCAACCACTTTTTGAAGTGGCACACCAAAACACGTGTCGACATGTAAAACTTTGTGCCCTTTGGTACGCACCAAAACACGTGTCAACACGGAAATACTTGCGCCCATGGCGCACATTAAAGACTACCAACACTAGGTTTCGAGCGCCTCGCGCGCCAAAACATGGCGCAACAATTGTTGTGTTTACAGGAAGCGCGCGCCTTGCGGCGCGCATGCAGAAAGGTGCATCACGACGAGGCGCAACAATTGTTGTGTCAACACCTCGAAGGGTGTGCAAAGGGATAAAAGGGGGCACAAATTTTCTTGTGTTACATAGACAAAAGGTGCGCCAACCAAAAAGGACCAAAACGACCAAGTTCGAAAAACTAGATTTCCCAGAAAGGGATTTTAAGATCATTCCAAACGCTGAGGGACCCCGACGCAGGACTAGAACAAAACGCGGTAGGGTCACCGCAAAATTTCCTTGTCAATTTTGTAGGTTAACACATTCTGGACAAACAACCCTAAAGAGGGACTTGGTACCATTGCGCTTCGGGTGAACGCTCAATTCAGCTAAGTGATGTGCCAACGCACCTTGGGATTTGTGGGTATATTCTAAGCTACATCAATGGTTCCATTGTCATAAGCTATTTCTCGCCTATTTTTAGTATGTTCATGATGATGAAGACATATTGATTGACCTTAGCTAGTATTGAGGAGTGGTTAGTAGATCTGGAAGAGGAGTATGCTCATAGATTCAACACCAGACCTAAATTTAATGCACGTGTGTGGGTCGAGAAAAATTTGTATGACTGCTTATATGAGAGCTTCTTTGTTATCTTCCCAATAGAATTGTACAAGTGGTTGGTTGTTTATGCATCAAAGAGGAATTGGAGGTTTCACACACTTGTTTGGATGCAGGAAGAATTTCAGGCCTTATATGATGCAGATTTGATTTGGACGCACTCGGTGGATGTTTGGTTCCGTGGTGTTTTGAACAATTATATTCTGGAGTACGCAGTTTGAATTACTCTTTCTCGAGAGGTTCTGAGATTCATTTTTGCATAAACCCATAGGATCGTATTTGCGTGGTATTCCACTGGCGATTAAGATCTTAATTGTAACCTTGGATTTGGAAAAGAAGTCGATGGCTAACTAAACCCCACCACGCGTGGGGCAAAGGAGCAAGTTTAGTGAGGATGGTGGACCTAACAAAGCAGAGAGATAGAGGGAAGAAAGGTGGCTTAAGTTTAATGAGGCACATGAGAGGGATTTAGAGAAGAAACGGGAAGTTGCAGAGTAGATGGTGTTGTGGAGAGAGATGGCTCATGAAGGATTTAGAGCTCACGTAGAAGATGTGGAGCAAGAGCATATGGATATCCCCCATTTGGGAAAGCATGGTAGGGAACACTCCTTAGCCTCATATGAGAGCGCAGCAATAGAGATGACAAGGGCCATGGGCATGCATCTGAATCTACCTGGTGACCTAGCCCTTGCGCTTGGTTTTCCAGTTTCTACAATAGTCAATAAACAACAAGCTAGTGTGAGCAATAGAGTTGCAGAGAGATAGAATTGATTTGTAGTTAAGTTTAGGATTTAATCAGGAGCTTATTCATCTATGGTATGATCATCATCTACTTTATTTGGATGACCTGTTAGAGGTATCTTTTATGGCGCATCGTCAACATGAGAACGTAGGCACGCCGAACCTAGGCACATCACATCTAGAAGTAATGCAACTTTATGCATGTGGGCATTCAATTTAACACAACCATTGGAACACAAGGCAATGCATCTTCCATTCCATTACCTACTAGAAGGGGTGGATCAAGAGGATCGGGTGGCTTGGGCATTGGAGAATATGAAGGTGGTGGAAATATAGGCTCTGGATTTGGTGGGCAAGGTCCGCACCAACCTTAGAAAATTTACATGGAGATGTCTCTCCATCTCCCAGAGTATAGAGGTATTGAAGATGTAGTCGAGCACATGCATATGTGTGAGATACTATGGTGCACAAAGGGGATTACAGCTCCAGAGCACAAGACAAGCCAATTCGCAACTACGTTGTAGGGACACATGCATAATCGTGCAGTAAAGTTTGATCCTGATCAGACTTGTGTGGATTATATAGTGCTACGAGATGCTTTCTTAAAGAAATTTTATATCCCTGAGTTTGAGCAGAAAATCATAAGCGTGCTTAAGGATATAAAGTAGGGCACTACTGAGAGTGTTCAGGAATATAATGCTTGGTTCAAGACTCTTTATCTAAGTTATCTTATGACATACATGCGAGCCAACATGCACAATGGTTCATTGGAGGACTGATCGCACCTTTCAGAAGGGCACTTTTGAATAAAACTTACACAGATCTACGTGAAGCACTTGAAGTACCTCTACTCATGAAGTGGTAGGTAGTGTGGACACAGGAGTGAACCCATTCTTGGAAGCTTAGATTGTAGCAATGGTGAAGCAATTGGAGAAATTATCTACTAATTCAGCACATGAGACACGCAGCAAAATCTAGTGTACGAATTGTGAAGTAGAGGGGCATACTAAGGATAGTTTCCCTCGGAAATATGTGCACTCCTTATTATTGGATTGCGAGATATGTCACTTAGACCACGTTCAAGTCGATTTTCATTATCATGCAAGCGATAAGAAAGAATGTGTCCAATTACTGTAAGATTTGAAGGTCCTCGACTCATGATATTAAAGATTTCAGGTTGATCGATAAAATCCATGATGTCATTGATGTTGGCATACGAATGTGGTGTTGCAAATAATTCCAAGGAAAAGGGAAAACATCGTGACTATGATCATAGTGAGGGGTGTTTTGATGGCGGCCGTGGTAGAGGTTGAGGTTACAGAGGTGGATTCTAAGGTTAAGGTCATGGGGGAGGAAGGAGTGATTTCCCTCATGGAACCTATTATACATGGATCTCTTGACCACTACAGGCATGAATGTCCACAAAATATTGTATGTCTTTTCTATAGAAAGAATCATAGTTATGAAGAGTGCCCCAACTTTTATGAGAACATAAGTGAGAAACATAAACAGGAAAACAAGGGCACAAGAATGGTAAGAGTGCAATGCGTCGTGAAAGATCAATGGATGTTGAAGTTAGCATCGATTCGAGTTGGTGCTGTGAAGATTACTACTGAGGTAGCATGTGCTAGGGAGACTCTATAGCAGAAACCTACCATTACTAAGGAGGAATTCCTACATGCCAAAATATCCATGCATCAAAAGGAGGTTTATCAAGAAACTATGGAAGTAATTCAGAATTTATAGGGTGAGATACAATGTTTGAAGGAACAATCATGGAAGTTGGAACAAAAGAAAACACCTGATCTCCATCAGATAGATGTTGATGACTTGAAATAATTTTGCAAGATGTTGCGTAAAGAGAAATTTTCCTTTGTTGGGAAGCTAGTTTAAGGAAACACTCCACACGTTGGGACTAAACATGAGAGACAAATTTTGCATGTTAATCTTCCTCCGGATAGTTTGGATTATGATAAGGAGATTACTCTAAATTTTGTTGTTGATGGTTGGCTTTTGAGTAACATCTTGATTGACATAGGCACAAAAGTGAATGTGCTCACTTTGGATGCATGGGTTTAGATGGGAAGACCTCCATTACAACCATCTTCTAATGTGTTGTTCATGGAAAACCAAACTAAGGAAATGCCCATTGGAGTTTTAAAAGATGCATCCATTACTATACAGGGGCCAAGTTCATTGGGGACTTCGAGGTCTTAGTGCTTGCAGAAGAGACAACTTTCCCGCATTACTTGGGCTTAGTGTTATGCAAACAATGTTGACTTGCATTTCAACAAGGGGTATATCAACTTTGAGAACAAGGAAGAGTGTGTCATCATACCTCTAACAGATGGGAAATATGTGCCTTATGTAGAGCCCTTAAGCAAAGAAGACTTGAACAAAATTTATGTGTGCACCATCCGAGATCCAGAAGTTCTTGAGCCATCAAAGGAAGGAGTTCTCCAGTGGGATGATGCACAGTCCATGAGTGATACTACAAGTGTTGCATGTGACAATTGGGTGCACGACACTTATGAAATGGTTGGGCATGAAGTACGGAGTGCAGTTGCATGCGCGTCAATAAGCCAATCAAGATTGGGCATTTAGGTAAAGCAACCAAATACCAAAGTACACAGGTGAAGATAATCCAGAAGTATTCATGTTTGCTATGGAGGTTCAATGGGAATTTCATGTGGAAAGAAGAAATATGATAGTATATACTCCGGTAGGACGATGATGACGTTGGTGGATTATTCACATGGATAGTCTCTTAGAATGGAGAGAAGTAAGGATTGTTTTATCTACTCGGTTTCTAAGGAGCAATGCACCTACTCAAATATGTGCATTCCATGGTAATGATCATGTTCAAAGCACCATGTTCAAGAAGTGAGAGATTTTGGACAGTGGGGAAAAATATTTTCCACCTTCGTTATGGGTGTAAAAGTTTTATTTCACCTTGCGAGGCTAACATGGTATGTCTATGCAGATTTGAATAGAGCGACTGGAAATTGGCAAGAACTTGTTGAAGGTATGACTCAGACCTTTGATTACTTTTCTTCTAAACCCCAATAAATGAGGTGTTACAAGTTATGAAGCACTTAACTATGGGAGACAGTGCAAAGGACGAAGAGTTACTTTAGGAGTTGTTAGGAGAATCAAACCTAGGGGCACATTTTGAAGAGGAAGAAACAAATGTTGAGTAGCTTAGGCGTGCCTGTCTAGAAAGAGAAAAGGGTAAGATGATCTACATGGTTGATGATGAAGAGGTAGATAACCTAGACATTGAGCACATACAGTGGCACGAAGTCTTAGACAGACAAGTGCAGATGAGAAGGCGCATGCCTACCATGAGACTATGAAGACCAAGAAAGTGAACATTGGAACGGATGTTGAACCTAAAGAGGCTATTATAGGAGATTATTGGTCTGACTCTGAGGTTGCTAAAATCATTGAGTTGCATGACTTTCAGGATTTGTTCCCTAAAGGCTATCATGAATTGAAAGGCGTACATGAATCATTGGGAGAAATGAAGATAAAGCTAAAAGAAGGTGCACACCCAATCCGAAAGAGGCCTTACAGGATGAATCCAAACTTGTGCATCAAGGTAAAGGAAGAAATTGACAAAATGTTAATTTCTGGAATTATTGTGCCAATTGAGGAGTCAAAGTGGGTAAGCCCTATGGTGATCAACATCAAGAAAGATGGCAGAATCAAAATTTGTGTGGATTACAGGGATTTAAATGCAAAGCATGTGTGATTGATCCCTTTCCCACACCATTTACTAAGGAAATCTTGGAAGGTGTTGCAGGGCGCAAAATCTACTCCTTCACTAATGGATTCTCTGGATATCATCAAGTGAGGATAGCTATTGAGGATCAAGAGAAGAAGACTTTCACCACCGAGTGGGGAAGTTTTGCATACATGGTTATGCCCTTTGGATTAAAGAATGTGCTTGCAGTATTCGCGCATAGTGGTACAAGCATTCCAGGATTTTATTCACAAGTTCTTGCAGGTGTATTTGGATGATTGGACAATCTATGGGCTCATGAAATATCACTGTGATAATTTGAGGTTGATGTTTGAGAGATGTAGGTAGTTGAGCATCTCCTTGAACATTAAGAAGTGTATATTTGCCACCCCTTTTGGAATTTTGTTAGGGCACATCATCTGTAAAGAAGGCTTGTTGGTGGATCCTACTAAGGTAGTTGTGATTTTAGGCTTGGAGGAACCTACTAGCCAAAGTGAGGTGTATAGATTCTTGGGGCACACAAAGTTATTATAGAAATTTTATTAAGGGATATGCCAAGATCGTCTGTGCCCTTAGAAGAATTACTCAAGGGAAAAGGAAAGTTCTATTAGGGTGAGGCACAACAACACACACGTTTGACACACTGAAGGAAAGGATTACTACAACACCCATTTTGCACTTTCCTTCATGGTCCAAGCCCTTTCACGTTCATGTAGATGCCTCTGACATGGCCATTGGTGTCGTATTAGCTCATCCTGGAGAGAGGAATTGTCGATCATCCTATTTTTTTGCTAGCATAAAGTTGACTCCAACAGAACAGAATTATACAATAACAGAGTGTGAGGCCTTGTCTATGATCTATGTGCTCCATAAGTTTTGATAGTATTTACTAGCTACACCTTTCATCTTTTATACAGACCACATGGAATTGAAGTACTTGGTGAACAAGCCCGTTTTGCAGGGGCACATATGTTGTTGGGTATTGTTGTTTCAGAATTTAATTTTACGGTGGTAGTTAAGCCCAGTAAGATCAATTTTGGTCCAAACCATTTATCAAGGATTCAATCAAGAGAGGATGTGTAGAGCATCATTGAGGATATAATATCGGATGTACGGTTGTTTAGGTTGAACCATGCACCCTCGGACTTGGAAGATATTATTGTCTTTTTACGCATAGTGTGGCACCCGAAGGAATGAAGGCTTTATAAAAGAAACAACTTGTTATCCGCACCATGCCTTACATGTTGATTAATGGAGACTTATACAAATTAGGTCGTGATGAAGTTTTGTGTCGGTGTGTGCTTGAGCATGAGCATGACACAATTATGGTAGAAGGCTCATGGGTATATGCAGGTGGACACTATGCAGGGGATGCCACCGTGTGCAAGATTCTACTAGTTGGTATATGGTGGTAAACATTATACAAGGATTGTAAAGCATATTGTAAGGCGTTGTGACCATTTTTAGTGCCTTGAAAGCCTGGGCAACGAGATGAAATTCCTTTGAGGCCTATTATTAGTGCAAAACCTTTTGAGAAGTGGGCAATTAACTTTTTGGGCCCCATTTCCCTAGTTGTGTGCATGATGAAGATCGTGCTTCATTATAAATTGTACAAATTATCTTACAAGGTGGGTGGAAGTGACACCTACAAAGGATTACACAACAACTATAACAACAAGGTTTTTATGGGAAAATATTATTAACATGTATGGCTTCCCTTTAAGTTTAACAAGTGATAGGGGTACTCATTTCCTTAATGAGACTATCTGGATATTATTGGATGAATTCATGGTTGCACACCATAGGACAACCCCTTATCACCCTCAAGAAAATGGAACTATTGAGGCCTTCAACAAGATATTGAGCCATACTTTGACAAAAAATTGTGATGTTGGAAGGCGAGATTGGGATGAAAAGGTTTTATGGTACTTTGGGCATATAGAACAACCTATAAGAGGTTGAATAAAGCAACACCATTTTAGTTGGTGTTTGGCATAGAAGCAATTCTCCCCATGGAATTCATGTTACCTTCTTTGCATATTACGTGTGCAAGAGGTCTAGTTGATGAGAAAGCATTGGAAGAACGTATTGACAAGTTGATGTAGCTGGATGAAAGACACACCATAGCAAGATGGAGTTAGAAGTAAGAAAAAGCTAGATATAAGGCATGACATGACAGGCACATTAAGGATAAGAAGCTCGAGGTTGGGCAAATGGTACTTATGTATGATTCAAAGTTTTTACGCCATCTAGAAAGCTTAAAGTGCATTGGTTGGGACTATACATTATAACTTATATACTTGACTCAGGTGTTTGTTAGTTAGAGGCGTTGGATGGAACACGGTTGCCCGGTTACTTCAACGGGAGTAGGTTGAAGCCCTACTATAAATAATTCTTCCTAGTGTTTGTAATAAGGCAGTATTGCCACTTAGATTAGGTTTCCCTTAATGCACTTCCTTTATATGTGTTTCTTTCATCATTGCTCTGCTTTTTCAATTTAGTTCAGTGTTTTGTGTAATAAGCACGCTTACGCGCTAGAAGTTGATTACTATCTTAAGTGTTTTCATGCGCAAAGGACTGCACATACCCTTAGTGTGGGGTGGTTTACATATAGGGTTTATTACCAAGTTAGATATAGTAGATTATGGGTATGCATAAGGAAAATTTAGCGAAGGTGCTTTTTGGAAGGGTGTAGCTAGGGAAAAGAAAAATTGCTCCTAATGAAGACCACAATGGCAAAATGGACGCACAATGTAACGTGAGGTAGATGCAAGCAGAGGGAAACTACTTAGAAGAAGGCGCAATGGTGAAGTACTTTGGCGCATGGGAGTGCACGAAAGGAGGTTTATGGCCAAGAAGTAAAAGTGTGCAGAAGGTTATGATTGTGGCACAGAGATGTACAACATGGAAAATTTGGCAAAACGACAAATTAATGTTGGGATCGGTGGTAGGTGGAGGAACAATAAATGTGATAAATTTTTCAAAATCTATATAAGGATGGAATGCGGGTTCATTTTTACCTTTGCTATTATGAATTTTTGAGTGAGCTATTTGTGAATGAGTTAGCGAGATGTTGTTGAAGTGTGAGAGCTGAGAAACCAAACATTGTGATCAGATTGATGCACATGATTGATTTGCACTCCCATTAGAGAAGGGTTTGAGCGAAGCAAAGGCGTGGAGGAGGAGAAATCAAGCACTAGGGTTTGAATTGAAGCTAAGATAGGGCACGTGAATCAAAGTTATAGAGCTTGAAAAAGGTACAAAGAACACATCTTTCTAGATATTATGGCACCCAAACAAGCACTAGAGCAGGTACAAGGGGAAAGAAACAAAAGGATGTTGAGATTGAGATCGAGGATGCCCCCAAAAGTAGGTTTTCTAAAATGCAGTACCCAGAGGAAGTAATCATGGGCCTGTGATTGGGATTCTCATGTCCGCTAAAGCAAAGTAAGTGATTACAACCATAGGACAACTGATAACAAAGAGGAGTTAGATGCATTACTAAATAGAAAGACAAATAAATGAACAATAGATGACATGCCCATCTACAACAATGTTGGGGAGAAGCTCTTGAGAAAGGTAGGGGTTTTGTAGTTGTATGAGCTACCATATTTTGGAAAACCTGAAAAGCTTTACCAGTGGCTCATGAGCAAGAGTCCATGAGGACTTTTTCTATTTTGTTGGGTGACGGATGAGGATCACAATGCCCTTGGTTATAACTTTGTGGTCTAAAAGTATATGCATAGAGGTGAGTAGCGACCTAACTGATAAGGCAACAATTATAGCCACCAAGCAAGGAGTTGGGTTATGCAAAAGGTCCGCGTGACATGGATATTTACAAGTTAAGGAAGTATCTAGTTGTATAGAAAGCACACACTTGTTGACAAAATTGAATGACCAGGAGAGATGGTCACAAGTGAACACTATGTGGCTACATATTGCAAATAAAATGTCAAAAGGGGAGACCTACAACTTGGTGGGATACATTGTTGAAACAATCATTGAGGAGGCACACAAAGGTGAGAAGATAAGCTTTGGCGCTATTTTTCTATCACTTGTATTTGTAGAGATTGGAGTGCCGATGGGCCAAAGAATAAAGTCTGGGAGTACCCTATGGAGAAGAAATCTCTCGCAGAGAGATTTGAAAAGTATCTATGTGAAGGATCCATGAGTGGCCCATTCAAACAAAGGGAAGAGATGTGGTACGAGTGACTTCACATGGTGTTTGAAGAAGAGTGGAGGATACCTAAGGAGTTTCCCGTGGTGGTAGGAAAGTTGGCATAGTTTGCAGTGTACCAACATTTTTGCATCGTGCATTTTACGATGAAGGATGGAACATGGAGTCCATGGTGCAAAATTCCCTATGCCTTCATAGTGTGGTTCTTTTAGGCATGGTTCACATATTTATAGATGTGTGTTAGATGATATACAATGCAGATAAGGTAGACTGTGACTACCACACTCTATAGAAGACTTACGCTTATCTAGGTAAGTCTACATACATTGAAAGATTAATCTCTAATGACATAACTATGAAGCCTGTAAGTTTGGCGATAGGTGACAAAGTGGGGAAGCCTTGATATACCTTCAGCTTAAGCCCCAGGCTAGAGAATGAAAATTATGTGGAAAATGAATTCAAATTGTCAAGCCCACCTAAGGGGAAGCACACAGTTGGCACTCTGGTAGATGAACAACCTATTTCACCCATTCGAGAAGAGGAAGAAGAAGAATAATTACATGAAGATATGTAGGGTTAGATCATAAGGGTCATAGCTAGCCAATTGATAAAAAGGAAAGTGAGCGCGTGACTACTTCTCCACTACAACAGAAGATGAAGATGAAGTATTGAGACGATGCATTGGGAGTTGATATAGAGCAAGTTTCCAAGGAGAAACAATTCAAGAGGGTGTTCAAGAGAACTAGGACTCAGGGTGTAGGCTCATCATAACCTTTGAGAAGGTCACCTAGGCTTTCACCACAGAAAGAAGCACCTAAGAAGAAGAAGAGGTGAAACTGAAGCTTCAGGACGACAAGGAGGATGAGTCGGAGAAAGTGTGCCTAGTACTCCAAAGTACACCAAAGGATGTAGAGGAGCCTCGTGATGAGGAGATGAATAATAATGAAGAGGAGATGAAGGGCACCGGGGAAAAAGTTGAAAAGGTGAAGGCCCGATTATGGATTTAGGCACCGGGTTCCTAAGGGAAAGAGAATGAGAAAGGAGAAGGAGAGTGAGGATTACGTGACTCTTGTGTTGGGCTACATAAGTGATACAAGTAAAATCATACGCGCCCAATTTCAGAGCACGTAGAGTAGAAGGATCTATATGGTTGGGAGTTAATGGATGTAGATATGGCCAACACGTGCACCAGAAGTAACTATCTTGGTCCATGCAAACACACATGGATGAGCCAAAATTTTATGTATGTGAAGAGTCTGCGTGTCGTGCTGAATGAAAAAATCTACACATCTCCAAAGACATGAATATTAAGCCTATGGCCATGTCGGATGAGAAGGTAAGCAATGCCTTAGTAAAGATATATGTAGAGGTTGCGCGTATGAACATAGATAAAATGACAACCAATAGAGCATTATTCAAAGACATCAAGGAGAAGAATGAAGAAATAGAGCATCTAAAAGTAGAAAAGGAACAAGAAGAGGAAAAGAATGAAACATTTCTCAGTATGGCTGAAGAAATTGGAGATGACATTTTGAAGGTAAGACCTCATCTAGAGTCTCAGCTTCCTCAGAGATACCCCTTTGCAATGCACTATTTGCACACACTGGTAAAATTTTTCATCAATGAAGGGCCCGTGTGTATGCCCGCGCCAAAGGATCTTGAAGAATAAGTAGCTAGATCCAAGGCCACTATTGCTAGAAAAATTGTAAGTTATGAATCTTTGCTGCAGACCTTGAAGGATGAGCTTAAGAAGGGGAATCAAGCTTTGAACATGTGTGCAACTCAGATGTAATAATTAGGATAAGGACCCTTGAAGAAGATAATGCAGTCCTGAAGGCTATGAAGGATGAGACACTTGGCGCGTAAATAGACTTTATCTAGTGAAAGAAAAGCGTGAAGCCCTCACAAGTAGCCCAAGATCTACATAGGGATAGAATAGACGAAATTGGGAAGCTTATAGCAGAAAAATGGACTCCATGGGGTTTCTAGAATGAGAAAGAAAATATGACTCAAGATGAACGAACACCATTGTGACAGACATCCCGGACAAAATAGGTGAGGCTCGAGTGATTGGTAGACATTGGAGGTAGAAATTAAGAATGAATATCCGAGTTGAATGATGAAGTGAGAGGAGGAAAGCGCCGAGTGATGAATCATTCTTTTGTTGAACAAGTCTTTATTCTTTCATTCATTATTCTTTGCTTTGGAGATATAAGTGGGATTTCCCATTTCTGAGATGAAATGTAGTTAGTGTGGGGTAATGTTGAGCACATGGAATATAGCTCAAGTATAAGAGTGCATAAGGATTAGGCACGTAGGAACCAAACGCGTGGGAAGGATCAGATTCAGGGAGGAACATGGGCGCGCCATACAATTTGAATTTAGGACTTAGCCACTTTTTGGGTCAAGGCTATTTTTGGAGATGGAGTGTTGAGCACGTGATAAACATGAAGACTTGCAGCTCACACAAGGCTATTTTGGGATATGCAGCAGTTTGAGCGCCATGCAGGGTCTTGATCTAATAATAGGATTTCTACTTAGAGTTAACTATAGGAAATCTATTATTAGAGCACTTGCATGCTTTTGTATTCCTTTGTAAAGGTGCATGGCTATTATTAGCATGTAGCCTATTTTTGAAAGGTGCATGGGTGGTGAAGGGAAAGTCCCCACCCCTACACACATATATATATATATATATATATATATATATACATGCATACTTATGTATGTATGTATGTATGTATTGATTTGCACGGTTTGGAGAGACCGATTATTGAGAGTTATGTTGTGGATTTGTTAGTGCGCATAACCATGGGAACTGGATCTTGAATGTATGAAGCTTCTATGTTTTGCAATATTTAATATAATGGATCATATTGGCTGGATATTGGTGTTAGATGTGATTGAATCTGGTTCTTGCATGGTAAATATTATTATGATCATTGTTTAGTCAATATTTCATGTGGTTTAGATCTAGATCTAGTTCATGTAATTGTGGTTTAATTGATTATCTGTTATGGATCTGAATATATACATGTACAATCATGCTAACATTCTAGACAAATAACTCTAAAGAGGGACTGGTACCCTTGCACGCTTTAGGTGAGCGCTCAATTTTGGTGAGTGATGTGCCAGCGTGCCTTGGGATTTGTGGGTATATTCTAGGTGCATCAAGTAAACTCCAAAAGATAAACATGACTAGCTTATAAACCCTTCATAACTTTAAGATCATTTTCGTGACCACAAATAGACCTCATTACCAATGATGATGTGATGAAACATAAACTCAAAATATGCTTGAAATATATTTGTCAAAATCAATATTTATGAGAATGTTGGATGATTTCTTGAGATATAGATGTATAGGACAACTTATCAAGCCATTATTAGTGTGGAAGAGCCTAAAGATCACATGAGTTTGTAAGTTGAATTTTTGACCAACCAATGAGTTGTTAATTACCATATTTTGGGAGGTGTTTTCTCATTTGTTAGTTGACCAATTCAACACGCAAACTCATGTGATGTGTATACATCAAAAAGTGTTAAACCTGGTCACAAGTTATAAGATGACCATTGACATACAACTGAAAAACACCAATTAGATATGGTTTTTCGTTGTATAGTGTCATCTAAAATGCATAATTCACTATGCATATCATTCAATTCAAATAATTATATTTGTTGATGCAAAACATATCAGAAGGTTAATGTAGGAGATCTTATGACTCTACTATTGAAGCCCACATGGGCACACTTTATCTATCAAATCCACAGGGAGAGGTATTATATTCTCTGAGTAATTTGTATATTAATGCATATATGTATAAGGAGTTTCTTGTGTATTATCATGTAATGACATTAGACTATGCATGTATCATTCAATTTTATCATATGAGGTTTTGTTACGAAGGGTTTTCACTCTATCTAACATCAGTGCAGTGGGAGCATGTGTTGTAAAACAAAAGTATGAGAAGAAGTAAATTGAGGTATACATGGAAGACAATTGCAAATGATTAAAGTTTTTACACAATCTTTCCTTTAAAATTGTGAATATGACACCTATTGGAACTTTTTTAATTCGTAATAACATGGCTTAGTTTATGCAAGATTCATTTATTGTTCAATTGCCATAAGTATTGTAGAAGATGGTAGGACAAGTATTCATGAATTCCAATAGACTTGATAGTCAAACACATACAATCTACAAATCACACAAATTGGCCTCTAATGTTCATGCACATAAATGAGATTTTACGGTAGTGGATGATTGCACCAAAATCATAAATCTATGTAGGCATATTCCATCCTACTAATTTTTATCGAGAATCTAATAAAAAATGACAAGTAATTAATAAGATTTAATATTTGGGTGGTTTTGCGTGTTTATATAGACAAGATCTAATTCTTTATCAAGGTGGAGAAAGAGTGAGAAATATGATATCAGTGAGAGTTGAGCTCACAAGTAGGATATTTAGTAATATGAGCATAGAATTTAGTCTATTAATGTTTTCCGATGTATTGTTGAGATTGTATCTTTGCACTATGTCTTTATGTGTGTATTATTCCTTTGATTTAATTCAATAAAGTTAATGCTCTATTTTTGTTTAAATTCAAATATGTGTTCAAATACATGTATTGTTTATTTTTGTGTGAATATCTTAAACTTGTGTATTTTAAGGCTACTCTTCACCGAGCTCTCAAACTACATCCATGCATCACTATACCTTGTAACATCGATTAGAATATACTCACAAACAATGCACACACACACACATACATATAATGAGTATATCTCGTGTGATATCTCGTGTGATCATATTTTAAGAGAAAAATATAACGAACCAAACTCCACTATCCATGTCTATAACCCGAACACACAAAAACACTAAATATATGTGGCATGTATCATCACATACAATAGAAACAAGCAAATGAAATCCAAATTTATGTACTTTGTATAACCAAAACAAGGGTCACATTGCAGCATGAATACCTAGCTTAAGTGCATATTGCAGTATACTGAGAGATGAGAATTCATTGCATACATCTATATTTGTTCTAAATTTTGTAAACATGATTTTGGAGTTGATCACTTGTTAATCCACCTACAACTTAGAAATAAGAAATATAGTACCCAATAGGAAAAAAAAAAGCACAATTTTAAAAATAGTGTTTGTATATAGTAATGTAATATAAAAACCACCTTGCATGATTTCATTTATCGATATGAGAAACATGAAAAATTGAAATTAGAATGAAAATATTATGTTTAGAATCGGGCAACTTAATTTGGTAGAGTAGTTTTGCATCTTCTCCCGACATCCCTCTCATCTTTATCCCCACCGCCATCATTGTTGGGATCTAAATTCAAATAACACCTATGACAACACACATGGTAAAATCGATTGGAGTGAAAACAATTTGAGAAATTGATGTTATCTAATCGGTTAAGGATAAAATTATTGTATCTTCTATTTTAGTTGAAATTTTGACGAAACTTATATGTTCGTGACCATCTTCGACCCAAATGAACCTTAGAAAACTACGACCATACAAAAAAATTCATTGGTAGATCATATTTTCCATATTATTTTCTTTATTTTAATCGCAAGTAAAAATCTCAAGAATGAAGGTAAAGTGTCTTTTTAAATTTATATACAAATTCTATTGATATACATACATACATACATACATACATATACATATATACATACATACATACATATATGAAAAATAGTTAAAATAACAAGTATATGTGCCACCAAATTTAAAACTTGATGGACATTTCATTATGTGGATGGGTGTTTCATAAAGACAACAAGGGGGGGTAGGATATGATGATGTGATCATGAAAGTATTTTTGACATTAAATTTGATATTTGTAAATAACCATCAAAGGGAAATTTCAACTATAAATTTGATATTCTTTCGATGTCACATAAAATAATTTTATTCTTACAGAACTCAATTGGAAAATAGTAATAGCTTGACTCTACAATAGAGTTGTTATCCAATTTTTCCCCTCGGAAAAATTGAACAAACACGACCTTGCACACTAAGAAATTGAAGGGACCATTCGACCATGAGAGCTCAAATTTTGATTCTGAAAATTAGGTTACAGGAGGGCCCAACAATGGAAATGCAAGGTTAGCAGAGGAATGGAAAAGGACCAACTTGGCCAAGGGAATGTTGAAGGAGATCAGAGCTTGAGCAAGAAAGGATTAGATCAACTCGGCCGAGCTCAGAGGGAATTTGGGCTAGGTACAGACAAGTAACTCACTTAGTGAGTCGAGCAAAAGAATGGAGGCCCAAGCACGAAGCTTTGTAATTCGGGCATTGGCATTTCGGAGACAAGGTGGAGGGAAAATGGAATGGTGAAGCAAAATCCCAAAAGCCCAACTCGGGGCTCGATAGTTCGGGGTCAAACTTGAGTTTGGGGGTCGCACAAGGAGCATTTTGGGGGTTTGTTTTGGGGTTGAGGTAGCGAGAAACCCTGAAATGGGACGGGAAAAATGTCTCAAACGTGGAGAGTTTGAAGTTCGAAAGGGTTTGGCATTTTGGGGTCAACTCCCATTTTGAGTCAAGTCAACACCATGGATCGGGATTTTGAACTTCGAACTTCAAAGTTTGAATTTTGGACTTTGGAGGTTCAGGGGTCTTCACCAAACAAACACAAAAGCACGAGCCAAAGCCCGAAAACCTGAAAATCTGAAGTTTGAAAGGGCTCGGTGTTTCGGGGTCAAACTTGAGTTCGGGGTCAATGCAGGGGCATTTGAATTTCGGAGGTCCCAATTTCAAGATTTGGAGTCAAGGCGGTTTAAATGAGGTTTGTTTCGGGCTTGAGACGATGAAAATTCCAAAAGGGAAAGGTGCGAAACCTGAAGTTTGAATTTTGGACTTCAGGGTTTTGGAGTTTTGGAGGTATCAGCAAGCACAATGGGATAAACAATGTTTCAGTGAAGCCCAAAAGGGGAAAGGTCCAAAACCCGAAGTCCAAATTTCAGACCTCCAAGACACGCGCCCACCGAATGAACAATAAAGCATCAACCTCCAGAAGAAAAAATTCCCAAAAGTCTAAAATTTCAGATTTCAGGGGTTGTGAGGCATTTCAGAGTCCGAAGAAGTAGAGCCAACCACTCGCAATTAATGTAATATGACACCCCAATCTTCATATGGCCATAACTTTTGACCGAGAGCCCGGATTTGCATAAGAAAGGACTTTTTGGAAAGCTCTTGGTGTCCTCTACACAACTAGGAATGGTTATCTTAATTTATGTGAGACTAATTTCTTCAAAATGAAGAAATAAAATTCACCATTTTAGAGGGTGTTTCCAAAATGATGAGGTATGGGCTTCCTTTCTTCTCCAATAAGGAATAATATATTGGGGTATGGGTTTTGCAATGACATCGATCATTATTGCAGGAGATTTTAATGCATTTTAGGGTGGTTGAAGCAAGATTTTGAGTTTCTTCCCTCTCTCCCTTCTCTCATTCTTCCTATATATTGTAAGGAGGGGAATTGTTCTAATGTTGGATAATTTTGCTTTGCACCCTCCCTTCTTCTCTTGTCTGTAAGTGAATTTGTGGAGTTCAAACCTCCCATTCAAGTTGTAATGCAAGTTTGTGCCTCTTGGCCATTGTAATGCATTGTATCAAATTTGTGGAGCAATAATATAAGTATGTGGATGAATTTGTAATGAAATTACTTGTATAATTCAGATTAAGAGCAACAATAGAACACCAAATAACACAATATTTCAGAATAATGATCTCAATATGCAATTATAATAGCTTCGCCACTTCGAGGGGGCAACCTCCAAACCATATAATAAGACTCAAATGCTCAAAATATAATGAAATACTACCTATAATCCCCTATATATACTATTCATATGCTATGGCCATCACCAAGGCCGACCTATTAAGCATGAGAAAGTATAAATGATATAATAAAATGATATGGTAAGCCACAAGTTGGTTACTCATATCCTAATACAAGCAATAGGTTAAGGGTGTAAAGCATGCCCTTCCCTTCAAACCAACGTTGTCCTCAATGTTGAATAATCATGGATGTTCTTTGCAGAAAACCTTCATCCTCCCGGGTGGCGTCTTTTATGCTCGATTCTTCCACTTGATCGATATTCCTTAATGTCTCTAGTTCTCACCTCTTAAGTACGTTTTGCAGAATCTTCTCTGGCTCCAAAATGATTCTTCCTTCCTCGTCAAGTTCTAGTAACTCTATCTGGGCTTCAAATTTTGTCCAATAACCTTCTTCAGGCATGAAACATGGAATATTGGGTGTATGTGTGAAGATGGAGGCAACTCTAGTTTATAAGCAACACTACCAATTTTTTATAGAACCTGATAAGGGCCATAATATTTAGGAGCAAGTTTGTTTTCCTTTTTTGTTGCTTTAGGGACATCTGTTTGTAAGGCTAGAGACGTACAAAAACCCAGTCACCAATTTCAAAATGTCTTTCACTACGGTGTTGATCTGCTTGTTGTTTCATCATGTTTTGTGTTAATGCTAAATTCTCCTTCAAACTAGCCAAAACCTGTTGTTGATGTTGAATGTGTTCCTCAACATCTCTGACCTTAGTTTGCACCCTCAAGGAGGAAGTGATAGAAGGTGGATGGTAACCATATAATGCTAAAAATGGGGTCATTTGAGAAGAGGTATGAAAAGATGTGTTATACCACCATTTTGCCAATGGTAGCCATTTAATCCACCTTTCTTGCTTATCTGATACAAAACAACGTAAATACCCCTCTAAGCATTTGTTGACCACTTCTGTTTGCCCATCAGTTTGAGGATGATAAGATGAACTGTGAGCTAGTTGAGTACCCAAACATGAAAATAATTCCATCCAAAAATTACTTGTGAAAATAGGATCACGATCACTTACAATTATCTTTGGGGTTCCATGTAGCCTTTGAACTGTCTCAAAAAAATAGTTGTGACTGTACTGGCTGCAAATGGATGTGATAGGGCACAAAAATGGGCATATTTTGTGAGCCTATCCACAATCACGAAAATAACATTCTTACCCTCTAAACAAGGCAATCCGGTGATGAAATCCATGGAGACCTCCTCCCATCTCTCTGGCTAGGAATGGTAAGGGTTCAGCATGACACTGGTGTCTTAATTGTTTCCCCTTTGTTCTGTTGGCACACTAAACACTCTAATACAAAATTTTGTACATCCCCCTCGAGTCCTTCCCAAAATAATTCTCTTTTTATTCTATGATATGTCTTCAAAAACCTAGAGTGTCCTCCAACAGGTGAGGCATGTAGCTCTGCAAGAATCTTATGCTTCAACTTAGAATCTTTACTCAAGTATAACCTATCCTTGTACCATAGGGCATTACCTTTCCACTCAAATTTGTTATATGTCATAGATCCTTGCTTGATATTTTGTATTAGAGATTGTGTATCCTTATCTTGATTCCATTCCAATCTTGCTTCATCCACCCAATCGGCCGTCAACATGGACATTCCACATAGTAAGGCATCTACGGATGTATCCCTTCTGGACAACGCATCAGCTACTACATTTTCTTTACCCTTTTTGTATATGATTTCAAAATCATAACCCAACATTTTTGTTACCCACTTTTGTTGTTCCTCATATGATAACCTTTGCTCCAAAAAGTATTTGAGACTATCATGATCAGTTTTACCTTGAAGTGTATACCCATGAGATAGGGTCTCCATTGCTTGACCGCATGAAGAATAGCCATCATTTATTTCTCATAGATAGGTTTGAGTAGATCTTTTCCTTTGAATTGGTGACTCTCAAATGCAATTGGTCTTCCTTCCTGCATTAAAACTGCTCCCAATCCTGATCCTAAAGCGTCACATTCAACAATGAAGGTTTTTGAGAAGTTAGGAGTAGCCAAAACTAGGGTGTTGCACATGGCTTCCTTCAGTTGCTCAAAGGATTTAGTGGCTACGTCTATCCAATGGAAGGCATCCTTCTTTAGCAATGTAGTGAGTGGGGTTGTTATTCTACCATATCCCCACACAAATCTTCTATAGTACCCTGTTAGTCCTAGGAACCCACGAAGATTTTTGAGATTTTTGGGCCTTGGCCATTCCACCATAGCTTTGATCTTTTGAGGATCAACTTTGACACCTTCATGGGATACAATATGACCCAAGTACTCTACCTCTTGTACACCAAAAGAACATTTGGATGGCTTTGCATACAGAGTATGTTTCTCCAAAACTTCCAACATGTTATTTACATGTTGTAAGTGTTCTTCCCATGTCTTACTATAAATCAATATGTCATCAAAGAAAACTAATACAAATTTCCTTTAAAACGGCCTAAAAATAGTGTTCATCAAGCTTTGAAAGGTTGAGGGTGCATTTGTAAGACCAAAAGGCATTACCAAAAACTCATAATGGCCCTCATGAGTCCTGAAAGCCATTTTATGAACATCTTCCTCTTTTATCCTAATTTGATGGTACCTAACGAAGATCTAATTTTGTGAAATAAACAGCACCATGCAATTCATCAAGTAAATCATCAATTACTGGAATATGAAACTTATCTTTGATGGTGTACTTGTTGAGTTCTCGGTAATCTGGACACATCCTCCATGTTTCATCCTTCTTACGTACCATGACCACTGGTGAAGAATATGCACTCTAGCTATGCCTGATGATACCTGCCTTCAACATTTCCTCCACCATTTTCTCGATCTCACTTTTCTGGGAATATGGGTATCTGTATGGTCTCGATGTTAGGTGTTTGGCTCCCGGGAGTCAACTAAATGGCATGATCATGATCCTCATCTGGTGGTAGTCCCTTTGGAATTGCATAAAAATAGATGAGTGAGCATCCACAATCTTCTTAAGATGGGTGGCATCAAGACTCGTATTTTGTACTTCTATGGAAAATAGATTTGCTATAAAGCCATCCACTCCTTTTCTCGAGAACCTTTTGCATCGATGAGAGCTAATAATATGTGGAGACTTAGCTACCATCCCATTAATTGTATTGTCCTTCCATCTCGAATGAAATTGCATGAAAAATTCTTGGAAATTCATTTCTATAGTACTAAGGTTGTGAGTCATTGGACCCCAAAACAATATCTCGCCCCTCCCATAGAAATAGCAAACATAGGTGAGTCTAACATGTAGTCTCCATGGAAAGCTTGATACTATGGCACCTTCTGTGCACTTGACTATCCCACCATCCGCAATCATAACTTGCATTTCTGGAGTTGGGTAAATAAAACAATTGAGGTGGGTATCTAACTTACTATTTATGAAGTTATGAGTACTCCCGAGTCAATCAACACCGTCACCTTCTATTTTTTGAGATAGCCAATAACCTTGAGTGTTTGAGGAGTACTAATACTTGACAATGCATGGCAAGAAATTGTAGGTTGGTGATCCTCTACTTCATCTTCTACTAGTTCTTCAGCCTCTCCTATAATTTCAGCTTCCTCATCATCATCATTACCTCCGTCAATATAGAATAACTTCTTCTCAAAGCACATTTATGTCCCGGTCCATATTTGCTATCACAATTAAAACATAATCCTTTTGCTCTCTTTTCTTCCATTTATGAGGAGTCAGTCTAATCTAATTGGCCTAACAAATGAAGGGGAAGAGATACTACTGATCTCTGGTGTTAATGAAAGGTGGCCTCCTACTACAAAGAATTTTTCTCTCCGCACGACGTGCCATGATAATAGAATCAGAAAGCTTGATTGGATTAAACATACGTACCTCATGCTCGATGTGGTCCTTAAGACCCCCAAGAAACAAGTCATTCAGATTCTCTTCTAGAATATTCTCCACCCTTAAGGATAGGTTCTGGAATTGATGCACATAATATTTGGTGATCCCATTTGCCGTAACTTTGCTAATTGACTAAAGTAGTTCTCTGAAACACTGGAACTATAGTGCAATTGCAACTCCTGTAAAAAATTGTCCAAGTGACACCTAGACCATTCTTACGCCTCTCGAGCACATAACCACGATACCAAACAAATT
The DNA here is from genome assembly GCA_018340775.1 of Taxus wallichiana var. yunnanensis. Classification (NCBI taxonomy): domain Eukaryota; kingdom Viridiplantae; phylum Streptophyta; class Pinopsida; order Cupressales; family Taxaceae; genus Taxus; species Taxus wallichiana. The sequence continues at coordinate 375,911,486 of CM031244.1, read as the reverse complement.
GGTGGGTTCAAGATATAGGGATGCCAATGTCACCTTTTGTCCGATGGTGTTTGATGTAACTCAAAGAATTTCTCCATTTGATTTATCCAATTGAGGATCCTTACCATCAAATTTGCGCATATCCACTTTCGGCATCATGTTCGTGGTTGCGAATAAGTTTGATTCGATGGGACTTGGAGAAGTGATCCAATATGGTTAGTTTGTCCATGATTTTGAATCTAAAGGTCCTCCTTGGTTGATATGGGCTGGATTTGGGCCATACTTGGTCACCCTTTACATGTTGCATGATTTCATCCAACCGATGATTGATTTGGGCTATGTCTCCTTTAGAGGTCATCTCAGATTGTACATTTTGCAACTCATACTCAAGTTGGCTCACCCTATGATTAATTGAGGTAAACCCTAGTGCTAAGGAATCTATATTTACCCCTTTTGAATCCATCTCTTCAATCACTATCCCATCTTTATCTGGGGTTTTACTCAAGTAACTAGGATTCTTTTTGCTCTTGTGGAAGGCCCCGCCATGATGTCAAACCTTAGGGTTTAGGGTTTCGATACAATTTCGGCCGAACAGGAAAAAACACAGAGAATATACTAATACTATTTTTTTGAGAGCTTTCCGAAAATGTAAAGAACTTGAAATTTTTTCACAATTTGCACCCTAGGGAGCGATTTTATGAAAAACCATAAATTTGTAATAACTTTTGCAAAATAAATTAAAAAAATCTGAAATTTTCAGGGAACCTTACTTAAAATTCTTCACAACTTTGGTAAAAATATCTCCCACCAATTCACTCTGGTTCGCAATATGTGGTGGAAACAAAAAAATAGGGTTTTTGCCCTAATTTTGGCCTAGATCGCAGCTCTGATACCACTTGTAATGAAATTACTTGTATAATTCAGATTAAGAGCAACAATAGAACACCAAATAACACAATATTTCAGAATAATTATCTCAATATGCAATTATAATAGCTTCACCACTTCGAGGGGGCAACCTCCAAACCATATAATAAGACTCAAATGCTCAAATGATAATGAAATACTACCTATAATCCCCTATATATACTATTCATATGCTATGGCCATCACCAAGGCCGACCTATTAAGCATGAGAAAGTATAAATGATATAATAAAATGATATGGTAAGCCACAAATCGGCTACTCATATCCTAATACAAGCAATAGGTTAAGGGTGTAGCAAAATTTCAACCCTCTCTTGTGTTCATTGCTTTCTTCTAATCTCTCATCACTGCAATCTTGGTTATATCGTGCATGGTTATTCTATTACATGTTTAATGGTTTGTGTTTAATGTGTTAGGTTGTGGAGCCTGTTTTCAATTGAGGAAGTGTTGAAGATTGTACACTAAGAGTCTGTACACTTTCCACGGTTATCTTGCAGGGTTCGGGAGTGCAGCCCGAATTTTTTTTTGGCCTTAAAACGCGCCCGATATGGGAAACATAATTTTCTCATATGGGTGGGATTTTTGACCCATAGTTTTATGCGATGGTTTTGACTCATGGTTTTGATACCACGGTTTTGTAAAAATTGCTTAAAGCATTATCTATTTATATGGTTTTGTTCATATGGTAGGTATAATGTAACATTACAGATGTGTTTTGAATTTGGGTGTGAATTCTGTAGAATTTGTTGAGCATAGCTCCAAACATATTTGGGTATTGTATTGAGAGAGCGGTGGCTTGTAATAAAATATGAGCAAGTGATTCTCGGTGGATGTAGCCCAAATTGGGTTAACCACGTTAAATCTTTGTCTCTTTGTGTTGTGTTATTTTATTCGCACTTTTATTTAAGATCCGTAATAATTTCGCATATTAGTTTCTCCTATTGCGATTATGTGAGGGATTATTCCACATATTTTATCCCTTATTTCCTAACATAATGGTTAGTGTATTCTCATCGTGGATTGATCCATGGTGTATTCTCATCCTCATTAATTTGATTGTAGTTTCCATCTCCATGCAAAGTAGGTTTTCAACATTCCTTTTAGTGCATCACCTATGTTAGTTTAGGTTTAATTTCTTATAATCTTCTTAACCCTGTCTCCTTGGAAAGTTAGAGTAGATTTTAGAGTAGATCCTATACAATTTGGATGTGTGCATCAAAATAGAGGAATAGGAACCGACCTTCATCCAGAGGGTTATCCCGGTTGCAAAGTCCCGATTTGGGATAACTCCATGTTTGACAAATCACACTGATTGTTTCAACCATTCACTTGCGAGCATTCAAGGGGTGTTGTGATTTCACCATAACAAGAGTATGAAGTCCATTTTTCCCAATAAGGTTTTGTTGGGACCGATACAATAATGTAATTGGATTGATGCCATTTGTCACTAATTAATAGATTCTCAACACAAAATGAAATGGAGTTATTAATCAATGTGGTATGGGAAAAATTAAAGACAAAAATCTTGAAATTGATATGTATTTGGCATATCATAGATGTATTTAAGATATTTGAACTAGTTATACAAATTTATATATGAAAATATCGATATGCATAAAAATATTTAAAACACTATCATAGGACATTCACGTTTCTTCGTTTAATGACACACATGAAACTAGTGAATGATAGACTTTGGTTGAAAAGAATATGAATCAAAAGATGTTTGTTTTAATTTCAATAATTACCATTAAAAAGGAAGGTCCATCAAATATTCTCATGTAGATTACAAAGTGGAAAATACTCACAAGGATTCGGCACAATTTACCAAGTGATGATGGAACTAGTAAGAGAGTTAAATTTGACTAAAGTTAGACATTTTTCATGATTTTAAACATAAAATACTTACCAAAATTTGAAATAACGACCACATACAACTTGTATATTTAAAACGTGACCCTCATTTTTATATAAATATATATGCAAATTATATGGTCACATTTTTATACAAATTTATATGCAAATTATATAAATATCATCGAAAGCCGCCACGCCATGCAAAGAAAATTAAAATCACAACCCAAGCGGTGAAAAGTAAATGCCATTTGAATTTATACCAAAAAAATTAAAATCATAGATTATAGGTATTGGAAGTAAAAAAATTTATTGTGAGGTGATTTCCAATTTTCCACCGAGGTGATTCGTACTCGAGGTTGTTCATTAGGCCGAAAGGCGTGACCTCCGGAGAGAAGCCTCTAGTGGTCCCTGACAACGAAGGAGGCTGTGGCGGCCTAAATGGAGTGGTCGATGATGGATGACACTTCTGGAGCCCTACATGTGTCTTTGTGAACAGTGACACGTGGAAAGCTTTAAAGGAGAAGAGCCCAGCACCATGCTCGCGGGAGGGAGATCCATTTCGGGAGCTAGAAATGGAGGACAAATGCTAGAGTCCTGGTTGGAGGTGGACATGCCTCTTTTGTCAGCATGAAAAGGGGAGTATGGGTACCTCCTTGTATGGCAGTATGTTTCAGTCCAGGAAATATTTAAAAACATCTTGCTGAGGGTTGCACAAAGGGTTTTGGGTTTGTTGTTGTCGTGGCTGTCAAATACTAAAGCAGAGAGGTCCCTTTCTATTTGGTTCTTTGTTTGTGATTGAAGCTGGAAACTGCATCGCTGGAGGAACCCGAAGTCATCATCTGACCAGGTATTGCTCTTCATTTTGTTAGAGGATGAACAAACCCACTGGTTTTCCCCAGAAAATTAGGTCTTCCTGTTTCAATCGGTGCCCAGTTTAACATTCTTGCTTGCACTGTGCATTGGATAGATATCCTGCAGGGACTAATCTCTTGTACTTGAGCCCCATAGTTTTTACCCATACACATTTCCATCGGGCCCTACCTCCATGAGCATGTCGTTAGAGTATTTAACTCCCCTGAGCATTGTAGTATCGTCTGTAGAACAGAGCAGTTCGACATTAAATAGAAAAGTAAAATTCCTTAATGGGGGAAGCAAATGACATCTTTGTGTCTGGTTTCGTCCCATGTGCTTGTCCTTGACGTAGAACCTAAAAACAACCTATACATATGTAGATATATGTGTGTTGTCTATCTGGATGTCAAATTTTTAAATTTGCCAATTTCTTTTTTAAGGCATTTGCCAATTTTCACGCAGAAAGATTATATATATGTGGGTGTGTGCGTTGTCTGCCTGTTTGTTAATATTGTAAAAATTTCAACAATTTCTTGATGCATTTGCCAATTGTTTTATGTGAATCATGAATGGAGGACACTTTCCAGGGTTCTTGCAATGAAAGGATATTCAAACCTGACCCACGCTCTTGCAAATGCACCCCCTTACCATTACACTGATACCCCTTGAACTTTGTAGCCATTTTAATCTTACTATAAACATTTAAAATATTCTTGAAGCATTTCTTATTGGCATTCTACATGGGGAATTGCCCTCTTTTGAATGAATAACTTGGACTTTAACATTTTTCCTTAGTTCTATGTCATATAAACGCCTTAATCTTTTTGAATAGCACAGTGGACCTTGGATGATGGACACATTTGAATGCTAAACTTACCATTTTTACACGTTTACAACTTTATTAAAAATAAATTACAAAGGTTGTGAAGTGGAGATCTCGTCCTTTGATGTAATGTTAACATATTCATACTCCAACTTTCAACTAATCAAATACTATGCGTGTTATAAACTTATAGCCAATACCAGGACTATTTCATGCTTGAAAAGGGAATTTAGTAAGTGGTAAGGACACTTTGAATTTAAAAACTGATGTAGCAGAATTATTTTTTGCAGCTTGATTTGGTACAGGTTATTAAATACATGCTAGAACGATGATTGTTGGAAATGGTATAGGTTGACTTCTTTGATTCAAATGAATAAAAATGGATCTTACTCATGAGTCATATAGGTGAGTCTATTAGGATCCAATATTTAGATATGGGTTTCAGAATGAGATGGTCAACTATGTTACAATCCAAAAACCACTAGGAGTCAAAAAAATGGCAGCAATATTTTTGTTGGCTTTAAAATATATTGTTTTTCAATTCATACGAAATGAAGAATTAAAGTATACGTTATCTACCTATTTGTTAATATTGTAAAAATTTCAACAATTTCTTGATGCATTTACCAATTGTTTTATGTGAATCATGGATGGAGGACACTTTCCAAGGTTCTCGCAATGAAGGGATATTCAAACCGACCCACGCTCTTGCAAATGCACCCCCACGACCATTACACTAATACCCTTGAACTTTCAGCAGCCATTTTAATCTTACTATAAACATTTAAAATATTCTTGAAGCATTTCTTATTGGCATTCTGTGGGGAATTTCTCTCTTTTGTTTGAATAACTTGGACTTTAACATTTTTCCTTAGTTCTGTGTCATATAAACGCCTTAATCTTTTTGAATAGGACGGTGGACCTTGGATGATGGACACATTTGAATGCTAAACTTACCATTTTTTGCATAGGTTACAACTTTGTTAAAAATAAATTACAAAGGTTGTGAACTAGAGATCTCGTCCTTTGATGTAATGTTAACATATTCATACTCCAACTTTCAACTAATCAAATACTATGTGTGTTATAAACTTATAGCCAATACCAAGACTATTTCATGCTTGAAAAGGGAATTTAGTAAGTGGTAAGGACACTTTGAATTTAAAAACTGATGTAGCGAGAATTATTTTTTGAGCTTGATTTAGTACGGGTTATTAAATACATTCTAGAACGATGATTGTTGGAAATGGTATAGGTTGGCTTATTTGATTCAAATGAATAAAATGGATCTTACTCATGAGTCATATAGGTGAGTCTATTAGGATCCAATATTTAGATATGGGTTTTGAGAATGAGATGGTCAACTATGTTACAATCCAAAACCACTAGGAGTCAAAAAAAATGGTAACAATATTTTTGTTGGCTTTAAAATATATTGTTTTTCAATTCATACGAAATGAAGAATTAAAGTATATATTTGTGGGTGGATTGCGAAATTGTAAACACATCCTCACTAAAGTCTCTTTGGTAGACTAAATTTTAGTTTAATTAGGCCTTTGCAGTTTTTTCCCTTCTTCTTTTGGCTTGTGCTTTCATTGTTTGCTTGGTGAATCTCAGATGAGACTATGAGCATCCTCTACTATGGCCTGTGGTAAGTCTAGGCCATGTCGTTAGAATCTAAACCTGGGCCACCCTTGGGTTTAACCTTTAATCTCGGGAAACATTGGAATGTAGCTTATGTTTGTTACGCCACAACCTTGTCACATGTCTGCTGGGGTCATGGTCTGCCTTGTTGTGGTGAGGTAAATTTGAACTTGAATCATGTTGTCATGAGTATTCTCACACTAGATCATGGTGGAATGATGGCAGTGTCAAGGTCTTTCTTTTCCTTCGAATCTATGTTAGAATGAAGACGTATGAGCTGCAGGGATTTAATATTTTTGGTAAATGGCACTGTCATTTCATTTCTTTGGTCAAATGAGAGAGCAAGTTGATTGGGCATGGTGCGGACATTTTATTTTTGGGGGTTTAGGGATGTTTTTGGTTGTAAAATGGCCAAACCTCCACAAGTTTTCTGAAGTGCCCTGCACTTCTAGAGGCAAGCAACGTGAAAAGGTTAGTAAGTCCTTTATTAAAAAGTTATGCTTTCAAAGGGTTCGAACTATGTTTGTAATAGCCTTGCGTTCAAGCCTTAGCTAGCCGTCCCAGTGAGGGGGGAATTTTGCAGGTTTTTCCAATATATAGTGCCACGTGAGATGGAATTGTCTGGCCCGCTGTAGCTTTTTAGGAGTCCCGCATTCAAAATTTTGACTAAATGTTTTGGATAGTATTCATCAGAAATTACACTAGATGAAGGCTATTGTTTGGATATTTTTTTACAAATACATTAAGACAATAATTTTTCTGGAAGTATCTTAAGTGGGTGCTGCAAACTCTCAGCTCCTGCTTTAGAAGACTTTTTCTATAAAATAGTGCCATGGGAGGTGTAATTATAATATCTACTATAACTTTTAAGGACTTGCATTTATTAACTATCTCCGAATATTATTGAAAATTATCAGAAAACATAGACTATATGCATGCTGCCATTTGGCAATAAACTTTGTTGAAAATTAGTCAAGCGGTTGATGCAAACTTTCAGCCCTTTTTTAATACAGAAAATCTTCTCTAAACCAGATCCACTCTCATTGTTGTGTATAAAAGTTCAGGGTCTGCCTGCATTTTGCAAATCAAAAGACATTTCACTAGACCACCTGCAGCGTGAAAACTGGAGCAACTACTAGCTTGTCTGCATTTCCATAGTCTGTTTGTTCATTTCTAGTGTGCTAGATTGCCTATTCTGTCTAGTCTATTGCTCTTACTCATCTACGTGACTTGTATAAGATCAAATTTTTAGATATAGGTTTTAGAATGAGATGGTCAACTATGTTAAAATCCAAAAACCACTAGGAGTCAAAAAATTGGCAGCAATATTTTTGTTGGCTTTAAAATATATTGTTATTCAATTCATACAAAATAAAGAATTAAAGTATATATTAGTGGGTGGATTGTGGAATTGTAAAGACATCCTCACTTCCATCAATTTTGGGTATCAGGATGTCTTTACAATTCACCCACTAATATATACACTTCCTTTACATGTTTTGGGTTTGGTTTACCATTGAAGTTAGATTTAAATTTTAACGGGCTTTCATGGATTTTCAGTCTAACTATATATGAATGAATTAGTTTGGCAGCTGCGTATTGTCCACCCCATTGCATAAAAATGAGTTCCAACTTTTTTGGTTTGAAATTTGAATAAAATCAAGGATAAGCATGGGCCTTATTGCTTTTGGTTGTGACGTTTAGTACCGTTTGAGGATATTATGGTTTTTTTGGGCAAAAAGTAGTATTTCCTTTTTGGTGGAAATACTTATCTGTTCTGCTTGTTTATTTGGTGTTGTTGTTATTAGTTATCACCATTGGCTATCTATACACTATTTTCCTTTGTGGCATGGACAATTCCATAACAGATCGTTTAGAGAATTGGTTATTGAATATGTTTTGTTTTTTTCATTATTTCCCATTTACATTTTCATAGATTCTTAATAATGTGGTTGAATTTGTATGTATCTTAAAAAATATCATTCATTCATATATAGTTGTATGTGTTGCATAAAGAAAACTATTTTCTACTTTCGGTCTTCAGCCATGGCATAGAGGGGCAAGTGCCTTCGCCATTGGCAGGATTCGGTGTGTGCTGATGGGTTTTTACCCTAGGATGCCTCATCAAAATGCCTTTGTTGGGCGTTAGACTGCCCATTGGCAAGGATTTTAAAGCTGCTTGCCAAAACAGACAACACCCGAATATTTGTCTTTGATTCCTTGTTTGTGCTCTGCAACAAAAAATAATGTGTTTAACTTCCATTTCCAGTGTAGAACTTATTGAGGTTGATATAACATCTATATATTTTGTTTTTTTTCGTTTTTATTATTTTTGGTTGCTTGTGAACTTGCAGCAATGAAGACTCGTAATACAATTGTTGTTCCTCCACACGGTGTGACAATCACCACTCCACACTTGGAGTGAGAAGATTCTTTCAACCGAACAAAGTTTGTTGTCAATGTGCTCCATTACGGAAATGAAGCAAGGCAAAACTTGTGATCATTGATTTGGTTAGAGACCGTCTCCGCTTGCATCCTTCCTGTCCTCTTTATCTTTCCAAGTTCCGTATGGTGGGATTCAACTCGAGGGGATTTGGGCTTGTATATGATCACCCCAAAGATGCTATGAAATACGAACTTGACCACAAACTGAAAAAGATGGGGATAACTGCAAAGACAATACATGCTGGAGGAAAAAAACACATGGTGCAAAAAAATTGCTAATGTCACCAAGGGAAAAAAATGAGAAGCCAAGAAAAAATGAAAAACTTTAAGGGTGTGCTCTATTAAACTTATGTACATAAAAGTAGTTTAGGTAGCTATATGGTGCAAACATCTACTATGTTCTCTTTCGATTCTCGATCGAAATAACAGTATGTTATGTTTTTGATAGCTCTTGCTTGCTGAAGTTTGAGACTTGCTTCATTGTACATTTGCCACTTTGTCAATCTTATTAATGTCAAACAAAATTTTAATAGATAGATTTCATACTCTGTTTTGTTTTGCATTCAACTAGCTTTCCTATCATCATATTATCCATCTTGTGACCGTATCTTATAAACTTCATGTTCTACTCTTATAGGTGATCTTCAGTTGTTTGGCACAGTTGTTGCAGATGGTTTTCTAATTGTTTTTTTAAAGCATTCCCCCATACGTTCCTCCCTTGAAATTGTTCATTGCTACATACAGAACATAAGTTGTTGCAAAATAGTATTCTACTTATTACGTACATTTCTTTGACAAAACTGTTCGAGCTGCATTTCTAATCATCTCTCTGAAATATTCAGATAAATGAAATAATGTTTTTGTTTAGTTGATGAAATAATGTATTCTTGGAAGGTTTTTGACTTCTTCATGATAATATTTGCTATATATTTCCATTTGCAATTACTTGGGAAATCACTTTTTCTAAGCTTAAACTTCTCTTAATTGCTTGAAGATATTCAATGTTATTACACTAATCTTCAACTTAATATATCTTGATCCCTCTTTTTTTGATTGTTTTTTGTTATTGTTGATGTTATGGTGCAATGATTCTTTACGGTGATTTGTGTCACTAGACTTCAACAACAAATTCTAAATTTGTAGAATGGTTCTTCTTCAGCATATAAATTTTGGGAAAGATTTCCATGTGTCTTATATATCCCCTTTCTAAGCACAATGAGTGTTATAGCTCAGGAATTTCAACATGGCTATCCAAATTCATATTCTACTGTAAAATTTAGCGAGTCTAGAGGGCTCTTCTATTTCTTTTTGGGTTCTATGAATATAGAGCAATGAGTATTAGGACTGCCTGGAATCACATGTTTCTAGTTGACTACTGAAATAGTGGCCTCTAACTTTTAGATTGTTTGGAAATGTCTAGGGAATGTTTGATCTTGATCTATATCAAATTCTGTAAGGAAACTTGTTAGAAATATTTATTCCTCTTTCTTGAGGAAATGCAGCGAGTTGATTCATAAAAAGACCAGTGTTTGGTGGGCAGCAAAGGAGAACCCAACTGACAAAGTGGAACAACTAGGAAGGAACAAGAACATACAACTGGTTTTATAATGCATCATGAGAACAACAATTTGTCAGAGTTTAGAATCCAAAGCATCTTGTTGGGTCTTCATTTCAGTTTAGATATAATCTGCAGACCCACTATAAATATTTCAAATACAGGAGTAATTCTGAGTTTGACAACATTATTATGTTTAGATCTTGCTGATTCTACTTTATTACAAGTTTTGCAAGTATAGAAAGCTCCACTACCTATGGAATGAAAGTAAACACCACGTTTAGACACTCAACTCATACAACTCCCAATGAAAATGAAGTTTAAAGAAAGGGTGATCCAAAGTAGGAAGCAACTTTTGTTCATAAAGAAAGGCTTTTCTAACATAATAGTAAGGTGACCTTTCTGTATTAATTTATGCAAGAAAAAGACAAGCTGAAATTCAGTTTTAAAATATTCCACCGAATGTTATGATGACATACAAGAATATTCATCTACAAAATGTCTAAAGGAGTCATCTTCAACTTACAATCGAGCACTTTGATATGATTCAAATATACAAAGTTAACAACAACATAATGCTTATGTGATGCGTGAAGACAATAGACAAATATAAATTACTCTTGTTGTGCGATTTGGGAAGGGTGCTCTCCATATTAACAATAAAACAAACTACGGTGCTTCAAACTGCTCTCCAATGATTTGGGCCCGCACCTCTTTCAATATTATTACTCGTTTTAGCAAAATTTCATGAAGTGCCAATTATCACGTTAGGATAGTTTCGGTAGGAATCGATATCGAAACAAGAAAATGTATTCGAGATTTGTCCTAGACTCTGAATGGCTAAGATGGATATCCCTTTTTTGAAAAACAATAGAATGATACCAAAATAATGCAATATGTCCCACAAATTACAGTTTTTTTTTAAAATAATGACACTATATCATTTATATAAATATTGATCTATATATACCTTTTGATCTCGTATATACTTGTTTTTCTCATTGCACGCAACCTGTCGGAGTGGGTTTTTCTTTCCCTGGGTTAAATGTAAATGTTAAGGTTTCTTTTTATTTTGATTTTGGCAAGTTTATAAATATTGTGATGTGGTTTAGCTCATTGTGCAGAAGCGCATTGTGTGTTGAAAACAATCTTCATCATGGTTGCACCTTTGACATATGGTGGCATCTCCATGTTGATTGAGGGTAGTACAGATGCCGAACTGATAATCCAACTTCTCAACATTTTCCCCTTCAATCTGCGTTGAACACTGAGCTCCGATATCGTGTGGATCTCTCCGATGGTGTGCACTTTCAAACATCTCTTTTGCCCTCGAAATTTGCAAGCCGATTTGGATGCCCGATTAAAAGATGGAACCATTGTCCGCTGCGCAAACCCTTTGCAGAATGATAAAACATGAATTGTATGCATCCATTTTCCTTTATACATGGATGCTTGGCTTTCATTTCTTTTATATTCACTAATTTTTGTTCCTTTTCATTTTTATCCTTTGCAGGATTGTTCTTGTCTCAGAAATGGAAGTTGTGATAGAAACACATCCATAAATTGTGCTCCCACTCCTCTTCCTTCCCCGTGTCATTCACATAAAGCAATCAAATCTGATACAAATCATGGAGCAACAAAACTTTGGTCCATGCAAACACCTCCCCAAAAGAAAATTGGCCTCCCTAATGGTTTAAGATTGCCTCTAAAAATAAGTGCACTAAATACAACCATGCGTACATGGTCTGTTGAAGGTCGTGCCCTTGGGAAAACAACGCTAAGGGAATATGTGAATGCAAATGGCTCCGGATCATATTTTGGCTTTGATTTTGTGGATGGTGAAGGTGGAGAAATACGCATGTTACATGCTTCAACAAAATTGCAGCAATGTTTTTGGACAAATTGAAATTTGAAAACTTATACACCATCACAAATGGAAGGATATGGAATGCAAAACAAGGTTATAACCACCTTAACAATGAATTTGAGATATTCCTACAAGCTTCTTCCATTATCTCTCACTGCTTGTCAATAACGCCACAATACCTTTGCATAACTTTCACTTCAGGAATCAAAGATATACTTGAAAAACCTATTGGTTCCTTCACTGACGTTATTGGCATTTTTTAACAATCTCTCCTTGCTCCACTATCCAGGCAAGATAACAATGAAACTAAATGAAGAAGCTTGCAATTGAAGGACATGTAAGGATTTAGTGTTATTGTAACTTTATGGGGCCAACATTTACATGATCTTGCTCAAGAACTTGAGGAAGTCCTTTCTATTCCATAACTCCCAGTATTGGCTTTAAAGGTGGCACGTGTTTTGAGTTTCAACGGCACTTCCATAAACACTGTCTCTAGCACAAAATGGTTTATTGATCCTCGATTCACGAAACTAAAACTTACTTTGCACACTTGGGTTGCCTCTGAAAATTACACTATTGAAACTCCCTCTGTAACGAACAAATTTCTAGGTCCTCCTCGAAGCTTAAAACCAGTGGCAACAATTGCAAAAATTCTTCAAATGGGCAATACAAAGAGCAATGAATGGGCTACGCTTAAAGCTATAATTGCAGACATCGTAATGGATAACTTCTACTACATGGCTTTCCCCCTTGCAAACGGTGACAAGAAATGCCGAAAGAAAGTGAAACCAGTAAACAATGGCTCGTGGTTTTGTGCAAGTTGTAAGTCTCATGTGCATCAATGCGATTATAGGTATGCTCTCCGTATAAACTTGCAAGATGACTCAGGAGAGCTACAATCGGTTACAACATTTGACACAGTTGTTGAAGAAATCATGGGTGTCGCGGCAGTAGACCTCCAACTGTTGTGCATAGATGATGAGGCTACAACGGAGATTACAAACCAGATAATTGGCCATGAATACAAATTCACTCTCTCGTGAAAAAAGAAAATTTCTGTGGAGATACACAACTGAAATGTGTCATACTTGATTCCCTTAAATTAGACGAATCGAAAGTTGTTGCTTGACTTTTCCTTTCCTAGGCACCATAACACTTTCCTATATTTTAGTTTCTTCATTGTTTGCTCATATCTCCTCTGTAATATGCTTTTGTCCACAGATACATTTGTAATATGCTTTTGTCCGCATGTTGTAATGGACTATAACTCTCAAAGTTTTCCATTTAATGGTTGTTAGTATTGGTTTATATGCACATCTATATATCGTAAAAGAAACCTTTTTTTGTAATTGATAAAAATGTATAGTGTGTGTATGTGTGTATATATATATATATATATATATATATATATATATATATATATATATATATATATATAGTTTATGCTAACATTATGGAACGCTTTATTCATTTCTTTAAAGTTTGTCTATGTTTCACACGAAGTTTTTTCTTCTTTCTACCTTGTTCCTTCTTAATACCTATGTAAAAAAAATGAAGCCATATCTCTATGTTTTTTCCTAATCAAAAACTCCATACACACCCTTGTATTTCTTCCTTTACTTCCTTAAAAATATATGCAACAACAAATCGTTTTCCTTTTGTTTTATTGCCTTTAGCTACCAAAATATAAAACATTTACAACAAGATAAGCATTTACAAATGGTTTTTGCATTCATTTCCCCTTATCCACATACATAATTTAGCACTCTTTTAATCTTCTCTTATGCCACCTTTTTTTGGTGATTTTCGTAGGTTGTTTTATGCACAATGCCTACCCTAGAGCAATGACAAATAAGAAGAGATATTTATGCCTTGCAAAAGAAGAAATCAATGCTTCCCAATGCGAACTCTATCGCCAACTCCAACAGATGCCTACAAGTTCTGGCCCTTTCCAAACTAGTGGCCGCCCCCCTTTCATGTCTTCCCCTACTACTTTCCCCTCCACACCGCACAATTCTCCTTTTCCTCTTTGCATTAACCACACCACTTGTGTCGGACCTTGTCTTCATCATGCCCGCAACATCGAATTGCAACCCTCTCCATCGCTACACTACCCTCCATCTGCTTCATCCCAATACATTTCTCCTTGCAATCATTCACCCTTCCCATTTCATCTGCGCCTTCAACCGACCGATAACAAGTTTGATTGCTTATCCTTCTCTTACCGGAATGCCTCTTTCGCATTCTTCCTACCTTCCATCCCCTTCCTCCCAAACTCATCGTGAAAGTCACACCCAAGATTCCACCCTCCCCATTGCCGCTCCACAGAACATTTGTGTGGTACCTTATTGGGCAGATGCCCAACGCAAATTCGCCAAAGACTGGATCTTTTATCGCACATCCACACCTGCTCAATTTGTCTTGAGAACTACCCAGGCATACATACTACCTTCCATGAAGGCAAACACACATGCATTAGGTGCAAGTCTGAAAGAAATGGACACCGCTTCTCCTCTTGGAACAATATGGATCCTGGCGCTCAACCTGTCATTCTCAAATCTTTAACCTAGGTCGAAGAAATGTTGATTGTGTTATGTTTGTGGAGCCTATTTTCATGTTAAAGTGTGGTACACCTTCTATGTGTTACACTTAGGTATTTTCATGGGTGGTTTATTAACCCATGGGTAATGGGTAACCGTTATGGGCTGTTTTTGGGCCCATGGTTTTTGGTACCCATTGTTTTGTAAAACCGCCTCTTCGGCTACCCATAGGTTTATGGGACGGTTTTGTTTTTGCCCATTATTTGATACCCATGGTTTTGTAAAAATGCTTAAGTAGTTGTCTATTTATATGGTCTTATGCATATGATAGATAGACAAGTAAATGTATTCGAGATGTGTTTTGAATTCGGGTGTGAATTTTGTAGAGTTTTTTAGCATAGCTCAAATGGATCGGGTATTGTATTGAGAGAGTGGAGGCTTGTAATAAAATCGAAGCAAGTGATTCTTGGTGGACGTAGCCCAAATTGGGTGAACCATGTTAAATCTTGTCTCTCTCTGTTGTGTTATTTATTCTACACTTTTATTTGAGATACGTAATATTTTCTCGCATATTAGTTTTCTCTTCATTGCGATTACTGTAAGGGATTATTCCGCATATTTTATCTCTTATTTCCTAACAAATTGCTCGCATTAATTCAATTTTGCAAGTCACACAAATGCATGGGGGACAATATAAATATTCGAGTCACACAATAAGTTTCCCATAAAACATTTCTTCCATCGCAAATACCTTCCTCGTAAATTGGCCAGAGATTTGGATCTCTTGTTGGTTCAAAAAAGCTGGAATTCAACAAACAAAATACGACTTCTATGTTAGCGGGTCCCATGTTTGGGAAGCGCTTCGATATAAAATTATCCATGACCCCTACTATAAGGATGTTCTTATTGACACTGAGGCTCTTTCCTCTCTCCCGTAGGAACCAACAAACATATCCTCCTCCCTTAACTTTATTCCTATAGACCTTCAGCCTCTCACTTCTCTTGAAGCACGGGATAATGACAACCCTCCTTCCAACCCCTACGAGTATCCCGAGGAGACATCCTCATTTGTTCCTTCATACCCAAACACTGGCATTGAAGAGGAGTTAATTGAACAGTACATGTTTTCAAATGGTGAGGTTGCGCGCACCGCACCTTGGCTTGGCCTGAAGTCAAAAATTTGCCAATTAATGAATACACCACGGAGGGCCTTTTCTCAATGGCTTTTCCAACTTTGTTTCCAACTAGTGCAACATTGTTTAAAAAACCACGCATGAAGGATGTTCAAATGCATGAATATGCCCTCCACCTAATGCACTACCATGATGATCAGTTTGGCTCGCACCCCAGGTTCGGTATTTTTTGCTTAACCTTATTATGAGACATAGGAGCCAATCTACAGCTGCAATTTTCATGAGGTTGAACCTTGAACATGGTGTCCCCCCTACTATAGGCCAACTATGGCAACGCCTGCATGATTTCCCGATGATTGCCTTCCATAGAGTTTAATGAGATTTGGAACCAACTGCCGGGGGACACGAACATTTTGGTCAAAGAGCAGAGGGGAGGTCTCAGACATGATTGAGCAATTGGGGGTGCCTACACTCTTCTTCACTCTTAGTGCAATAGACACAAAATGGCCAAGACCTACATAACATCATGCTAGGTTTTTCTCTTGTTGAGGCCCGTGCGGTGCAACAATGGAGGACCAAGAACATTGTTAGCCACCCTCATCATGTCGTTGCTTACATCAAAGATTCACAATATTCCGTGAAGAAGTGTTACAAAAACATCTTCGAGCCAAAGACTACTAGTACAAGTAAATTTCTTCAATGCTCTCTATTTTTTCATTGTTTAAATACATAACGATTAACCTTCCTTTACATGGTATGAAAGGCAACATAGAGGTTCAACACGTGTTCATGGTTTCCTATGGCTTGAAGATGCTCAGGCGTTGATCGCATCAATTTGGTCAAATAATGAATCTGTGGACAAAACAAGACAATACTTTGATACCTACATATCTACGCATCGAATATCGCCCTCCTTCCATCCGCTCGGAATTTGTTCACGGGAATATCAAGTCCTTGCGTAGTTTCCTTGTTCTGATAATTGGAGGAGTTGATAAATCAAGTTCAAAGAACACACAAAGTGTTCCTACAATACTTGCCTCCAAAGAAAAAAAATAACCGCCTCAATGTCAATACAACGCACCTTGGGAGAATAGAGCCACTTCTTTATTGTTTGTTGATGAGAGTGCTTCAGTTAAATACCTCCCTTCAAGGAATGATGATAGATTGAACACACACAATCCAACAATGTTATCCATATGGAGAGCCAATATCGATTGTCAACTTGTGCTATCTCGCCATGTTGTCCTCAAATACATTGCTAAGTATGCTTCCAAAGCGGAACAAAGGTCAGAAACATACCACCAAATGCTTTCTAGATTGTCGAGAGGTTTAGATCCTGATCTGCCAACACATTTAGCCATAAAAAAATGTTAACTGAGAGTGTGGTTGAACATGACATTAGCGCACAAGAAACATGCCACATGCTCCTCAAATTGCCACTTGTAATGTGCAGTCGCACTTTTGTGTCGCTCAATGTAGGCTAGAAAAATCTTAAGAAAATTGGTTGAAGCAGAGTGTGAGGATGTAGAAACATCCCTCCTTTTAGATGCATACAGGGTCCGACCTTCAAACATGGAAAGCCTTCCACTCATTGAAGTTGCGCGCGACTGGAGTTACAACAAATACCTCAAACACAATAGATGGAAGAGTTGTCACAGTACCATTTATTGTTCGGGTGTTCCTAAGTTTCAATGCGTTCCATCTAAGGATTCCCCCTCTTTTGAGCTTTTCCGTTGGTCAAAACTCCTATACAAACCTTTTCGCAACATTTCTACTGATATTGGTTCAACACCTCGAGAAACCATTTCTACATGGAGCTTGTTCAGATACAATTATCATCCCTGGCATATTACACGATGTGAATTAGATCCGTCACCCACCTCCGGTGGACAATGAGTCGAGAGCCAAGCCCCCGTCTCTGTTTAGCAACTATATGATTGGCAACTTTTGGCTCGATTCCGCCTGGGAACACTTCATTCCTTAACAACTTGCAAATGTTGGGCCTTTGTGAATTTGACACCCTTCACAATTTGAGTGCACATCGAGTTCCTGTTGCTCTGTAGTCTCTTGGCGCCACTTTCATCAAAGACAAAAAGGCAAAGCATATTTCAACTGCCCTCGTGGACAAATTCCACCCTCCAGCTTCAGGTTTATCTCCAGAACAACAACAATCTTTCAACATAGTTATTCAACACTTGCTCACAAATCCAACCTTCCTCTCTATGAGACTTATTATACAAGTGGACTTTTGTACTGGAAAATCATTCCTCATTAACATTTTAAAGTTTTCATTTGCCTCTTCATCCAACCAAGGCCTTTCACCTCTCCTTCTACTCGCCAACAGAGTTGTTGCTTTCAACATTTTAGCCCGCAATCGACAATACACACAAGCCTCTGGATTCCCATTAAAGAACTCAAACCCTTAGAGGGGGTCTCTTCAAGACTCCCTCAAACACACCAAATACATTTATTGATGAAATGAGTTTCATCGGGCCAAAGTCTCTTCAAGACTACCTCAGGAGGCACACCAAATACATTCTAATTGATGAAATGAGTTTCGATTATGGACGGGCCAAAGTCTTGCTACCCTTTAGTAAGAATCGACATACCGTCTCCCTTCATTCAATCTTAGGGAGGCTTTCCGTAACCACGCTCAACTTCAAGAATTCTACATCGGGAGCTCTTATGCAAGATCTCGAACAAGAAAACATTGATTTTAAAGATGCCCCTCATCTTTTCGCTCAAAATGACCTTGTGGACTCGCACAACCTTATTATGTTGAAAGACTCACGAAAAGACCAGAGCGTCAACATCTGGCCAACTTCTCAAGCTTATGGACATTCCGTTTATGCCCGCGTAGCAAACTTGTCCGGGGTGTGACAAAGTCTTCACAACGAAGCTACCCTTTCGACATAGTCCATGAAGAATTCAACATATCCATCTCCCTTCATTCAATCTTCCGGGACAACAACCCCTCATGTTCCTATTCCTCCCATTTCTAGAGACGAGAGCATCATTCTCAAAATGGCATGGGCTTTTTCTATCCGCAAATTTCAGGACTTACACTAACACGTGCTAATACCTGGCGAAGCCGGAAAGACAAGGCCTAACATTCACCGGGAAGCTCTTTCTTCCCTTCGTATTTCTCGAGCTTTCTCTTTCTCAAGATCTCGCATTCCTCCCTTTCCGCAACAGCTACAAGAGGAAACATTGATTTTAAAGATGCCCTCATCTTTTCGCTCAAAATGACTTCTTTAGGACTCGACTAACCTTATTATCACATGAACATCCCTTAACTCCCTATTGGGGGTTGAAATGTCTCCTAACTACTTTAAACGCAATATTATAACTATGTTCCTTAGCATAAATGTTCGAATTTTTTTGTTCAACATCGGGCGACACCTAAGATGATAAAACTTTTGATTTAGCCCAAGGTTCTTTTATATTTATCATTCAAAAAGTAATGCTTTTGTTTTATTTTAACATTTTCTTATTTTGGTTGATCTATAGGTCTTCTACTCAAATATTCGTTACATTACAATTAATATTCCTTTCGTTTATATTTCCTCCACTTCTTTTGCGACTACCTTTACTTCCATTTCACTTGAATTATGAGGAACTCTCCTCCGAACTTTTACCACTTTTCTTTCCCCCGCCTCTGCTCCTCCCCCCTTTCATTTCTTTTTTGTCTCTCAACTATAAGTTTGATCGCTTTTACACAGATTACGCGCACCTCCAAATTGGGATTCAAAAAGCGGACCTCGTTTCATGTTCCTATTCCTCCCATTTAACGCGGAGCGGGGTCGCATGACCACAACAAGGCTTTGCCGCTGGCGTGGTGAAAATGGATATTCATGGGCTTTTTCTATCCACAAATTTCAGGTAGGACTTACACTAACACGATGAGGTTTTATCAAGGGTTCGTTAATTTTATACTCTGCTTTTGTGGCCTTTGATTAGTGGAGGGGTGTCATTTGGAGTTGAGCTTCGAGGCTTAAGACACAGGCCTAACATTCGGGCAATATTACTTGCATATGGTCAAGTGAGTTATGTAATTTGTTCTCTTTTTCTCCATGATTCGTATTTGAAATCGGAGATTGTCCTATTGAATTTCTGAGTCCTCTCTTGATCTCCCGCTTTATCTCTCGCATGTCCTCCACTCCCCAAGAAATATTTCACGCAATCTTAACGAGAAAGAGTTAGAGAACATGATATAACGAGAAAAGAGGAATCAAAGGAATGAGTGGTTATATACGGAGTAACTTGACTCCCTTCCATCTTCTTTCCCACCCACCTCGCCCAGAGCTTTGAAAGAAAGTGGGATGAACAAAGAAAATAAAAAACTTATTCGCCTCTTCCTCCAAATTAATTTCTCTTGGAAAGCACAACCCCAAAGGTTTTGGAAGGAGCTCCAAAAAAAAAATACGTGAAAATAATATCTTTATAACAATGGGTAGATTATGCAATGTTTATAGCGTCCTCACATACATATTCCTCCCATAATGAGACTTTGATTAAGCTTTTTTCAGGCAGGGCATCGAGAATCACAGCAAGTGGTAAAGCTCAAGATTCGATAGTCCGAGTTGAATTTCTAAAATGGGGAGTCCGCACATCGAAAAATACAATGATTAAACGAATATTATAACTATGTTCCTTAAAAGACATTAAATGTTCGCAATTTTTTTCACCCTCTTCTCGGTAAACTCTTTGGAAGCATACTACTAGAATCCGAATCTAATATAACAAAAAACTTTTGATTTACCTCCTGTTATTCTTTTATATTTATCATTACAAAGGACATGATGCTTTTTTTTGTTTTATTTTAACATTTTCTGGGACAGGATATTTTGGCCGGATGAATTTCTCCCATAAATTGCCAATCTATATAGTCTTCTATTCAAATATGCCCTCTTTCTCCCACCTTATAAGCTTCGTTACATTACAATTAATATTCCTTTCGTTAGCTAGTTTATATTTCTCCACTTCTTTTGCTTTTTTGACTCCTACCTTTACTTCCATTTACTAGCGAGAAAAAAATTATGATTTATTTTGAAAAGGAAGGAAAGACAAAACTCTTTTTGAAGGGAGTCCTTGGAAATAGTTGAATCCTTCACTTTTACCACTTTTTCTAAAAGGATACAGGAGGTTGGAAAGCCTATCCTTCAAAGCAGTTCCTGGGTGGAAAAAAAAAAACCCTTTTTTTCATTTCACTCGGTGGTTTTTCCTTTCTGGGGAAGTAGCTAAACTATATAGAGAGAATCCGAAACATCTAATTTTAAAGTCAAATCAACTATTCCTTATGAGATCTTGTTTCGGAAGCGGTGTACTTTCTCGTTGGAAGCTTCGCAATTCTCGGATGATAAGCATTATCATCCATTATCTTCGCGCCCTGGACGATTGCGCAGAAGTCTGGATGAATCAAATTTTAAATGGATGAACAAATGGGACATCAACTTCAAGCAAATTTAGCGAGAAATAAAAATTTTACATGAGAAAAGTTTTGTTTCACGATTGTCAAAGAAAGCGCATGTCAGAATTCAACATGGGGAACATGATGAAAAAGCTTATTATAACGCGGAAAACGGGTAGTGGCTCTGGGCTTACGGCATCATCTTACGTAGATGGACTATTCCACAAAAGGAGAATTTGTCTTTTGCCAAGGGGCAGCTGAAAAAGTGTCTAACAGTATGATGATATTGCCGCCGTATGAAAACAACTTGAAAGCGACAGACTAGGTCAAAGGTACAAAGCTTTTTGCCGCGTTCATCCTCAAGATTCGGATGAGGTTTTATCAAGGGTTCGTGAAATATGATTAAAGTCTGCAATTTTTTGGTCCCATAGACTCTTTAGCTCGTGGACGTTACTTAAAATCTTTCATTCATTCATTCCCACCGTGCGTTATAAAGTGGAGACAGCAACGCCACCACAGCTCCGCCCTAAACGCCATTAGGAAACCCTCGGATCGTCCACAAGACCTCCCTGTTCTTGCAATGGAGGTTGTTGGGCTGAGACAATCTAAGAAGGGTGTGAGGAATGGTGCAGAAACTGACTCTTGCAGTGATTTCAAGATGGTGAAGAAAATGGATGACGGTGGTTCAAAGCAGAGTAGCAACAATGAGAGTGGCAATGGCACCAGCGGGAATTCAAAGCTGTTGGCATCTGATGCCCTGCTTCTCCCTTTGGGACTCACCAACAAATTCTTCTTTGTGCTTTTCTTCGCTTCATCATATTTCCTGATGAGGAGATGGAGGGAGAAGATCAGGAAGTCAATACCCCTCCATGCGGTGAGCTTCTGGGAGCTTGTTGCCATTGTGGCACAATTGTCTTCCTTCATATACTTGTTGGGATTTTTTGGCATTGATTATGTGCAAAACTTCATCAGCAAGAACAATGATGGCCCCTGGGATGATTTTGTTGAGGAAGATCTGAACACAACTCCAACACCCGATAGAGAAATTAGTGTCAAGAAGCCGGAGGCACAACTCAAGGGGACGGTCCTTGGCGAGAACGAGGATGGAGACATTGCAGCTGCTGTTTGTGATGGCACAGTAGCCTCCTATTCTCTTGAATCCTCACTTGGTGACTGCAAGAGAGCCGCCTCTGTGAGGAGGAATGCTTTGGAGCTCATGACTGGGAGATCTCTTGATGGGCTGCCCTTGGAGGGATTTGATTATCAATCCATTCTTGGGCAGTGCTGTGAGATGCCTATGGGATATGTACAAATCCCTGTGGGTGTTGCAGGGCCTTTGCTACTCAATGGGTTTGAGTACATGGTGCCCATGGCAACCACAGAAGGGTGCCTGGTGGCCAGCACCAACAGAGGTTGCAAGGCCATCCATATGTGTGGTGGTGCTACAAGCATTCTTCTCAGAGATGGCATGACTAGGGCTCCCGTTGTTAGGTTTCAGAGTGCCAAAAGGGCTGCAGATCTTAAGTACTATATTGAGGATCTCACAAACGCTGAGAATCTGTCGCACATCTTCAACAGGTCGGTGTTTATATATATTTTTAATGGCATATCTTATCTTGCATGCATCATGGGTCATCGTACAGTTTTATTAATCCATGCTTTTGGCTGATAAGTTTTTGGGTGCCCGCTATTTCAACAGGACAACCAGATTTGGCAGGCTGCAAGGCATACAATGTGCAATTGCAGGCAAAAATTTGTACATGAGATTTTGCTGTTTCACTGGAGATGCCATGGGGATGAATATGGTCTCGAAGGGTGTTCAGAATGTCTTAGATTATCTTCAGACTGTGTTCCCCGACATGAATCTAATCAGTGTTTCTGGTAATTTAATCCATCTCTGATTTTCCACCATTTTTCAGGATTTTCCTTTTGTGGGCAGGGCTAATTTTTGTGGGTATCTGTTTCCAGGCAATTTCTGTGCAGACAAGAAGCCCACGGCAGTGAACTGGATTGAAGGGCGTGGGAAATCAATAGTTTGTGAGGCCGTTATAACCAAGGAAGTTGTTAAAAGGGTGTTGAAGACAACAGTTCCAGCATTGTTGGAGCTGAACATGCTGAAAAACTTGACGGGATCTGCGATGGCAGGTGCCATGGGAGGATTCAATGCCCATGCTGCCAACATTGTTTCTGCTGTGTTCATTGCAACAGGCCAAGATCCTGCCCAAAATGTTGAGAGCTCCCACTGTATTACTATGATGGAGGCTGCAAACGGTGGCAAGGATCTGCACGTCTCTGTCACCATGCCATGCATTGAGGTAAACAAGAAAAAATCAAAATATTAAAGTTCAATCTACATTCATTGCATTCTCTCTTTGTTTTCTGGGATGTTTAGGATCAATTTAAAGTCAATGACGGAGGATTGCATCAAATTGACGGCTCCAATGCATTAAGAATAGCTAAAGTTTCAGTGTAAACTATCAAGGTTATATTAATGGCTGTTCTTCATTGGGAAACCTCACAGGTTCCCAATGATGACAAATTGTAACTAAGATTAGCAGAACACTATAATTCTGTCTGGTAGAGTCTATTTGCAATCATGACAACTACCATCACAATTTTTGTCCCTTTCCAGTTAATAATTGTATTCCTTTTACACGAAGTATGTTCTTGATTTTATGCAAATGCCGATTGATCTCAACTCCCCATACACTATGCTAACAAATAGCCAACGTGCATGAGAGTTATCACATCAATGCTCATAGACATGGCATTGTCAATGATAACCCAAAACAAATCTCTTAGAAAATCACTTTACAGATTTGAGATACAATAAATGCATCTGAAGAGCTTTGCAGAAAGACTCCATTCTAAGCAAGAGCAGGTGTACCCTCTGGAAATGGTGGAGATGTTTGCTCCCCCGCATCTTCAATTATAACCTCAGGTTCAGAACCTTTCTTGAAAACATCATAGTTGGTACGCTCTGCAGAAACAAAAGGTCGGTCTCCTAGAATCTGAACCAAATCTTCCTGATGCAAAACTTTCTTCTTAAGAAGTGCTTTGGCTAGCTGCTCGACACCCTCTCGATGTTTTTCTATCAATGCGATTGTATTCTTGTGAGCCGTGCCAACCAATTTCCGGACTTCCTGATCATTAAACTCTGCAGTATAATTACTGTATGGTTTTGACGCCTCAAAGCCATCTTCTCTTGGAGGAAAAGAGAGAAGACCAACTTTGTCACTGAATCCATACACTGCAACTTGAGCATATAGGTCATTTTGGTTACCTTCTCTAGATCATTTTGAGCTCCAGCTAATATTTTTCCGAGCATAACCTGTCAAACAATTGCAGGCAAAGAGATTGAATAATGACGTTTCTAAAAGTAAGATAGAATAAAGATAATCAGTTAAGTAGCAAATGTTATTGGATTTTGGATTCAACCATCTCAAATGAATCCCTTACTTGCTCAGCAGCTCTTCCTCCAAGAGTCATGCACGTCATGTCAAATGGCTGTTCCTCTGTATAAAGCAAGTTCTCATTGGGTACACATTGTGCAAAATCTAGAGCTGCAGTGCCTCGTGGAACAATAGAAACCTTTAGAAGGGGTTCTGCATGCTCAAGGAACCAGCCAGCCACTGCATGTCCTGCTTCATGGCATGCAACAGGTCTTCTTTCTTCCTTGCTAATACCTTGAAAAAGACAGCAGATATGTCAAGAAAGTAGGAACAAAACCCAGCATGCTAATATTATCATGCAGTTCATATTTAAATGGGATTTTTTTACGACATTTAAACAACAATTGAGTTATGTTTTCAGTTGAACTGTTTGAAGTTTGAACTACAGGGTAAATTTTTCCAAAGAAATATATGGAGAATATAATTGGAGGAAAAGGACTTAGAATTTTGCCTTTGGCAAACAATGGGTCAACATTTATCTACTTTAGTTTCTCTTCATTGGGTTTGTCTTTCATCTCTATTATTTTAAATAATGGTTGATAACAGGATTTGAACCGAAAGCTATTCATGCATGACAATTTTTTGAAAACCATCAAATAAATTAGGACTGCTAAAGAGGATAAAAACAAACAGGGTGTATGGAATGTCGGGGTTTGAACCAGAAATTTCCTGCACTACTGGAGGCCCAACCCCCTTGTAAAACATACAATGTAGATTTGCGAACGGAAATGATTTGTTTGGTGAATGAATTTTTTTTTTGAAATGGATGATGGGCCCCAAATGGACCAATGTCAGGTCTAAATGACCAAATAATGGCCAAAGCAATGGTGTAGCACCTAAATGTGGACCCAAGGCACTTGGCAATTATCAATTGACATTTATGATTTATCACAGCTCTATCCCATTTATACAATTAATTGACTTAATCCCACACGCATCTTGCTCAATTCCATACTCCGAATGCACTAAGTCAGTACTTGTCACTCAATTTAGCTCATCGGGAACCTTCGTGTCATATACAAAACACATTTTGGACTCATGGTTGCCTATCTCCACCCTCAGATTGGGTCCCAAGGTAAGTAGGGGCAAAATCACCTAGTAGGAGCAGAATTGGCCGACAGTGCCGACTCTAGCCAACATTTTTTTCCTATGCACTTTCAAAAATTAAATTTAGAAATGAACAAGTTACCGTAGTTGGCTTAGAATCAATTGAACAGGAAATCATTCACACAAGTCAAATATAAAAGCACATAAACCCTACTCTTTAGGAAAATCTTTGGCTATCTAGGAGAACACACTCAAGCACACCCTAGGGACTTTGGACCCTAACCATTACACTGTCAATCCTTTGAGCACATCAGCAAGGTGTTAAATCTAAATACATCTCATGTTGCTGCTCTAGATCCCTTTACAAAGTATTGGTACGTAGTGCAACGCTCATCACACCATTTGGGGGTGGGCTGAGGTTAGTCCAACTTGATTGGACAAATCCCTTTTTAGGTCAAAAGCAAAAGAGAAGCCCTTTGCAAGTACCAAAAGTGTGATCGCAGGATGATAAGTGTAGATTCCAGGGACATAGATGAACCAAGTGCCAAAACCTAGATTCAGATCAAATCACCAAAGGGCGAAATCGGTTACATGAGGTAAAAAGTGCTTGCCATTTCTGCCCAGCTTGGGTGATTCTATCCTGCACTTGGTTTCCAAGCTCCGAATTTTATACGCACTCGACAAGACTTTGCACAACCCATTTCAAGAGTCTCGGACCCTTGTCACACTTCCAGATCTTGCGCAAGGTGCAATTATTCTAGCCCTAACCCTAATCTTATTTATCGAGCTTTAAGAGCTTATCAAACACACAATTCTGAATGTTTGAATTTACTGTATTTCTGGTTCTAAATCATCACTTACACTGTAACTAGTCTTAATTAAATTTACCCTAATCTACTTTATCTAGCTTTCAAGAGCTTATGGAACACACGATTATGAATCTTTGAATTTACTGTATTTCTGGTTCTAAATCATCACTTACACAGTAACTAGTCTTAATTAAATTTACCCTAATCTACTTTATCTAGCTTTCAAGAGCTTATGAAACACACGATTATGATCTTTGAATTTACTGTATTTCTGGTTCTAAATCATCACTTACACAGTAACTACCCTTCAAAATTGTTGTTATTCAGATATCAAGATAATAAATACACTAGAATGGACCCTAACATCATCGGCCAATACTGGGAATACTCAAGAACTTAAAAATACTCAAATTTCTTTAAAAACATAAATTTTAAGCAACACATAGCTACAAAATGTATCAAATGAGCCCATAAAATGTGGAGAAGTGTTTTATTATTAGATTTGAATACAAATACAATACAAAATCGCATCATCATGCGAATACGACAACCGGTCGATAAGTAATATGAATTTATGATGATTGACATTGAAAAATATCATCATAAATTTCATATCTACGCAAGTTACAATATACAATAAATTACATTTTCCTCTTCCCCAATCTAGAGAAAATCGGGGGAGAGGGTCTAGTGCCTCTACTAGTCCCCACACTGGCCGCGTCTCCACGCTCCTCCTGTAAGGCCGCGAACTGCCTCGATCATGGAACTAGATGGTGGTGTGGTGGCTCCTCTCTCCGTATGCATGTTGAGATCACCTCCAAAGATGTCATCCATCCAATATCTCCTGAGTCCCCGCTAGTGCTTCTCCTCCATAGCCTCCCTCTCAAAAGAAGCAATCTCGTCCCGCCGTGAACGCAGGGTTTTCCTCTTCTTCGCCTAGTCCACTCACCGTATGGATCTATCTCATCCAAATCAATGAGCTCCTCTCCGATGTGGTGGCCTCAACTTTTTTTTGCGGCGGCCGAGATCAGACGCACAAAACCAAGTCGCTGAGCCTTTTTTGAGTCAACTTGTTGCGCTTCTTCGTGTGAATGGCCTCAAACAAACTCCAAGCGTTCACATCCAGAAGCGCTACAAGGTTGAGATAGAATTTTGAGGGCTAACTTTTGAAGATTTGGGGTATTCCCTCCCCAATCCTCCCACCAAGAACCTACAAACAAGATAATCAAAAATTTATAATTAATTAATAAAATCAAATATGTAACTAATAAGTAACTTGGTAAACATTCTAATTTTTATTACCTGGTGACTGTGTGGTTCTCCCTCGAATAGCTAGCACCGAAGAAAAGAGTCTCCCCTACCATGTTTCAGAACTCGCAGCTCTAAAATGACGAGGTCCTCTGCCTCAACATCCGGTATCATCCTCTCAATACATGTGAAAGGCCCTCCATAACCTCTCCGCTCACATCTCGTGAAGTGTCTGAGAGTAGAAATACTGGGGCCGAGGTAGTACCCCGCCGCATGAATAGGTCGGGTGGAGTTGATTGCTCCACCTCCGATCAATAATCTCCCAAAAGGGACCATATCCGACGATATCCCCCCCGTAATAGTTTTGGATAGACTCTTTCGCCCTATCCATGGCCTCATATATAAACCCCATGGGGTTTTGCTCCCATCAACCAAACGCAAAACTCTCACCAACGGCTCGACACCTACACACAAATTAAAATGTAAGATCGCAAACTTACAACTTACAATACATATTAGAAATGAAATAAAAAGTGAAAAGTAGAACAATATATTTAATATTTATAATTTAACAAATTAAAATAAAGGAATGAAATATAAATCAAGTTTGAAATTACCTCGATGATCTCTATAGCTCTTTCGCAAAGATATCATCAAAACTATCTTCGCAACCCTCTCTCCGTCAACTTTTTTGAATATTGTGAGTCTAGCCATGCTCGACTCACAAACATTTGTTTCAAAGGTGTCAACAAACTAGAAATACTTTGCAACGTCAAGAAGTTAGTCGCAAAACTCTTGTGACACCGCTCGAACAAGTTCTTTCCCTCAGTGTGTCTCTCTCATCAAGCTCGTAACCCAAGGGTGATCAGATATGTACTTCGTTATAGATCTCGTGATCTTCTACAACCGGCCTCACCCAATCAATTTTGCCTATGTCCTCCAAAAGAAGGTCAATGCAATGAGCTGCACAAGGAGTCCAAAAGAGTGATGGATGTCTCTCCTGCAGTAGTCTCCCAACCGCCACATATGCGCCGCATCATTGTCTGTGACAACTTGCACAACATTCTGTACACCAACCTCTAATACAACTGTCTCTAACATAACACTCAAATTTTCTGCATTTTTTATTATGTTAGAGGCATCAATAGATTTTAAAAACACCATCTCACCGTTTGAAGTTGCTAAAAAATTAACAAGGGTGCGGTTCCTTCCATCCGTCCACCCATCTGAAAGAATGGTGCATCCGAATTTTTTCCATTGTTTCTTGTGCTCTTCTAAAGATGGTAGTGGCATCCGTAATCGCACCCTCAAGTAATTTCCCACTCAAATCTTTTCGAGAGGGTGCCTGACTCTTTCCCGCAATCACAACGCTGTCACCAAGTACTCCCAAGATGGGCTCTTTTCGCCACATCAACGGCACAGTGTTGTCAGAGTACCAAAATTTTGCACATGCTTTATCCACTTCCTCGTGCATATTTTGTTCCAGTCGTACCTTCCAATGAAGGTCAGGTGGCTCCAGTGTGTTCCTCGCACACAAAAACTCTGTATGCCTTTGCTCGAACTCGATGAAGATGTGCCTCTTCCGGCTCTTCCTCTTCGTATGCGTGGACCACGAGTAGAGCCCACAATTGTTGCCGCATCATCGTCTAAATCCTCTTCCATTGCAGCCCCAGGTCTAATAGCTTGTGCTATGGCTGCCTTCAGCCTTGCCTTCTCTAGTTTCTTCTCCTCTAACTCTCTCGCACTCGCTCTAATCTCTCGCTTTGCCTCTTCCGACACGTTGGGGCAAACCGTAACATCTCGGCAAACAATAGTTGAAAGGTGATATTTCAAACGATTGATGCCTCCATTCATTTTTTTGTTACAGAAAGTGCAAAAAATTTCGCCCGCACAAGTTCCACGTACAACATACTTCCATGCTATGGAACGGGCATTCGGAGGAACGGTCCCTGCTAGTGATTCAGATGCCGAACCTGATGCCGAGCCTGATGCCATTGTTAAGCTCTAATCTGCAACACAATGCACATTTAAAAAATTAGAAAACGTAAACTTAATTTAATTTTAAAAACAAAACGTGCCTGAATAACAAATTTGCGTAAATAAAAAAAATACATTACAAGCATTCAATTTTACATTACATGTATTTAGAATTACAAAACGAATCGATTACAATACACATACATAAAATTTAACTAATTTACAATGAATTTGCGTTAAAAAAAAATACATACCTCTGGCTGCAAATGAGTATAAAAAAATTACAAGCATTCGATTTTACATTACATGTATTTAGAATTACACAACGAATCGATTACAATACACATACATAAAATTTAACTAATTTACAATGAATTTGCGTTAAAAAAAAAAAAATACATACCTCTGGCTGCAAATGAGTATAAAAAAATTACAAGCATTCGATTTTACATTACATGTATTTAGAATCACAATAGGAATCTATAAAACCTAAATAATATACACAAAATTTGGAAAAACTTCAAAGAAAAAAAAAAAAAAAAAAAACCTACCTCCAAATGCAAATCTCCAAATTCTCTCCTCGAATTCGCTCCAAAATCCACTCAACACAAGCAATGCAAGAAATAAAACATGAGACGGGAGCAGGTAACAAACATTTTGTAAACGAAGGACAAGATACCAAGTTGACATTAATGAGGAAGAAAATGAACCAAAACACACGGGTTAATTGAAAAATGAAACTAAACATGAACCAGGATGATAAAGACAAAAGTGGCAGATGACACAATAGATGAATGAAAAAAGTAAAGTAAAAGCTAACCAAAATTTAGCCCAACATGCGATCAATTCTTTTCATACTCCCGCTTCTTACACTGCATCCTTGTATATTGATTTCAAAGTCAAGTCAGTGATTCACCTGTTTTGTCACTTACAACTCTCTAATTTCAATATCATAGTATCTCTCTTCATGCTCAATGAGGATAAGTATACCAAAGGACAAAACTACAAAACAAAAGATCAAGGACACTACAAAACAAAAGATCAATCTGAGAAAAAAAAAGATGGTGTAGACATGCATGTAATGCTTAATGAGGATAAGTATATTGGATGACACTAAAAACAACAGACACGTAAAAAAAAGAGGGTGAAGATATCAAGAGCATGTAATGTCCCCTTTTCTACGCCAAAGGCCTAAGGGTCAAGTCGAGTCCAAGCCGTGGTCAGACCCAAGGGGCTGTGGACGCTGGGAGCTAATGGGAAGGGGCCACGTGGTTCCAATATTCTAATTTTGCGTTGAGGGTCGCTTTTGGACCATGGCGACTTAAAGGGGAAAAACAACTTAAAGTTATTTTTATTTTATTGACCCCTCCGTGGAATGAAACGTGTCTAGGTCTTTTGGGGCTCTTTTGCCTTGGAAGGTATATAAGGAGCTGGGAGAGAAAGGAGAGGGAACCTTTTGTCATATACATTTTTAGCCTCCTTCATGTGCAATTGCTGTTGTTGCGCATCTACAGCTTGTGGAGTCAAATCCCACAGGACCCTAGCTTCGGTGGTGAGAGACCTGTCCCTACCGGGGTGGCATTCTTTGTAGTGAGAGATCTACCCTAATTTGTCATTTTGGAGGCACTTTCTGTGGTTGTGTGGCAGTAGACATTATCGAGGTTTAAGAGGAAGGATTTTGAGGGATTTGGGGGCATTTGGGGAAGTCAATCGAGGGGCTCCAGATCGATTCACGGCAGCCATTTACTGGCGTGGCAAAAGACGTCAAGGCGCTCCATCATTTTCCGACCCCATTCCAAGCGAGGCGATTTGCAGCCTTTATTTGGGGTTTTCCAAATCAACTGTTTTCAGATCCGAAGGTGGAACTATTACGCCTATATTTGTTAATGTTATTTCTAAAAACCCTTATTATTGCTCTTGTATTTAAAGGGTTACGAACCTCTCAAGTTTTTCAGTTGTCTAGGCATTCTGTAATTTTTCTGGCAGCAATATATTATTCCAAAAATGTTTTCATAGTGTTTATTATTACTGTTGCAAGCTTCCTCAAATTTCATGCACTGTGGGCAAATATTTTGTGTGATATCAATTTAATACCATTCACTGTCCTAGCTGGACATTTTCAAGAAAATATTTTTTTACTTTGCTGCAATTTTCCCATATTTTGTGTATTTTTAAGTAGTATCCCATAAGGGATATTTCAGAGCAATTTGATTATGAATATAATGAATATGCTGATTTATCTTGATTTTTGTGTATACATTGTAACATTTGCACAATGTACTTGTTCTAAGTTTGACCACTAAATATCATGACATTTGGCATTGAATTATCAGTATGTTTTGTGGTTATTTAACTTATTTTGTTTACTCTGCATATTATATGGTTAATTTTGCTTATTTGGTTATATTTTTTATATATTTTGTTATGGCTGTACCCAAAGCCATACACGGCCTAAAAGAATCGCCAAACCGGTGTATTGGACCCTCATATAGTATGAGTACCCATATGAGGATAGGCTACTTAGGTATAATCTGATCCACCAACTTCTTTGCCTCAATTGGACCAAATGTCATCTTTATTTGATGTTTGGCATTGAAATACCATGGACCCAATAACAATATGCTGGCATGTTTGTTCAAGACTTATCAATAAGTACAAAACTAAGAACTCGTAATCGTGCAAACACTTGTGTTGTGTTATTGTTGTTGCAAATCAGCAAAGCACCCTCGGATGTTGATTAGATTTCTAGTTTGATCATTCTAAGCATCTAGTGTGATTGCACAACATTGAATCCTCTTCCCAAGTGTGGGACTTGAAAAAATGGAAGAGGAATCTCCAAATTAGAGGTGGTTCCTCAACTCCTCTAATCAGCGATTTTACTTGCACAATTGGGCAGAGGTTTAAACTCCTAATCCTACCCTAAATTCCAAAGGAGACAAGAGATAGAGAATGCAGATAAACTAAAACTAATGCTAATAGGTGATGCACCAAAGGAGTTAGACACGACATGCCGCATGAAATACACAATCCACAAGGAAACACAACACAAAACATGCACAAATGCTCAAAATGTAATGAAAGATCAAGAAAGCAATGATAGATATATGAAAGGATTGAGGGATTTTAATCACGTAACATATATCAACATCTCGATCCAATACAAGACATTACAGGTGATCCAGAGGCAAGAAAAGGTGCTTTGCATTACATGGAAAGGTAAAATTTCTTCACAAATTCTCCGCCAAGGAGGAAGAAAAAGGAAGTTGCAGAGCCTGAAAAGTGTCTCTCTTTTGCAAAAATGAACTCATTCGCTTTTACAAAGGCAAATCACGACCCCCTCGGAGAGAGAAACGCGGGAAAACGTGTAAGGGGTTCAACCATTGACCAAAATGCCATCAAAACAACATGGGCGACACAGCACCCATCCCCGACATTTTTAACCATGCTTTGGGAGAGAATGCGAGCCATTCTTCATTAAAATCGGTGGTTGAAAGCGTCATTTTGCATTCATGACCACGTGCAGAAGTGTTTTTTGATTTTCTCTCCAAACTCCACCAAAATGCAAAAATGACCCCGGAATCTTGTAGAGAATTTCACCAGCTTTCCATTGATATAAAGAACGCGAAAAACCGAGCTCTGGATCGAAAGATATGGCGATTTGAAGTTTTAGGGCAAAACAGGGCCAAATCGGGTCGGTGGGAAAAAATTTGAATTTTTGCACCTTTTTGGTCATTTGGAAAATTTTCCAAAATTTCCCCGCACTCCGCCACTCTAGGTGCCACGTGGCGGCATCTCATTGGCCGCGGGCCTTTCAGGGGAAACTTTTCCCAAAAACTCCGCCGAGCCATAACTTCAAAAATACATGGAGTTAGGAGGAAAACTTTACCTTTCTGGAAAGCTGAGAAAGAGCTCTATCCAATGGTGCCATTTCCAGAAGGTTTTGAGTGCTCGAAAAGCAAAATTTTGTGACTGAAGCACAAGAGAGGGAAGAATGGGAGGAGTTAGCCACAAAATGAGTAGGGGGCACATTTTGGATAACAGTTACTACACCTGAAACTGTGTGTGGATGTGTATGTGCATGGAAATGTATCTGTGCATGTTTCTTTTGAGAGTGTGAGACATGCTATCAATATTTGGAAGGAAATGGGGAACTAAATACCATATTTTTTTTCTGCAATCCACCAATAACTCGATCGATAGGAGCTTCAAAGTGCTCCATAGATATCTGTTTCTCATCATGTCTTGCAGCTATAAGAGTTGCTTCATTACAGATATTTGCAATATCAGCACCAGCAAACCCAGGAGTTAAAGCAGCCAATCGCTCAGAATAGAAGTAGGTGCTTGATCAATCTTAAGCTTTTGTAAGTATAATGAAAATATTTGTTCCCTGCCCTTGATATCAGGTTTGTCAATTGAAATTTGGCGATCAAACCGACCAGGTCTAAGCAGTGCTTTATCAAGTATATCAGGTCGGTTGGTGCCTGCAAGAACTACTACTCCTGCGGTTGTACCAAATCCATCCATCTCTACAAGTAACTGATTGAGCATGCTCTCTCTTTCATCATTCGATCCAATCCCACTACGACCCCTTGCACGACCTATAGCATCAATTTCATCAATGAAGATAATGCTTGGTGCAGATTTTCTTGCTTGAGAGAATAAATCTCTTACCTTGGAAGGCCCAACACCAACAAACATTTCCATGAAATTGGAGCTGCATATGGAAAGAAAAGGAACTGCAGATTCCCCAGCCACTGCTTTTGCTAGAAGAGTTTTACCCGTACCAGGAGGGCCCACTAAGAGTGCCTCTTTAGGAATCTTGGCACCTACATCTTGGTATTTCTTTGGATTCTTTAAAAAGCTAACAAACTCCATAATTTCCTGCTTGGCTTCATCACATCCAGCAACATCTTTGAAAAGTATCTGAAAAAAAAAAATTAAGTCTTTGATTAGATGGTAACATGCAAATGATAGATAACGAATCATTCATCTTATATTTTACAGAACTGAACAATTGGTAACAAAACATTATGATATGGCAAACCGAATAACCTCAATGCAAGCATTCTCTGCAAATTGAAATTTCTCAAATTAGTATTGAGAAACACAAGGCAGCATTATATCATTACGAGGTAGTGTCTTATAAACAGCAGGAAAAACAATTCATTTTTCCAATTACATGTACCAAATAAGCCAAGGGAAAAGAAAAATGAGGAGAAAAGAGCTGAAATCAAATACATTTATAGTCTGAATTGAAAGAGGCAGTGACTTTCATTTATGAATAAGGCAAAGCAATGGCGCTGACATTATTAACAGAACTCTGTAAAGCTATGTCCTGGCTGGAATAGTATACGTCATAGTCATTGTTGAAATTGAATAAGTAATGTTCGACATCTAGAGGAAGGCAAAAAAATCTGAAATTGATAACATCTCCTACCAGCAAGATCTACCTTATGTAGAAAGATTAAACGATTTAACACCTAAATTGTGCTTTGAGCAAAAATGTACTGCAGAAACTAAAGAACAGTCAATATGCTGCTTTTGCATATTGCTAATAGATAAGAGAATTATTGTTACAGTTTGTTACAGAGTGAAGGCATGAAATGGATTCTATTTCCTAGCAGCAGGACCTAATTTGGTTAAAAATAGAAAATGGATTAAGCTGTAATGAGTCATAACAAAAAAATACTTCAAATAGTAAAGAAGAGTTAACATGCCGATTTTACATAACATCAATAGATAAAAAAATTACAGTTAAAGCCTCAAATTGACCTTCACAGAAACCATTAATTTCATCTTCAAAGTAATGGAGTCTTAAGATAGAAACTGGAGAAGCCATTCAAGTCCAAACACAATGAAGGAAGATATAATATCACCTAATTCATTGTGACGCCATTAATTCATATAATCATCATTAGTTCATTTGATTCATACTTAATTATTTTACAACTAGTAACATCAAGGACATCAAGTCAAAGCCAATCAAAACTCAATCA
Source organism: Taxus wallichiana var. yunnanensis (assembly GCA_018340775.1). NCBI lineage: Eukaryota > Viridiplantae > Streptophyta > Pinopsida > Cupressales > Taxaceae > Taxus > Taxus wallichiana. Next base: position 375,875,925 of record CM031244.1, on the reverse strand, counting down.
AACCCCTATATTCTCCCTCCTGGCTGACTTGTTTTCAGTTTCATGTTTTCTCAGTATAATATGCTGACTAGGTCAATCTGGTGATGTCAGTCTACATGTCACTTCATTAACTATGTATTTATTGGACAACCATCACCAAAACTAGCAATCTCTCCTGTCCCAGGCAGGCTGACACACTTCCAAAGACAGCACAGCAAAGGAGTTAAAAACAGTTCACTGACATCAGCACTAGCATTCCAGATTTTGACCAAGCATTCACTTTGCTTTCACATCTGCTTTTGAATGTTTACCATCCGATTTTCCAGATGTTCTTTCTGGAAGACATCTGCTGTTAGATTTGAAATTTCGCTTCAGTGTTGACTTTCTACTCCATTGTCAACCCTTGCTGCATTATTAACTTTCTACAACTGTGTTGACCATGAAGACATTGGTGGTTGCCCAAGTCTCCAACATTGAATGAAAGTACAAAATGACAGCTGTTGCTGATTTTGAAAGGTAGGTTGACCTTGTTACGATCTCAATACTGAATTTCAATGCTAAATGTTAACATTTCACAATTTCTACATTTGGGGTTGACTACTGCGGAAGGTAACTGCTGGTGTTCTTAATATTCAGGACCACGATACAGTAACGGTTGGTGGCAATGATGAATAAGATTACATGCTAACAATCTCGCGTCAAGATTTAGACACTAAAATTCACTTTCTCCAATTATAATTGAATTGTAGTTTATGTTTGATGAGGTAAGGTGATGGAGACAAAGTTGGTTGGAGTTCCAAATAAGCAATGCCTTGCAGCAATGAACATCGAGGCATGCTTGTTCATAGTATGTAATTTGCTGATGCTCTCCACCCATTCCAGATGCATCATTGGGTCACTAAGTAATGAATATGCCTGTAGATGCTTTTTCTTGTGGCCTTATATTTTGTTCTCCCCTCCACGAAAAAGAACTGTCAAGATAAATATTGAGTCCAAATTTAAGATATAGGCTTTTGCAGGACTAGGCAGTTGGAACTCTCAAAAAAGGCTTAAAATCCCTTTGACTTTTTGGGGGCACAGTAGAGTGAAATTAGTAAATATGTGGGATGAATGCAAGGAATTGAGTGACTGCAACTTGCAATAAAATCGCCAAAAGGCCCAGAAATCAAGTTAGGATTAGTGAGTGTCTTGTAATTTGAGTTTTGAGGATAGAGTGGAATTTTGATGTGTTTGTGTTTTTTTTTGAATAGTTTAAGGTGTTAAGTTCTTGAGAAATTAATGAAGAATGTCATATTTTTTCCACTCTATAGATTTATTTTATACACTTCCTATGTTTTGTTGTGCACTTTGATCAGCCAAGTGGCAATGGTTGTTCATTTGACCCTAGTCCCTGCCATCATATAGTCTTTGAGAAGAATATTTTAGTGAAGTGACAACATGTATGGTATCACTATGGGTAAAATCTTGAGTTGTGCACTAAAGTTGTAGGAATTTGATGTTGAAGTAAAAGCAGAGAAAATTCGCTAAGTGAGTTGAATTGAGCCAAGAAATGTAAAGTGGCTCAAAGCGAGATAGTAGTTAATGGAAAAGGAAAAGAACCATCCTGAGTTGTTGATATCAAAGAGATGTTAAAAGATATCTGCAATAAAAGTTGAATGTCACGGAGATGTCCCAACAAAGGGAGAGGGATTGCAGAGGGGAATGAAGGTTTGCAGCAAATGGAATTTACCAAGATGTAGTGTGCATTAACCATGTATGTGTGCAATATGTTTTTTGCAGTATGAAAGACGTGTATTGCATGGTGAGATAAATAACAGTCACATATTCTCCAAGGATGGGAAGAAGTTTGAGTTGCTACCCATGACACAAAAAAGACTACTATAAGTGGGAGAGAGTAGTGAGTTGATAATGGTCTCAACAAAGGCGCTCCTACAGGAAGCCGAGATGCCAAAATAGTGTTGTAAGCAACAGGAGTCTATAGTGCAGAAGAGACTCCACTGGAAGTGAAGACCTCAATGGAGGTGAATATATTTCAGAATGCAAGTGTAAGAGTTTCTAGAAAGGAGTGACACTGAAAAGAAAGAATTAGAGACCATCCTTTTGGGAAGTGAGTGTTTGAAGAACTGATGCAGGATCCTGAAAGAATCAAATACATCTTGGAATGGCCAGAGTGATGCACTTAGAGGAGCACAAATTGAAGTTAAAGAGTTGCAGAAGTACAAGTGGTACATTTAAAGGGGGAGCCATGGAAGCTACGCAGTACTTGAAGAGTGTTGAAGTGTAGGAAATGCACTTGGAAGTTTGGAACAACAATTAGGGTTGTGTTGCACCTTAAGGGTGTTGCAGAAGTGAAATATGATCCTCTTATAGGACCAACCATTGAGGTTGTATTGCACCATAAAGGCATTGCAGAAGCTTGGTGCAATGCACTTAGAACAACAATTGGGATTGCCTTGCACCATGAAGGACTAGGGAGTTGGAACTCCTCCCAAAAAGGCTTAAAATCCCTTTGACTTTTTGGGGGTCCAATAGAGTAAAATTGGGAATATGTGAGATGAATACAAGTATTTGAATGACTGCAACTTGCAATAAGATCGCCAAAAGGCCCAGATATCAAGTTAGGATTAGTGAGTGTCTTGTAATTTCAGTTTTGAGGATAGAGTGGAATTTTGATGTGTTTGTGTTTTTTTTTTTTTGTATAGTTTAAGGTGTTAAGTTCTCTAGAAATTAATGAAGAATGTCATATTGTTTCAACTCTATAGATTTATTTTATACACTTCCTATGTTTTGTTGTGCACTTTGATCAGCCAAGTGGCAATGGTTGTTCATTTGACCCTAGTCCCTGCCATCATATAGTATTAGAGAAGAATATTTTAGTGAAGTGACAACATGTATGGTATCACTATGGGTAAAATCTTGAGTTGTGCACTAAAGTTGTAGGAATTTAATGTTGAAGTAAAAGCAGAGAAAATTAGCTAAGTGAGTTGAATTGAGCCAAGAAATGTAAAGTGGCTCAAAGCGAGATAATAGTTAATGGAAAAGGAAAGAACCTCATGAGTTGTTGATATCAAAGAGATGTTAAAAGATATCTGCAAGAAAAGTTGAATGTCATGGAGATGTCCCAACAAAGGGAGAGGGATTGCAGAGGGGAATGAAGGTCTGCAGCAAGTGGAATTTACCAAGATATGGTGTGCATTAACCATGTATGTGTGCAATATGTTTTTGCAGTATGAAAGACATGTATTGCATGGTGAGATAAATAACAGTCACATATTCTCCAAGGATGGGAAGAAGTTTGAGTTACTACCTGTGACACAAAAAGACTATAAGTGGGAGAGACTAGTGATTTGATAATGGTCTCAACAAAGGAGCTCCTACGGGAAGCTGAGATGCCAAAATAGTGTTGTAAGCAACAGGAGTCTATGGTGCAGAAAGAGACTTGAAGACCTCGATGGAGGTGAATATATTTCAGAATGCAAGTAGGCAAGTGTAAGAGTTTCTAGAAAGGAGTGACACTGAAAAGAAAGAATTAGAGACCATCCTTCTTGGGAAGTGAGTGTTTGAAGAACTGATGCAGGATCCCGAAAGGATCAAATACATCTTGGAATGGCCAGAGTGTTGCAGAAGTGTAGAGTGATGCACTTAGAGGAGCACAAATTGAATTTGTAGAGTTGCAGAAGTACAAAGAGGTACATTTAAAGGGGGAGCCATGGAAGCTACATAGTACTTGAAGAGTGTTGAAGTGTAGGTAATGCACTTGGAACAAGAATTAGGCTTGTGTTGCACCTTAAGGGTGTTGTAGAAGTGAAATATGGTCCTCTTAGAGGACCTACCATTGAGGTTGTGTTGCACCATGAGGGCATTGCAGAAGCTTGGCACAATGCACTTAGAGGAACAACAATTGGGGTTGCGTTGGACCATGAAGGCATTCCAGAAGTGCAGTGTGATGCACCTAGAGGAACAATCATTGGGGTCATGTTGCACCAGAAGGGTGTTGCACAAGTGCAACATGATGCCCTTCATGTAGCAGCTAGTTTAGGTATTTTAGATCAAAGGCTTTTGAAAGAAGACATATTTGCCAAAGCTTTTCTAGATAAACTGCATACAAGCTATTGCCTGAGATCGGTGCGAAAGGAAAACTGCCAATGAATACATTCAAGAGGTGCATGAGCAACTGAAGGAATAATTGCAAAGCAATAAACGGAAATGAGTAGAAAGCACATGAAATTAAGAAAGTAAAAGCATCAGCAGTTGAAGATTTAGAATTGATGCAGCTAAGAAAGAATAAAACTGAAATAAAAAATTGTGAGCTTCATGCTTACATTCAATCTGTCTATGGGAATGTAATTCATGGGCATCCATGGCAAAACAACTTGATCCTATATGTAAAAGATCATTTTGCGGTCTTGTGGAGGCATCATCATGTTCAAGGCCATTTTGGTGCATTATGGGCAAGTGATTGTGTTGGAAAGCCTATCATTGCAATGTTATGTTGTTGTGGAGGAGACATCATGTTGTCCTTGATGTGGTGTCATGTTGGAGACACCATCTTGTACTTACTATGGTGTTGTGGTGGAGACACCAAACCACATTTGATATGATATCGCAACGAAGACGCCATTAGATATGACATGATATCACAAAAGAGAGACCACAAAACACCCATTTTGTGATACCATGTGACACGATAAAGTGGTATCACAAAAGAGACCGCATTGATTGCTTAAATTTTAGAAGATCAACATGTCTTGTTTGCCATGTCTCATTTACCTTTGACCTTTTCTTCTATAACACTTTCCGGAGAAGAAGCTTTAGATTTACATTTCGGAAAACCTTGTTAAGGTCACCTTACGTTTTCAACTGGATCTGCAGAAGCAAGTTGCAGGTGGTGAGAAAATCTGATCTAATGACTAGGTAATCTAAAATGTTACTATAAATAAATCAGAGTAAAAGAAACATATTTGTACAACCAGTGATATAAACCTATCACGTTAGCGATTTAAAGTGCATCAATTTAAGCATTTCTGCATTAATGATATCAAAAGGAAAGATCCACTCATCAGCAACTAAAAAATTCTTTCTTCTATTTCCATGAATTGGCACTTTTCATAGTGTACCAACATAACTAAATCACATATCTATAATCAGAAATGCTTTGCAAGAAGATGTGAAAACTATAGTCAAAAAATATGATTTCCTCTAATATTGAAGCCAGTAGTTTGTTTGTTTATTTTTCTAATCTGTAATTTCTGCCCCATCTTCTGATGACAAATGGAAGTGAAGGAGCCACTTTTTAGTAGATTAGCACTGATGGGAGTAAATAGAATTACTCGTGTGCTTGACCCACATACATGTGTACTGAGCAAAAGCAAAAAAATCTCACTACTGCTGGTTTCCTATAAATAGTATAAACTGAAAATTTGAAAAATCTATTTTAAGACTGTTTTCGTGACCCATTTTCCTTCTTTGAATATGTTCAACAATGATTAATAGTGACACTTATTTATTGTGTTCTTAAGCTGAAGATTCCTTCCACACAAACATACAATTCTGCATTTCGATCACTCTACAAAGACAACTATTAATTTGTAGCTTAGAATAACCCCATGTATATATTTGTGTCTCGATGATGCTGCCTGTGCTTTCTAACAAACTCGCTCCAAATGGCTGCGTTTAGCATCACATTTTCTCCTTTCCTTTCTGTTTTCCATTTCCAATATTTGCCCATGCCTCTTCTACTCCTGCCTATCGGCGTATCCATTGCACACTTTTGGTGCAATTGCTAGTATAGAGACATGTGAACAGGGTATAAAACATACATTTATGTAGAGACATCTGAACTGGGTATAGAACACCGGTCTCATTTGAACAGGATATGGAGAATCAAAACCAGTCACATCTGAACAGGATATTGAGAACTAAAACAAATTGGTTCACAGATCTAGATTATGAAATAAGCAACAAGGAAAATGCGATGCTTTGCCTGTACATGGAATATCTCAAAAGACACATCAGCCATTCCGCCACAGCCACAGTAGTTGGGTTACACACACACACACACACACACAGAGATATATATGTGTGTGTGTGTGTGTGTGATTTTTAGCACTAGATAGTGTTAAATTTGATTGCTGTAAGTAATTGTTATTAAATCAGTATTGTAAGTATTAATTTGAATATTTAGCAGTGGTTTACCATTGAGGGTCCTAATTTTTCTTAGCTGCCAATTTTAGTATTTTTTTACAGCAAAAGTATAAACAGTTTTGAGGCTTATTTAAAACTGTAGTATTTTAAGTTAATAATACAAATTTAAAACAAACAGTCCCATGTAAAAATGGGCATTTGGCAAAATATATTCTTACACAGGAGCAGGCCTGGGAAATTTCCAGCCCTTTCTTTTTACCTCCTTCAAAGTTTCAAAGATTCTAAAATTTCCAGAGCTAATTTCTCAAAGGCAAGAATAGGCCATCAATGTCTCTCTGTAAGCATCTAAAAAATGGGGGTCATCTTGTGCAGGTGGGAACAGTGGGAGGTGGCACTCACCTGGCTTCACAGGCAGCGTGCTTGAACATGCTTGGAGTGAAAGGGGCAAATGCAGCATCACCTGGTGCCAATGCTCAGAACTTGGCCAGAATAGTGGCAGGTGCAGTTTTGGCAGGAGAGCTGTCTCTCATGTCTGCCCTTGCTGCCGGCCAACTTGTAAAGAGTCACATGAAATACAACAGGTCCAGCAAGGATATCAAAGCAGCAGCAGAAGCAGCATTAGCACCCTAATTGCTCAGTGAAACAGAATATTTTAGCCTGTTACAAACAAGATTAAGGATCATTAATCATTAATAGGTGTGAAGAGAAATCTTAGTTCCCACATTGACGCAGCAGTTTCCCACTTTTTTGCAAGTTTGAAAATAGTGTTTTTTTTTTAATTCAGTTGTAATAGTGGTAGGACACGTGCAATCTGGATATAATTTTCAAAAAGACACGTGAAAGGAAAACAGTTATGTATAAATTTTCGCGCCAACCTAGCAGGTTTGTCAAACCGGCTTTTCCTTCTTTTTCTTTTTCTAAAGCAAAGAATTCGGGGCCAAAACTAATTAGAAATCTTTTGCCGTTTATTGTTAGATGATGAAAGGGATGTTAAGTCGATGTTAGTTTGTAATTTCATTTTGGTGTGTCAATAAAATAAATGAAAAACTGTATTCTATGAGACCACATTTTCTTGAGTCATTTAGTGAAATAGTTCACATCCTTTATGTATGCCTCAACATCAAGGCATTTTATCCAATAGTTCACGTGCCTCATGTATGGTTTCCCAATATGTGTACATATCTGCAAATGCACTCACAACTACATCTAATGAAAATGAGTCATCCATTATACTTTGGTGGATGTCTATGTCTTGTTCTAAATTTCCCAATTCTGGCAGACACTGGGAGAATGTTGGCAAAGGTTGTGGAGTCTGGCAAAAATACCTTATGATAACTACTACCGCAACAAGTACATGTCAATAGTAAAATTTTGCTGGACAATACCATGGATAAGAGGTATTTACAAAAGTGTATTTCACTTATTCCAGCAGGTTGCACATGTAAATGTTAGATGGACATGCCAATTGTTTAATGGTTAAAAACTACTCTGAAATTGGTAACATTCGAATAGAAAAATAATAAACCTTTGTCTACCAGGGCACTTGCAGTGACGCCTGACAAAATCAACTTTCCAATATGCTATGGTGGATGCCCATTCCCTATTTTAAATCTCTCATTTTGGCACGGGCTTGAAGGATGCTAACAAAGGTTGTGGAGTTTGGCTTAGCACAGGATAGAAGGATGCTGACAGAGGTAGTGGAGTTTGTCTTGGAACGGGCTTTGAAGGATGCTGACAAAGGTTGTGAAGTGCATGTCTCAGCACTCTGCATGGATATCTCCGTCCCTTATCCATTATGTTTCTGGTGTATGTTCACACCCAAATTCAAAGCTCCTACTCTTACACGGGCTGGGAGTATGCTATTAATTGTGTTAAACTTTTTCAGCAAATCCATTTGGTGTATATGGGATAATAAATGGTTCCCATGAGAAAATCATAGAACAATTTCACTTTGTAAATATCCACTAAAATAGAATGCATATAACGACTTTTTATTGTGAATGTCTTGCAACAAACAATGCATATAACCACCTATTGTAAGTACTAACAAACAATACATTGTTGCGTTTAACTACTTATCATTGTCAATATTCAATAACAAATAATACATTTCTGCATATAAACACTTAGCATTGTGAGTATCCAACATTAAACCATGCATGTAACCACTTCCATCTGTCTAATGTATATCAGCAATTTAAAAGCAAAAATTTCAAATTCACAGTTATTTTATAGGTAATAAAGATGTTGGCAAAATTTAAGTAATCTTGCATTAGACCAATTCATTTGCTCAAAGATATGTGAACCTGTTCTGTGAGCCATGTTGGCACATACATACAGATAATAGCAAACTCAAGATCAATGTTAAATGAATTTCGAAAGGTAACATCCGTTTATTCTCAAATACTATATCAAATGAAATTTCAAAGTAACATCCATTTACTCTAAGATAATGCCTTGGGTAGGAACTTACGAATGAGTGTGATTTATTCTATTGTGTCATTGCTATTTTTAAGTCTGACGTGTAATCAATAATCATATCTTCGCATTTAGAGAATAAAGCAAAAGATGACGTGGCCAGGTCACAGAATAAGAGCTTTTTCATCTAGATTTCACGAGTTTTTAGCATTCTCAACAAAAAAATCATATGCATATCTCGCAAATTCGCAATCATTGCAGTCCATGGGACCACATTTCTTCTACTCCTTTAATCAAATAGTTCACATGTCCTATGCATGCTTCACATTTTGCATACACTCTGTTTAAAATCTTCCATTTCAGCACAAGCAGGAGTATGCTAGCAACGGTGAAATGATTAGGTTGAACAATTGTTGATTGCATTCGGAAAAAACAATAACAATGCTTAGTGAGGATGCCCATGTCCTCTGGCTGGCTTTACACCCGCCAATTGAATTTGTCAAAAGGTTCCAAGGCCTTTTCAACAAACCCATTTTGTGCATCTCTGCTACCAATACAGTTTATGAGGCCACATTTCTTTCAGGCATTTAGTCAAACAACTCGCATGCCAATTGAATGCTTCCACATGATTTGCTTGCTGAAGCTGTGGTATTCCATGAAATGACACATGGTTGAGGAATTTATGTGAAAAGCCTTAGAGCCTCGTTAAGAACACCATCTTGTGCATATCATGTAATCATCTTAGTCAAAGAGACTGCATTTCTTTGTAGCATTTCGGCAAATAGTTGATGTGCCTTGTGTATGCTTCCACAATTTGCCAGGACAAGAGAAACAAATAACAAAAACCTCTATTTCATTATGCTTTTATGGATTTGCATACCCTGTTCGAAAGCTGTTATTTTGACACAAGCTGCAGGAGTCTCATTGCAAAAATGAAGTGGTGGGTTGGACACCACTTCGTTGCATTTAGTGTTTTGAATCTCCCATTTTGGAACAAGTTGAGAAGATAAGTGCCAAGGTCGTGGGTGTGGCTTCAAGCCTGTCAACTGTATTTGTTCGAAAGGTTCCAAGGCATATCCAACAAAACCATTTTGTGCTTAACCTGTAATCATTGCAATCCATGAGACCGTATTTCTTCCAAGAATTTAATTGAAAAGCGCACGTACCCTGTGCACGCTTCCACAAAATAATCCATTTGAGGTCCCCTAATTAAGTTTCCAACTGAGAATCCAACTAAAATCCAATACAATACTGGACAAAGGGTTCAAAAAACTGCATATGCCCAATCAAAATTAACTAACCAACCAAAACAAATTGCAAAATTTCTAAGGTTTAAACGAAACTTACAAACTTCAAGACGAAATTGGCGCACAACAGTATCCGAGGTAGTTGAACAAATCGGTTAAACAAATATAGATTTCAAGAATATATGTAATGGGTTATGCTCTTCCTATATTGTCTGCCTCTTTTCCCTCTCGAACAAAAGAATAACTTCTTTCTTGTGATTTGATTGTGTTTTTCATGCTTTGTGTTCTACTGCGATTCGAACATCCGACCATCGTGAGGTTTGAAAGTGTGACCGGAAAATGATGGCAGGAAAGAACCCTGTCAGTGATATGTTGCCGGATTTGACACTTCCCAACAGAGGCAATGCCGTAGTGAACGCCTTATGGAGAAGACTTTTCAACCGTCAATTTTTTTAATGTGTTTGAGGAATGTCACATGTCGGTATGCACATGAAACAAAAGTCAAGAGAAATACAAAATAATGCTCCTCTAAATTTGCACCGCAATGCATTTCACTTTCAATTTCCAATTTAGAAAAAAGATGATATATATATTTTAATAATGATCATGAGATCAACGAAGTTTATGGGACTTGAAGAACCAAACGAAGTTGATGAAAAAGAGAAGAATTTAGCAAAGGTTAATTTTTCTATAGTGGATGTTGGTAAAAAAATCCTTTTTACCATGTTTTATGTTTCAAAATATTTAACATGGACACCACTTATAGGCTGTCCAAGTTTTTAGCCTAAATGTCATCATATGTGAAGCACTCCATGGTATAATGTTTTTTTGTCTCGACTTTCTCTAATGTGCAAAAAGACATCCTTTCTTCTCACTCTTCTTTCAAGTTTTCCTCCATGTTTTGTAGTGAAATTGGTACAACTGGTTCTTAATTGAGCTAATGAGCATCTTCACTCTCTATTTGATTTTTGCCTTTGTGTGGGTTTTTGGCAATGCTCATAAGTGTGGTTGAATTCAAACATGTAGTATTTGCTTTTTTCTTACTATTTGTCTTGTTCACATGCATAACTTAAACTTTTTCTCATATTATTATTTTCTCTTTGTTGGACATTGGACATTTGTGTATGTTAATTTCTCACCGATCCATCCATATTTTGTTTTGTTTCATCCACATCCTCTTTCTTCTGTTCAACTCTTCTTGTATTGTTGCCTTTGGCCACCTATCCTCCTCCATGGCCTCTACTTTTTATATATAACTTAGCATGTGAATCATAACAAGCTACTTCTATTGGGAAAATACATGTTTTGCTAGGATTATCTTGTATGGAATTGATGTTTTGATCTTGAAAGTACTTGTAATTAAAATATTTCTAGGTTCTCTCAATTTGCCTCCAATTTTTCCCCATCATACTTTGTTGTCCAATATTGCACATATGTATTCCACTTTGAAACTAGTAGTAGCCCAAAGAGACCCCTAGTGGTCTTCCAATCCCACAAATCAACATCCTTGCACTTGTTTTGAAGAATGTGGAGTGCTCTCCACCGCTCCTTGAATTCTATTTTCTATAAACGCTTCCTAACCGAGTGAGTTAGTGAAAGCACACCTTAGGTACTTGTATTCTAAGATTATCTCGAGTGGGCTTCCTTCAAATAAGAAGCTTATATGCATCTCTTCTTTTGATGTGAGAAGATCATGATCTTAGTTTTACTAGAGTGAACTTGCATTACAAATTCTTTGCAAATAAGTTCGAGGCTTTCAGATGATCTCTTAGGCCTTGAGATGTAGTTGTGATCAAAATAAGATTGTTTGCATACATACGAAGCTTTATCACATGCTTAACTATGTAACACCACCACCCCTAGTCTATCTATCCATTCTAGTTTGTCAATATAGAGACCAAATAGGGTAGGTGAAAAAAGACATTTGTGTTTAACTCATATGTCCCTACTGAAGCTTTTGATAGATCCATATGCATTTTGATCTCAGCTCTAACTTGCTCTTATAGCCAATGAACTGTTGCCCTATATTCTTTTGGATCTCCAAGTTTGCCCATCCAAGCCCATAACATATCTCTAGGGACCGTATCAAATGCTTTTTTGAAGTCAACAAAACAACATAAGACTTATTCTCCTTTCTCATCCAAACTTTTTTTTGTTAAAATGTCTGAGAGGGATGGTAATGAACTATTGTTGAATGCTTTGGTATGAAATCCTCTTTCCCCTTTTCCCCTTTTCCTTACTTTTTAGCGCATTTGTTGATTTTGTGCTTCACCATGGTTCCAAACATCTTTCCCTTGAGAGGGTTAACCATAATAGTTCTATAGTTGAAAGGGTTATTGACCTCTCCACTTTGAAAAGAGCTATGACTAGACTAGTGGCACACTCTATGGGGAAACCTTCCTTAACAATATTGTTAAATATGTCTCTTATGAGCGTCGTCAAAATATTGATCCCCTATTTATATATTTAGCTTGTAACCCATCTATATCTCTTGCCTCACCGCTGGTAGCTTGCTATTGCCTTTTTACCTCCATTGTAAATAGTTTTTCCCGCGTGTTGATTATTGGGGAATATCCTTATCTTCTCCACATTCATATAACTATCTCACATACTTTAACCCCTGGCATGGGAGTGATATTATTCTTTGTTTACTTTTTTACCGACTCTTTCCAAAATGTTTAAGGTCCATTTCCCAAGCCATATCAACTCTTCTTGCAATATTTTCATGTACTCTTCATTTTTGTTTTCACCAATTACATGTATGCTTTTTTATTTTCCTTCTTCCCTAGATCCTTGAGGTTCTTCTTTGTTGCCTTAAATTCTTCAAATCACACATTTTCCATAAAGTTGACTTTTTTCTCCTTGAATTTAGATCTCTTACACTTGTCTAACACATACTATATTGTGTTTGTTAACTTGCTTCTATTTATGTGACTCCTTTGAGGTCTTTATTATCTCTTTTCCTTCCTGTAAGTTCTGAATTTCAAGGTTTTAATAGTTCCCGGATTTTCTTGTGCCATGCTTATGCTCCTTTTCCCTTGCCTTCCCTTTTGATTTGTCTTGGATCTATCTTTGGTGATGCTCTTGACGATGACATGTTGATTTTAAAGTATATTGGGTTGTGATTAGATTTAAGATCAATTGGTGATTCCACGATTTTTTTTTGTACACTATTTTAAGTCAACTTATGAGAACAAATGATGTAATTTACCACACTTTCCCTATTGTCAGGTTGTCAGGTAAGTGTACTCGCCTAATTTTGGCCATGCCCTCACCTCATTGCATATGAAAAGATCGTGTATGTTGCATAACTAACACAAATCCAAGGCTAGGGTTCCTATTATGGAATGCCCAACTCGTGATTGCTTCATAATACACATAAAATATCACACCAAATCACAAGCTTCTATTGCTCTCAAGCCTTACGACATCTACAACCTTCGTTCCCTCTAATGGAAGAATTACAAAAAAAAAAGATAATGAGATTATTGAACTACTACAATGATGGTGGATTCTTCAAGGACTACTTATAGGATCTTTCTCTTCATTTGGCTTGGCTCTCATTCACTTTGGCTCAAAGTCCTCTAACTTTTGGATTAATTTCCCTAAAGCACGCAAACTAGAGTCCTCCGAAAATTCCCTAAAATGATGAACTCGAATTGCCTTTATACTTGCTTATTCCTGTTATTTCTTCTATTTGAAAATATGTTCATGACATGTGAGTTCCTTCTAGAGGCTTCTTCATTTCCATCTCTATCCAAATTCAAATTGGATCATTAAATGCTCAGAGCTAACATGCCATCTAGATGTTTCCTTTCCTATGCTATGTCAAACCTAGTTGTTGAGGGTGCTTTTTCCTCATGATATTTTTTAGATTATCTATCAAGACTTCATTAGACATGCCCATGTGTTGGCTTGATTTTGCAACATACATGTGTGCACGGTGGTTGATCCACATTCATTCCTTTTGTCACTTTTATCATGTCCTTTGTGTAAATTACTTTTGTTGCATATTTCTACCGCACTCAAGACCCATGCACACACTTTACTCCATCATGCGATCTTCATGCTCAACACTCCATGCACCCCTTTCCAAAACTTGTACCCATACTTTGTTTTCCCAAATCTTTGTGCACCTCTACACTCAACTCATCATGAAACCCTATGTGCACTTCACATTACTCTTTATTCCACTCACTTAACATGTGCGCACACCCATACTTAGCCAAAATTTCAAAATTTTATAGGATAGCCCAATTACCTATAGTGCTCCTACATCAAACACCTTGAGTAGGAAGGAAGTGAGCTTCGTCTCATGAGTTAGGGTCCTTAAGAGTATCGCATAGTAAAATAAGCTTTGTTGAACTCATCTCTGTTGCATTCCATGTTGCACAATCTTTCACATCACCATATATTTTTTTGTATTCCTTTCTATGCATTCTCTTTATTGTCATTGAGTCTAATACAACCTCAATCTCTTTTCTTTCTTTTTCTAGTATTTTCCTTCTTTAGTCAATTACTTCTAAAGTCAACAATCCTCGCACATTATCATCCATGACTTCCTCCACACACCTTGGTTATTCTTCGTGCTACTAGCTTCTTCATGGTACTTATATAAGTCAAAAATGTTGATTATTAGTGAGATATCCAATCCTTTTGGAAATTCAATTTCATAGGTATTAGAGACCATTTTCCGCGAAACATTACATGGCCCAATCTTCTTCAACTTAAGCTTATTATAGATTCCTCGTGGAAATGTTTCCTTGCGCAAATGTGCCGACACTTGATCTCCAACCTCAAACTCCTCGGCCCGTGCTTCTCATCTGCTTGCTCCTACAACGAGAGTTACTTTGCTCCATCATTTTGCGCACATCCTCAAGAAAATCACACACATATTTTTTGTAAAGTTTTTCTTTTGTGCTCCTATTGTCTACCCCCTTTCGCAATTCAATGACTCCTCTTGGACTTCTCCCATAGACAATTTGTAATGGAGTATTTACCATACTCCATTAGAAAAAATCATTCAGAGGCAAAGTCTACTTGCATTAACACCATATCCCATTGCTTTGCCCGGCCCCAACTAAGTTGTGCAATAAATTACCTACACTCTAGTTCACCACCTCTATTTATGGGTTATATGCTGAACTAAAATTCAACTTCATTCCCATCTTCCTCCATAAGGTTCTCCAAAAATGACCTAGGAACTTTGTATCTCTATCATAAACTATGCTCAATGGAAACCCATGCAATCGTACAATTTCTTTGAAGAACAAATGTGCGATGCTTGACACAACATTGGTCTTCTTGCATGCAATAAAGGCGCCATCTTTGAAAAAAATTATCGATTACCAAAAATATGGAATTATTCCATCAATGTGTTCGACGATCCAAACACAAAATTCATGTTGATATTCTCCTGTGGTCTCTTTAGCACTATTAATGGCTGATATAACCCCATGTTTTCTCGATTCCCTTTGGCTAACTAACAAAATCTACACTCCCTTACATATTTGCACACATATGTGCTCATCCTTGGCCAAAAATAATGTTTCGTAATTACACTAATGTTTTGTCACCTCCAAAATGACCTCTTAAGCCTTCATTATGCTTCTCTCTAATCATGTTCTCATGTGTTGATCCTCTCGCTATGCATAATTCCACCCCTCTAAACAACATTCCATCTTGGATGAAATAATCTAATCACGACGTTCTGTCTATATGCACCAGTTGCGTGCATGCAACCCATGCATCCTTGAAATCCTCATCTTACGCATATAACTCCTTCATTGTGTCGAACCCCATAAATTTGATGCACATATCATTTAGCAACATAATTATTCTCATTGTGTCCCCAACCTTTTTGACTTCTTGCTTCAATGTTTCAAAGCACAAAAGAATAACTCTGTAGAAACTCTACCCATTTCATATGCCTCTATTTCATATTTACCTGACTATTGATGATTTTTAATACATGGTGATTTGTGTATAAAAATAATTCATTTTGAAACAAATAATTCCTCCACTTCTTTAATGCTTATGCCATAACATAAAATTCATGGTCATAAATTGCATATATTTTCTTGGTGTCATTTAACTTTTCATCAAAGTAGGTTATGGGTTTGGCATAACACTAACACCTATGGTTACACCACTTACATCACAATGTACTTGAAATACTTTGTCAAAACCTAGAAATGCTAACACTGGGTCGCACTATAATCCTCTGCTTTAACTCTTAGAATTTACGCTCTACTTCTTTTTCATTCAAATTTCTTCCAATCTCCTCTCATAATTTTTGTGACCGTTGCACACTCCACTGAAACTATTGATAAACTTCCCATAGAAGCTTGTGACTCCATGAAAAATTCTCACCTAAGTCACATTCCTGGTGATGACAATTCGACTATTGTGTGCACCTTCTTTGGATCCATCCGTAAGCCTTCTTGGGATATAAAAATCCAAGATTACCAAATCTTCATGCATAAAGCTATACTTCTTAATGTTTATCAATAAGGTTTCCTCTTGTAAGCACTCCAAAACCTTGTGCAAGTGTTCTGGTGCTCTTCCTTTGTTTTACTAAACACCAATATGTCATCCAAGTACACAATCACAAATTTTCCAATAAATGGCTTCAATACTTCATTCATCAAGCTCATAAAGGTACTTGAGGCATTAGTCAACCCGAATGACATAACCAACCATTCATACAACCATTTCTTGGTCTTGATTTCCATTTTTGACTCATCTCCTTCTCCGATGCAAATTTGGTGATAACTACTCTTCAATTTGATCTTGGAAAAGTATCGTACATCACTAAGACAATCCATTAAGTTGTCCATTCTAAAAATGGGAATCTATACTTGATCATTATCTTGTTTATAGCTCTTGAATCCACACACATGTTCCATTCTCATACTTTCTTTAGTGCTAGTACCGTGGGCACCACAAACATGATTAAAATTTATTTGACCAAGCCTTTATCCAACTCTTGCACTTGGTTTCTTACTTCTGCATTTTCCGTAAGAGTCATCCTATATTTTGCCTTGTTTGGAAAATTGGACCCAAGTTAGTTTGATGATTGATACTTGCTTATCGAGGGTAATCCTTGCGATAAGTATTTTGTCACTATATCAAAAAAATTCCAAACTTCTAAGAACTCCTTTGGCACATCTTCATCTTAAGTTGCACATCTTTCTTTGTGCACATCTTGGCACATCTTCATCTTACATGTGCACTTCCTTTCGCACAAACACAAAACATGATTTTTGATTTTCCACTTCTTCGCAGGATCTCTTTTCCGATACAACCAATACTATTGCACATACCCCACTATGCATTTCACCTTCACCTTTATCTTCTAAAGGAAATAAGCTAAACTTCTTCCCATCCTTCTCTATATGAATAACATTTCCATGCCCATCATAGATTTACTTCTCATCAAACTTCCAAAGCCTTTATAGAAATAGATGGAAGACATCCATTGACATCACATTGCACAAAGTACTTCATCACAATATTTCCTAATTTGGAACTTCATAAGACTTTTCTCATCCCTAGTAAGTGTGACCCCTTTACAACCATGACACTTGGTAGGGGGTTGTGATGTGCGATCCTATTCATTCCTAATTCTCAACCATTTCACATGGAACTAGATTGCCAACAATCACCTTACAATATTTTCCTCCTGACTTACATATCATTTTGAACTACTTCTTCCTTTGTGCCAACTCATCCTTCTTTTATGTAGTCTTCAATAGTAACCTCCTCCTCATTAAGTTTTATCCACGCTCTTATCCTTGAGTTCTTAGTGGATCCTATGGATTATGCATCTCCATATGCCATATGTGCACTCCCTTTCGTGTTCCTTCTTGTTACCTCAATTTTCACATTAGGAAACTTATATACACTAGGAACATTTAAATTTCTGTAAGTGTGTTTTGTTCATTTTGTAAGTGTGAAAAGTAAGATGTAAGTGTCAAAGTCAAATATGTAAAAATAAAGGGTCGAGAGAGTGAAATAGTTGTTTTTATGCCTAATCAAGGCTATATGGTTGTGATATGAGTCATAATAGGAGTGTGGACGAGATGTAGAGATTTAAGGGATATTGTTTAATCCTATTCTAGATTTAGTCATGTAGTTGAGCTCTCTTAGGAGCTGGTTATGAGATCTAGTAGTTTTTAGTATAAGTATGTATGGAGCTATTTGAGAGCATGAATCATGGAAGATGATCAAGAGGATGTAACAGAGGCTTGAAGTGAATAATGAAGTTACTAGATTAATATTGTAGGTGATAAAGCTCCTGTTTTGTGTGTTTATTTGTTGTTACATGTGAATTGTATAGAATGCCTCTATTCCTGGCCGAATGCTAAAACTTTGATACTCACCATTGAAAGTTTGTGAGATATATGTGAGTGCATGAGTAGATGAGGGAAGGTGTAAGGAGTGAGCTTGAATTTTTATAGCTCTTGAAACTTTGTGATTTTTCTTGTAGCTTATTTTCTCTGATCTCAGGCCCAAACTAGGGCTTCACATAACATTATTTCTACCTAGTAAAACTTTATGAAAATTTGAGGGCATCTCTGTCTAGGACCTTTGTAGAAGTATGCAAATTTTCACCTTATAATTTGTACGTGTGTAAAAATTGCATGAGGTCTTGCAAGTCTGACTACGACTATGCACAAATTTGGGAGGAAAATGAGTTGCATGGTGGATGAAAACAGGGAGTCAAGCCACCAAATTTGATAATCACATTATTGGAAGCATTACAGAGGTAGATCCATTAAATTCCAGGTGAATCTCCATTGGTAAGTGTCTACTGTCACCTAAAGGAGCCAAAATAGGCCTAATTTATATAATACAGATCTAAATGAAGTATGATTCCATTCAAAGGAACAAGTGGTGAAACCTAGGCACGTTCAAGGATTTCATAAAGGGTCTCTAGATCACTTATTTGTTTGTAAGGTTGTTTTGGACAAAATTGAGATCCAACTCAATTTGTGTGTAGAGAAGGCTACAAGCCAACAAGGGTTTAAATGAGATTGTAGGTATAATAAGGTAAGAATATTACTGTGGACCGATCCTAAACACCTTGTCCTAGGTCGGATAAGATGCTCCAATAGTGTAAGTGTTGATTTATGAATCTACATCAAGTTTTGACCATAGGGACCATTGAGAACCTATCTATGTTATATCCACTCTATAACAACAAGGCATGTTGAGAGAGACCTTGTAAGTGAAAGTTAAAGAGGGGTGATTGATGATCCTCGTTGCATGGGAGGTGTGAGTTAACATCAGTAAGCTTAGAGATCTTGATGGAAGGTAATGCATTCTTGAAGGTAAGCTTTCAACTATAAGAATATAGAGAAGTCAAATATAATCCCTTGCACCATTTGTCCACACTTGAAATATGTTATGGAGAATCCTATTTCCCTTTCGCATCCACATGATGGGTATGATGTTCCTTCTTGTGCACTCTTTTTGCATACATTTTCACACTCTTTGTGATATTCCTCTTTCTCGCTTACTATAAATAGGATCACTACTTCCCATCCTACACACATTTCGGTCTCCTCTCTAAGTTACGCTATGAATATTTTGCATAAGTTTCTCTTCGGCCTTAAGTGCTAACAGTAAGCTTCTTCAACCATTTGACTACACGTAAGACTTAGCTCCTCTTGAATGCCAAATATCAAACCATTGACATATCTAAAAACCTTTCCTTGGTCAAACTCGCATGCCTAGATCAAATTGTGATTCGATACAAACTCCCCTGTGTAGTCTTTGAATGACATATCCTTTTGTCACAAATTGTGCTACCTCTTGAACAGTTCATATATTAGTTTGCGAGACATACTTTTTTTTTTTCATTTTGGTCGCCATTATATTCTAACACACAATCTTGTCTTTTTCCTTCTTCGATGTTCATTTTGAATCTCCTTCCACCATAGGGCCACATTCTCTTTCAACTTAGTTTGCACCACTTTCACACTCTGCGGGTCATTGATCTCCTCAAAATTAGAGCATACTTCCATGTTAGTAATCCAATTTACCAACTCTTTTGGTTCTAATGTCCATGAGAAAAATGGAACATCCATCCATAGTCCTCGATCCATTTTCAATATATTTCTTAAGATTCACACTTCACTAACTCTAATAGCCTCTTCTTCTTCATTTTATTCATTTATAGCTCCTCCATCATCACTTTGATTTTCTCAAGCTCCACAAATCCCCTTCTATGGTCTCATGCCCCTAAGCTCATTCATAACCTGATCCAACACACACATTACTATTGTGTTCATTACACCTCCAATGCTAGATCATCTTAATGACATTTCCACTCCTTGAACAATTGCCTCATGTTTGAAATTCGACCAATATTATGCCTCGTGAATCTCTTTACCTCTCCTCCCAAATTGATTTCCTTTCTTTGATACCAAATGGTGCAAAACCAAGGTCGGGGTTCTTGTTATGGAATGCCCAATCATGACTACTTTAAAATACACAATGGAATATTGCACCAACTCACAAAATTTTATTACTTTCAATCCTTACAACATCTACAACCTTTGTTCCCTCTATTGGAATGATTACGAAAAGAAAATGGGCTTCTTGAAATAATATAATGATGGTAAATAATTTAAGGACTACTTATAGGCTCTTTCTATTCATCTAGCTTGGATCTCAATCGCTTTGGCTCAAAATCTCCTAACTTGTGGATTAATTTCCTAACTCTCGGACTAGATTCCTCTAAAAAATTACCTAAAATGATGAACTTGAACAAACCTTATACTTTCCCATTCCCGCTCTTCCTTCCATTTGAAAATATGTTCGGGTAGGGTAGCTCCTTCTAGAGGCTTCCTCATTTCTGCTCTACCCAATTTCAAATTGGATCATTAAATTCTTTGAGACATAACATTTTCTAGATGTTTCCTTTCCCCTACCATATCAAACTTAGTTATTGGGGGTAATTTTTTTCTCAGGATCTTTATCATATGTTTTGTAAGTACTTAATCAAACATGCCCATGTGTTGGATTGCTTCTACAACAAACACACACATTTAGTGGTTGATCCTCATTCATTCCTTTTGTCACTTTTTTCATGTCCTCTATGTAAGTTACTTCTATTGTGCACTTTTACCGTGTCGCATTCACATGCACACACTTTTCTCTATTGAGTGATCTCCATGCTCAACACTCCTCACACCCCTTGCCAAAACCTTTCGTACATACTTTGTTTTCTGAACCTTTTCCAATTTTTTTGTATGCCTTCGTATGCCCCCCTCATTGCATAACTATGTGTACACTTTGCATTACTCCTTACTCCACTCGCTTAACATCCACACATGACCATACTTAGCCATACCTTAAACTTGTGTAGGATAGCCCAATTTCCCGTGACACTCTTGCATCAATAACCCTATTAGTTTCCCTAAGTATGTTACATTATTCTATTGATATGATGTTTTCCTTTCTCATATGTTATTTTCCTCTTCCTCTATCTCGTAATGGATTTTCCTTTGTTTCTCTATTGTCCCTTAGTACTACCAAGTTCTATTTTTCGTTATAGAATTGAAATTTCCCATTAATATTATGTCACTAATTTTATTATAGGTCAGTAACATCATTCCTTGAGGATGCATATTGTTCTTCACTATTTATATTCATTTTCTTATATAATTTTGATTGTTTTGGGGCAAAGTAACATGCTAATATGTTGATTATGCTTTCATTTTGAATGATTTGAACCCATATATGTTGCTTATGTATTTTTCACTAATTCTATAACTCTACCTTTGTTTTTCTTTTTCGAGTATCATCACACCATTCCACTTCCTTTTTACACTACGTCATTCCACATTGAAACCTTTGTGTATCCTACAAAGTCTAGTGTTTTACATCCGTCATGTCCATGTGTCTTTTCTAGGACAATTATGTGTTTTCTTTGTGGCCTTTGAATTTTACTTTATGCTTTTCCATGTTTTCGATTATGCCCATTTGCCTTCGTTAGGTAACTCTTTTTACTTTTTACTATTCTCTCCTTTGCTCTTCCTATTGTATCGGTGTCAAATCCTTGTCTAGATATAATTGTGATCCTTTTAATAACCCTATATTTCTTAGAATTTGTGTTTTATCCTCTTTTCTTTTCTATCACTTCCTCCTTCCTTGCCTTTCCCATCGTGTGATGTTGATATATTTTCCCCTTCCACGACATTTTTCCTTGAGAAATCCTCTTCCCATGCTTATTGGTGACCTCATTGTCTCCATAGTATCTTACTCCCTAAATGATTATGTTGGCTGACCTATTGTTTCACTTCCTTTCTTAAATTAGTTGTCGTTTTACTTATTTTTTATACTATTTCCTTTTGTTAGTATGATGGTTCTTTGACTATTTTTTTCCATGTCTTGGATTCCTCAAGATGATGTTTTGATGTTTCTCTCATTCACCTCTATGCTTGATATCACCATTTGCATCTCTCGTCATTTGTGCCATATTCATTTCTTGTGTGGGGTTTGTTTGGTCTTTCCTTATGATTATTTGTGACGTGTTTTGCATTAGAATGTGTAGTTATTGCTTCCTAACTCCATCACTATCATTTGCGGCAAGTTGTTCACTTTCTCTTTAAGAATTAAATTTTATTTCTTTAGCCTTTACTTCACTTGTGGCACTTATGAAAAACTTGGTTTCCTTCATTTTTACCTTGCTTCAATCCCTCTACCTTCTATTTGATGTTCAATACCTCCCTTACATAGAGGCTCTCGACGACACAAATGGCGTCAATCTAGGGTTATATATCTCCTCTTTGTCCAAGGTTTTTCACGTGGCATCCTCTAGTGTTGAAACATCTATAAGAAGGATCCACTTTATGGTATTTTGTCTGTGTCACCCCTACTTTTCATTTTCATCATTTTCCCTATCTCCTCTTGTTGTATCAACCCATAATTAGGATATATTCCTATATCAAAATCACCATTTTGGCCAATAGGCCTTTCTAAAGTGCAATGTCTTTGTAACCGCCCTCCTCATCGTCATTGTCTCCTCATTGCAATTTTCTTTGTAACTTCTTTTATTTGTAGTATTGGTTTTCATTGTAATTTTTATATTTAATTTTATTTATATTATCTTTTCAATACATGTCGCTTAGGATTTCAAAAGAAGAATATAGTTTTAAATTTTGCAGTCTCAAATGTTTTAAATATTGAAAGGAATTGTTTTGGTTAACTCTGTTACCGCCATGACAACTGTAGAGTTTTTGTTAAAATTGAGGCTTTGGTCTATCTCTTAGAAAGAGGCTATCACAAAGGATGAGAAACAACAACAGGAGGATTCATGGCAGAGGAGGAGAAAAACAACACTAGGAGGATTCTCAAGCACAAAAGCAAGGATTCTTAGGAAAATTTATGATTGGGAAGCCTTTGAAATCATAAAGAAAACCATACAAATTTTTTTCAATATGCAAGAAACAACATCAACATAACCTCACACCTCCCAAGACCATTTTACAGGCCTCCCTTCCAACAATCATGTTTAAGAGAGAACATGATCTTTAACTCAATACCCAGTCCCAAAATTTTGCATATTTCACCAAATATTTTTCCCTTGATGGTTTGTGAGATATCTATGAGTGCATGAGTAGAAGAACACGGAGAAACAACAACAATTGAGTTGTGCATGAGTAATGGCCAGAACACGAAGAACAAAGAGAACACAGAGATATCTGTGAGTGCATGAGTAATGGCCAGTACTATGTGTGGTGAGATGTGCAAACAAAAATTGAGTTGTGCCAAGGAATGGAGGGGTAAGTTGTTTAAGGATGTACTGAGCTCTTTCCATTACTCATCAATTCATTGTTCAAGAAGGAGTGAGTTTCTCATTTCTATGATGATCGAGCCACCAAAGTGTTGGTCGATGTGATGCATCGAGTTCTAGACCAAAGCTCTATGTTACAGAGATCGAGCTATTGTGATTTGCATTATCCATGGCTGAACTGTTTCTACATACTAGACTGATCCATTAAAATCAGCGACAAAGTAGGTTCGAGTTTAGACTTGGTGAATTGATCGGAGGAAGGAGTCACCAAACAATTAGTTCTATACCAAGCCTTTTAAGAGGGCTATGATAAGGGAAACACAGATTAGTTCAAGGCATGGCCAAGCCGAGGACTTAGACAGAGATGGTGGGCCTACGTCGCAACAAGATAGTCAAGTTATTCAAAAGGGACTAGGCCATTACATTGAAGATCGACAAGTTCAAGGTTGGAGGCATCGAGCTTTGAAGATGATATTCATCCACAACTGAGTTACTCTAGTACATTATCATTACTTTGCTGAGCTCAATGAGAACTAACACGTTTAAATATGGAGGCTAGAACACTTACGAAATCGACGGGTTCTTAGTGAGTCTTGCGGAAAGTGCAGAGATAGGCATCCCCTGAGGCCCAATTTTTTTGGGACATTTGTGCACAAAATGTATGATATTTTGAAGGAATAGAGGGTCGAGACCAATGTAGAGATGGTGGGGAAAAGTGTAAAAAGTGGGCCGTGGGACATCTGTGCAAAAGTGTGAACTCGCCACATCCCATTCATCGTGAGGTTTGGGCGAGTCAATGCGGGGTCAACATGCAGGAAAGGAAATTGGTACGTATCTGAGCTGGGGCGTGTGAACCATGTGGGCCTGATGGGTGAGTCCTGAACCTCGTACGACTGATGCAATGATAGGCAGCCCAAATGGCCCATGTGACCTAAACCATTTGTGCTTGACAAGACCACAATGCACTCTACACGGAGATGATGAGATGACGACAGGAGGATGAATCAGTAGTTAGTAAAGTGTTAGGTAGCGACAAGTTGGAGAGATAAGGGGTCAGTACACGAAGGTCGATAATGCAAGAAAATAGCCATCTCAGCTGAGTTGGAAATATAATGAGTTAAAACAACATCCCCCTTCCATATAAATGCAAAAATGAAGACATGGTGAGCCCAGGAAAAAAATTAAATGCTCAAGAAATTTAAATGATGTAAAAATTTAAGAAGAGGAAGAAATAATTAAATTTTATTTTTCAGCTAAGTATTTTAATTTCTCAGTCCCGTGAATATCAAGCAAGCTTGACAAAACAAAAAATATTTACATGTGCTCGAAGCTCGTATTTGAGCATTTATCAACGAAATCGCACAAAATTGGTCTCATTGGAATAATGGTTTGAGACCTACATGGAGGGTTAAGAAATTAAGGGATTGATGGAGAATTCATGGTGAAAAATAAAGAAAACAATCCTAGTTCCAAACAGAGGCTTCAAGTGGTTGAGAATGCAATTAATGAGCATGGGGAACCATTTTCTTGTGCTGCAAGTTACAAATCAATAAGGATAACATTTGAAGATTGCATATCATGATTTTCAACTAATTTTGGAAACTTTCAAGTGATGAGAAAGAAAAATCCGAGTTACATTCTCTCTCTTCTCTACTTCTATAAATTGTGATGTGGGCTTATTTGTAAGAGGGATTTAGTCATTTTTTCTTTTTGTCCCCTCTCTCTTTCTTCTCTCTTTGCTAGGTTGAATGTGGAGTTTTAAGCCTCCTCTCCAAGATTTGTAATGGAATTTTATTTCATCTTGGACACTAATGTTGTACTATTCAAACTTAATGGAGCGATAAGCTGTGTTTTGTAATGCATCTATCCATCCTTTCCATATTTTTTGTCTCTACTTGCCTCTCTTCATTGCAGGGTATACTATGCATATTATTGATGTTTACTACAGGTTTTGAGAGCTGTGTTTAGTGGGAAACAAATGGTGTTTGTGTGAATTCATCTATGGTCTGTGGTGCATCTTGTCCACCCTTTCCTTCTCACCTATCTCCATTCAAGGAATATGGACATTGATTAACAACCTCCTTCTCTGGTGTATCACTGCTCTTAGTGTAGGTTTATTTTCATACATCTCTCTCCCTGTCTCCTTGGATGTTAGGATAGAATTAAGTAGTTTGTTTTCTTGCATTAGGAGTAGTTTTGGCGGGTAGTTTAGGAGAAAGAACCAAATTTCTCTGGAGGGTTATCTCAAACTAACAAGTCCCACAACTTGAGAGATAACCAAATGTTACACAAATTACACCGAATGCCCAGTCCCTAAAACTATCTCATTCGGGGGTCTTTGTAATTTGGTGATAAAAGTTATGGCACACCTAGTGGGACCAGAAAGAAGTCAAGATCTTACAAAGGTGTGTTTTGGTGTTCACTTCATTTCATCAAGTTATTGTGCTCCTGATGAAATTCAACCTTTGGAGGTATGGTTCAAGCACAACTGGTGACTCCATTTGGTCCGAACAACCCATTCTTTGAAATTGGAGACCTTGCATTTCCATCCATTTTCATTCATCTTTCTTTCCACTTCTTTCCATATTCTTCCATTCATGAAGTGGTACAATCATGGTTTCACTCCCCATGTGGAATTCATATTTGTAGAAATAACCATATCGATGCAATCCATCTACAAGTTTGCAAGAATCATTCTCAAGTTATTACAAACCACCTCTAGATCAATTCTATGATTACAATCAGTTTGACTATGCATACCCACAAGAACAAGATGAAAATCAGTATAGTTATATGCCGAGTATGTAATAGTTCAAAATAACAATATGTCGATCCTGGAGGTTATTCTACAACTGGAGATGTTTATTTGCAAAGAAAGGTTCAAGATTTGGAGCATAACATGGTATTGATCAAAGCTAAGGAGATGAAAAGAGTAGCTGAGATTGGTATCAATGTTCCATATCCATGAGCTGGCTCTCTTCCTAGTAAGTTAAATACCCAACAAAAAAATTTAGTTTATAATTAAAATATTGACTCAAGTTGGGGAATGGATTAAAATGAGGGAGGCTTATGAACCTAATGTTATCCAAACATGTTAATGGGAAGCCATGAAAACCACCATCCTATAGCTTCCCTAAGCCTCCACCCATGTTATCTCCAAATGAATGCCATTATCTTTACCTTCCAACCGATGCCCCCCATTGTGGAATCCCATGCTTCACCTCCTAATCTCCCATCCCATCTTCAATTTTCTTCCCTTTTCCCTCCAAAGGAACCTCCCCCACAACATTAAGAATTTTCACTTCTCCTACCTCCAAAACAATGCAAGGATCAATTATAGCCAAACCCACACCTCATATTACAAGTTCATGTTGGGGGGATGAGAACCAAAAAACCATCCAAGGGAATCAAGAAGAGAAGCCTACTGAACAAGAAATACCAAGGAAGTTGAGAAGTTTGGCTCTGAAATTTGGGATTGAAAAAATTCCCTTGATGGATAAACCAACAAAGGAGATCAGAATAGAGGAAACTGATATCGCCAAATCATTGCACCTTCCGAATGGCTAGAATGTGAACAAGATGTTTGGTATGATTGGTAATATGGGAAACCTCTCAAGATGTGGGACTTGGGCTCGAGGTGAACCTCCGGGGAAGGCTGACTTCCTTTCCTAAACTAAGTGCTATACTACTCCTAGTGTAATAAAATGGTTATCTAGACCTATACTAACATTTTCATGGGATTTAGGGAGAGATATTTGTAGGAAATAAAACTATACTAGGGATGGTGATGCACCAAATAAAGGGTATTTCTAGACTTTGGGAAAGGTTGTTTTGAAGAGGGTGTTGTACACCACAAGCCAACTTCACCTACTGTAACTTAGAAAGGGTAAACAAAATACCACAAACTAAGAAGCGTGTGTTCCCTTTGTTAAACTCAACTAGACAAACAATCTTTTGGTCTTCCAGTGAAGAAGAATGAAACTGAGAAGGGTGAACAAGCACCACAACTCAACTACATGCATAACTCCACCACTTGATAAGCATATAACTCTAAGAACCTATAATGGAAACTTAAACTTGCACAATGTACTTGTAAGCATGAGAAAGGCACAAATAAGTATATAAGATGATGCAAGGAATACCAGTAGTCACAAAACACACACTTTTATTAATTTAACAACGTGCACAATGCATCATTACATTCAGAAGAGGCAATGATTGTTATTATAGTTGTAGACACCAAAATTGGGTCACACTCCCCTTGATCCCTTTTTGAATAGCCAACTCAAATATATTCACCTAACCATGACCCTTTTACCCCACATTAATATTAATTTAATTATTTACAATTAAATTAATACTCATCCTCACTTCATTCATTATTTAATTACCTTAATTAAAACTAATTTCCACCTCACCTAGACACCTCACCCCACCACCTCACCTAGACACCTCATCACAAACCTATTTTTAGCATATTTCCCCTTTACTAGGACTCAACATTCACTCACCATAACTAACTAAGGCTTAGTCATACCTACCTTAATGAACTAAGACTTAGTTCAACCCTAAAATCATATGCCTATTCTCCCTCTAACCACATTCCCGCTCATTAAAATGGAACATTCTATTTTGATCCGCGAAGATAGATAGAGTTGGCCCAAAAGATTGCCAAAATATGGAATTTTTAGTAAACCTAGGATTTCCGCCTTAACCGATGCCGATCAACCCTAAACCAATTCCGGTCACTCTTAATCGACGTCGGTGACCATATATCCATTTCGGTAACCTTGTTTGGTAGGTTGAAAATTTTCTTGAGTTTTGGAACAAAGGAGATCTACATACAAGAAAGAACCAGAGCCCTTTTGCACGTCTAGATAGCCATAGCCAACACCAAGACTGATTAGAAGGATTTTGCATTCACAAAAGCATTCTAGGAAGCACTTCCGTAAAGCAGCATTGACCACCATTCCATAGATTAACTGTCACCAATATCTCTAACCACTCCACCACTATAGGTATTTAGAACACTTCTAAACTCCAAGTAAGTTATTTTCTCCTCTGTTACTTGTAGTTGTATTCTTTATTTTCCTTCATCTATTTATTGTTCTTACTTAGATCTATCCCTCAGCTTCCTCTCTATCAACCACCCCATCACACTCCACCTAAACTTCACAAAAACCTATCCCGAAACTATTTCCCTCATGTAGACCTCACAAACACCCTCCAAAATCTTTGTGCAATCATAGAGAGGACCCAAACTTGTTTTACAACATTCCCTAATTCTCCCACAGTCATCGACAATGGTTAACCCTAACCATGGTCGGTTCATCTTATATCGACATCGGTCTCCTCAATCGATATCGGTCACTGTGACTGTCAACCCAACCTAACAACTCAACCCTTAGCCTATCCTAAACCTCACTCAAAACCTTACCACACCTATTTTGGACCTGTCACCTCACCCTCCCCCACAGAGACCTTTCCAACTCTCTGTTCCAAGACAAAAGAGAGCCCAAACATCCTCCACTTGACTCCTTACCACTTTTCACAATTATCAACATTAGTCACCCTAAACCGGTATCAGTCCTACCTAAACCGACATCGGTCACCCTAACCGGTGTTGGTGTCGAGTCGATAATACTATTCTAGACCAACAACCTAAGTATCACACCCAAAATAACCCAAAATATCACCCAACCTTACCAAGACTCTGTCTGTGACCTGCAGACCATCTGCACTACCCGCAACCCAATCCAAAACCTTTACATGCATAACATTTTAGTATTTAATCGGATCAACGCTGATAGTAATCTAAGGCACCCAAATCAGAATGCTAGCACTAGATTCTTTTACTTACATGTTTAAGTTATTTTATATTGATTTATAAATAGTGGATTGAAACCTTCAGGAAGTATCATAATTCCTAGATCTAGCATACACTAGGTAGTCCCACTATAAAATATTATTTAACTCTCTTTTTGTGTTCTTGTTTTGTATTTTAGGTAGTTCCTCCTAGCCAAAAAGAATCTCTCATAGTCAGCATTGGATCAAGAAGTTAGAATGCGCACAACGACCTTCAAACCAACCATCACAACATGTATTTCTCCTTGGCCCATACCATTATCTATTTCATCTAAATCCTTAAAGAAAACCTTGAAACATTTTGGCACGCCCGATGGGACCATCCGGGGTTCCTTGAATTTTATTCATTCCTAGGTGGAAGTTGTGTGTTTTTTTCCCTTCTGAAAAGCTTCCACATTAATTTTATTCTTTGGAATCTTCCCCTCTTTATATTGTCTAAAAGCAATCATGTTTTTGGTGCTATAAAAAGAATGCTTCTTTTCTTTCATTAGTATTGCATTAGTGAAAGAGCATCCCTCTTCCTATTCATTACTTGCTACATCGAATATCACACTTTGATTTGGGCTTAAAACACTTGCATAACATTTTGATTTGTTGCATTATAGCTCACATTAAAAATGAGGGAAACCTATACACTGGAAGTCATGCCAAGTGATGGTTGACATAATTGAATCGTAGAAAGCACTTCGCTCTCTCTCTCTCTCTCTCTTTTCCCAAACTGCACAAATTTGAAATTTATACATCTTCTTAAACAACATCCCACTAGGAAGAAGCTGTCAATGATCACACAATCAAAGGATTGACAGTGGGCACCCAACTAGTTATCTCTGTCTAGTAACCCATCAGAGGATGACCCACCCTGCCATAACATAACCTAAAACCTCACCTTTAGAATTTCTTTCTTCGTAGGAAGCCTTCCCAACCAAAAAATCTACTCTAAATTCATGAGTCAAGTATTTTAAATAGCATAAGATAAACACACTAAATTCACTTATTGGATTACATATTTTCTTAGCTTTGTGCTTGACTTGTGTTTTGAGGTGTGAGGATACGATTCTTCATTTTTATTTTTGCCTTTCACACTCCGCCATCATAGTTGGAGTATTCTAACTTTCTCAGAGTGTGTCAGGACCTCATCTTATCATCCCCAAACTTTTGGGTTGATTATTCATCTCATCTAAATTCACAAAAATCCATTTTTCTTCATTCTTTAGATTTCACAGTAACCATCATCAGCCCAACGATCATCACCGGTTTACATCTGACCATCATTGGTTTACCTAACGGTGTTGGTTCCTTGTTCTTTTGGTTAGTTTACCCAAAAGACACTTATCTCATCTTCTCTTCTATTTAGAGTTTTGTGTATCATTATATTCTTTGTACTGGTAATAGTCATCAGATACAACTTTCCTTTCTAACAGTCATCAGTTTCTACCTCATTTGTTGAAACTATTATTATCTCACAATAATCGCTATCAGTTCTGTAACCGTCATTGTTCACCCCTTAACCTACTAACGACCTCATTAAAATGATGATGGAGAAGATGCAGACCTTAGAAGCATCTTTTCGGCTCCCATAATTCTTTAACGTATGATGAAATCTATAACAAGCCTATCCATCCATCTATTCCCATTCATCCTTACCCATTGCATTGGGAAATGCCTTTTCTTTACCTTTTCAAAATGAAGAAATAGATAAGGGTAAGGGCTAAGGAGGAATACATTAAATGCTTTGGTAGGTTGATGGTTGTTGTGTGCGTTCTAACTTCTTGATGCACAATTGAATGTGAGAGATTCCTTTTGGCTAGGAGGAACTACCGTAATAGAAAACAAGACCACAAGAGGATAGTTAAATGATATATGACGGTGGGACGCCTAGCGTATGCTAGTTCGAGAGAAGTGTGATACTTCTAGACATATGTCAATCCAACTTATTTAAAACAAGTTAATGCGAGAAATAAACAAGGTCCTACTATAGTTGATATGATTTAGGTATCTCATTCAAATACAATAAGAAAATCCAATCACAACAGGCTAGGCTATAGTTGGATCTGAGAGATGAGGTGTCTGTCAAGGTATTGGGACTGGTCAGGGTCTGATTCTAGGTTATTTGGGTCAACTAGTATGGTGATTGTTGGGTCTGTTCTTGGTCAAGGTGTAAAACATAGAGACCGACATCAACTAAATGTGACCGATGCTAGTTTAGGTAGAACCGACGATGGTTGTGGATAACCGGCATCGGTATGGTTGGGGTAAAAGAAACTCAAAATAAGTTAAATGGCAGGGGTGATCTGAGGTCAAATAAAGTTTGGGAGAGTGAATGGGGAGGTCTGTAGAGATCCTAGGTATGCTCAGAAAGTATACAACAGGTGAGAATAGGTGATTTTGTGATGTGAGTGAAGGGATATTTGATTTTTACAAAAAGTGGGTGATGAAGCAATAAGCATGCAAAGAATAGATTAATAACAAGAGTAATAAAGATTACTAACTGAAATAAACTATTGGTTAGGGCCATACTTATTGTGTTAAGGTTTTTGATGGCTGAGTGGTGGAGGTGGTTGATCAAAGAATACGTGTATGGTCTATAGTGGTGCCTTCTGGAGTGCTCCATGAATACAATGGCTCTTGATTGGTCCTGGTGATGGCTCAATGTCCGAATCCACAAAAGGATGATTCTTTCACTTGTATGCAGCTTCGGTCTCCCTTCTCTTTTCTCTCGAAATGTGCCAACCTCGAAATAAGGTTACCAAAGGGAATAAAAGGTAATTGATGACATAGTTTTGGGTTAACCGGTGTCGGTTCGGGGGGGTGACCTAGCGTCGGTTAGGTGGGATTCCCTAGGTTTACTAAAAATGGGAGATCATGGCAATGATTTCCATTAGATCTCTCTATTCATCCGGGAAAGAGCGGGAGTTACCTTTTCTTATGTGGGAATGTGGTTAGAGGGGATGTAGGCTTTGATTTTTAGGGTTTATTTAGGTCTTAGTTAGTTATGACAACATACTAAGAATAAACTTAGGGTGAGGTGGCTAGGTGAGGTGTCTATGTGAGGGTGGGGTGGGAATTATCTTAATTAGGATAATTAAATAATAAATATTGTGAGGACACATATTAATTTAATTTAATTAATTAAATTAATATTAGTGTGGGGTGTAAGGGGCCATGGTTAGGTGAGTGTGTTCAAGTTGATTATTTAATGAAGGGTTAAGGAGCGTGTGACCCAATTTTGGTGTCTACATTTTCCCCTTTTTGTTGCATAGCTTGTATTGGTAAGTGACGTTGACAAAAATAAGATGTGGTTGTCCCATGTGTGGGTGAAGGTGATCCCCCTCAAACCAGGAATTGATGAGGTAGAAGGTAGAATCGGTGAGTGGTTTGATAAAAGGTGAATGTGATGAAGAGGAAGGTGGACAATGGGGTAAGGGGGTAAAGGTCCAATCGGGTAATCTAGGTAATGGGTCAGGGTCAAAGGTAGTAATAGTCAAACACACGCACATGTATAAGTAACACAATACCAGGTTGAAGAGCATGTAAACTCTACATTGTCTAAGGTTGATAGGTTTATCCAAACAAGGTTGAGGTGATTCCGGTATCAAGGTATAGGATATGGTGTGGAAGCACATCAAAGGTCAGTGTAGGAACATTTAGGTATGTTCCAGTACACCAAAGGTTGGGTTAGGATAAATGGTCATGAAAAGAGGCAAGGTAAGGTCATTAGGTCAAACAACATGTAACAATGTCGCAAGGTATAGTGAGCACATGAGTTCATAGGTCACTAGCAATGTTCCAGGTCAAGTAGCTAGGTCACAGAACATGGGTAGGGCCGAGGTATGGGTAAAATAACAAGTCCCAAAACACAATTAAGGACAAGTATAGGTAAGGTAGGCATGGAGGTTGGTTGCAATAAGGGTGGATAAGGTCAAACGGTGGTTGGGTTGAGTAAGTGGGGACAACAATGGGGAATGGGCACAAATATGACAGTAACCAATGCTAGTCATACGTAATCGGGGACGGTGAGGTAAGTCGATCATGGTTTATGGGGGTAGATGACCGATGTCAGACTTGGTATAACCGACCACGGTGAGCTAGGGCACAAGACCGATGTCGGTTTAGGTATAACCAATGTCGGTCAAGTCGACATGGGTATATAAAAAGAAAAATCCATATAATATGGATTCATTTGTACATTTTGGATTTTGTGAAAATGATAGAGCACTGAACGAGTTATGTTGTGTTGGGAGAAAAAGATGAGGGATGATATCCTGTTGAGGTGGAGGGCTCTGGTTGTTAGAGGAGCTAGGTAGATGGGTTCATGAGCATAGGTGGATCGATTGTGATTGGGTGGAGAGTAAGAGGATTGGATTTGGTGAGTGGACATGATAGAGGAGTGGGAGAGGGATCGGGTGGACCACCAGTGTAGTAGCCCGACGTGCCACCATGGAGACGACAACGTGATGAGGTAAGATTCAATCTCTTGCATTGGTTTGGGAGGTGAATTGGGTATATAGGTTAGGGAAAGAATAAATATGGGCTTTTGGGGGAAAAGGGGATTTGAATTTGGGAATGAAAATTGGGTAGAATAGGAATGGGTAGAGGTGTGGTTAGGTGTATGAGGGGTGGGGAGGAGATGAGGGTAGAGGTAGGTAGGAATGGGGAGAAGAAGGTAGTGTTTTTAGAAAAAAGGGGTTTGGGTGTCATGGATTTTTTTGCACGACATTGACCGCGTTGATCAAGGGGTGGTAACATCGTGGTGGTAGAACCGGTACCGGTCACAGATAAGGTGACCGATGCCTGGTGTGGGATAGACCATGGTGGTTAGAAGTAACCGGTCCCAGTCAAGCATGTGGGAAAAAAAGGGGCCAACAGAGCCTAGGATGGTTGGGTGAGATAGATAGTGGGCAAGGAAGATGTTGTTGATGAAAAAAAAAATAGAGCATGGGTAAGTGGTCGAAAGAGGTATGGTATTGTTGATAGTGGTTTAGGGTTGGGGTGGGTAGATAGAATATGTGATAAGAAGGTAAGTTGTGAGGGGAAAAAGAGGGAGGGTAATAAGTGTAGGTGAAGTGTCAAGAGTGATTGTGGGTATGATCAAGTTGTATTAATGTGATGTTTTGTTGGATGCAGGTGAGAGACCAGCTGTGGATGTGAGATAGGGTGCCCCCTACTCATGATAATTCGAGGAGGGGGTGACAAGCCGAGGATTGGTGGCATGTTGCAGTGGTTGGCCTGATTAGGGTCAGACGCTACCGACATGTAGTCGACAACCTAGTTTGATGGTCACTCTCATGACAGATGGGATTTGGTGACCAACACATTCCATCTACATGGGTGAGATCACAGTCACCTGGAGGATGTGTACAGGATCCTGTGGTTATCGATAGTGGGGGCGCAGGTATATTCGATCTCTTCAGAGGTGTCTGAGGAGTTGATGCTGATAGTATTTGGTGAGGGGTTGGTAGAGATGAGATTTCATAGTGCTAACATGAGCTATGGAGAGATGTACCAGGCCCATCCGGAGGAGACTAGGCTTGTTGTGTTGTTGATGGAGGTAGTTTGCTACTTTACACTACCAGATGCAGAGGGTGGGAGATTCTCGTGATCACTGATGGGGGTCCTGCATGATATGGTGATAGACTAGACCCATTTTGCATGGGTGCCAACATTCCTAGTGTAGCTATACAGGGAGTTATGGGCGTATGGGTGGCTTCAGAGGTTCAGCTTGTGCTGCACTTTCCTATTACATTGTTGGGCCTATGAGCACATTGTGTGTGTGCACCTAGTTGGTATGCCTCAGATGATGCATTGAGCCATGTTTTTTTGGGTGGGCTACGAGGCGATGGGTGTGCGGTTATTGAGAGATGCATCGAGTGGTAGGGTGACACATGATGTCACCCTACTACAGTGGTTACTTGGAGGGGTTGTTTGGCGTAGACATCATTTGGAGGCCCTATGTGGGTTATCCATCATATGGGTAGATGGCTGTGGAGCTAGATGGATTGCAGCTTCTTAGATGGATAGAGGGTGACGTGCCAGAGAGCACGAGATGATACCCATAATAGGTTGAGGTGATAGTTTAGAGGCTGTCACGAGGATATACCTCCACCCTTCCTGATACAGAGGGATGACATGGAGAGGTCATTACCTCTGCCCCCCGAAAGTGCCTACGAGGTAGGAGGAGAAGGTGAGAGACCGGTGGATCGATGATCTTGGGTGACTGAAGATATAGATAGTGGTGGGTTACACACCTACGAGTAGACTCACCGAGGCGGGGGCAATGATTTAGCCACCATCACTATTCAGAGGGATGCCCTACGAGGGGGAAGTAGCCACGTTGATTACAATTGGGGATGGTGCAGGGGGTAGTTGAGCAGAGGTGTAGCACAGGCACAGGTGGCCAGTTTATAGGCCTAGATAGCACAGGGATAGGCACCCACACATGGTGGTGATGGTGATGGGATACGGTGTGGCCGCCTACAGGTGCATAGGTTATAGGTTTGAGGGCAGTTGGCCACTTTGCACAGGTAGTGTGTTTATGACTTTGAGTCCCAGATATAGGTAGGAGTGGGACAGGGTCCCTCAGGATAGGCACAGGCACATAGGGACAGGGTCAGAGGCCAATGGGGCCACCACAGACAGTACCCGTAGCTAGATTATGGGATGCCCTAGGTGAGGCTAGGTATTATTAGGATATTTTGATGGTGGTAGGGATAGATTTTCTATCCTATGGAGAGTATAGGGCACAACAGCCTCAAGTGAGAGGACCAGGGCCGCATGGACCCACAAGTGTGGAGAGTACGGGGCCAACGAGCCCCGAGATAGGGTCAAGGTGAGGCCACCTAGTTCATGGAGGCTACTCTAGTGTAAGTGCAGTACAGCAGGGACCCAACCATGACCATGATGGGTGGTGAGATGTTAGCAGATGACCATCGTATAAGAGCGAGGAGGAGGAGGAGACAGGAGATGATATGGAGGATATCCATAAGGTGATATCTGATAGCCGTATGTACCTTTTATTTTGTATAGTTATTTATTTTTGATATATACTAGCCTGCGTGCCGAAGAGAGTGAGGATGTATATGAGAGTTGATTGATTTTGATCATATACTGCCTACGTGCCAAAGATGGTGAGGATGTACATGAGGGTTTTTGAGATTTTTGGATTCATTTGTATTGGTGTACATATGTATGTATACACAAATGTCATGATTTATAGATGATGATATTTATACTATGGATGGTGTACTTGTTTTAATTTCCATTATTATTTGTGTATGTGATGGAAACTAGGTGAATTAAGTATGATAGAGTCAGGGTCATGTAGGCATGGATTGAGTCAGGTCATAGGCATGGATTGAGTCAGGTCATAGGCATGGAGTCATAGGCATGAATTTTTGAGGTCATAAGCATGGATGGAGTCAGGTCATAGGCATGGATTGAGTCAAGTTGACTTAGGTATGATGAAGTTTAGGTTGGTTTAGGTATGGATTGAGTTAGGTTGACTTAGGTATGATGAATTTTAGGTTGGTTTAGGTATGGATTGAGATTGAGTCAGGTCATAAGCATGGGTGAGTCGGGACT
The DNA here is from genome assembly GCA_018340775.1 of Taxus wallichiana var. yunnanensis. Taxonomy (NCBI): domain Eukaryota; kingdom Viridiplantae; phylum Streptophyta; class Pinopsida; order Cupressales; family Taxaceae; genus Taxus; species Taxus wallichiana. The sequence continues at coordinate 375,838,887 of CM031244.1, read as the reverse complement.
TAGGTATGATGAAGTTTAGGTTGGTTTAGGTATGGTTGAGTTGAGGTTGGTTGAGTTTAGGTTGGTTTAGGCATGGTTGAGTTTTTAACTCATTAATTTGTGCAATTAATGATGATGTGGGTCATGTTAAGATGTTTTGTAGGAAAATGTATGATAATGGTAAAGAAATGGTAGACAAGATGAAATGAATGCATGAGTGATGATGGTAAAGATGTGAAGCAATTGTTGTTTGTTTGGTTTAATTTCCAATTATTGATATAAAAAGGAAACTAACTAGGGTAGAATGTGACTAGGAAAGGGGAGAGGGAATTGGTTAGGGTAGAGAGTGGCGAGCTAACCTCCAAGGGCCCCATGCCCTCGGAGTGCTACCTACATAGTCCCGACGAAAAGGGACCTCAGGCCGATGTAGTTCTCCCATAAGCTAGGGAAGATTAGGGTGAAATAGTGGAATGGTCAGTAGGTGTTAGGCATGGGTGATGTAGGTCATAGGTATGATTGAGTTTAGGTTGTAGGTATGGTTGATTGATTTTTAAATACATGTGTTGAGGATCTAGTCTGTATAGGATAATCAATAGGTAATGAGGAAGGTGAATGGTAAGAAGTGGTAAAAGAGTTGTTTAATTGATAAGAACCCTTGATGAGTCTATCACACCTTAGATGGGCTTATGAACGTAAGACCCTACAGGCCTTGCATAATGGACTATTTTAAGGGTGAAGAAAAGTCACAAGATCACAAAATGTCACATTTATGGCAAGTCCCTTGAGTAATGAGGAATTTAGGTAGAAAACAAGGAGGTGAGAATGAGAGGTTTAGCATAACTTAGTGTATGATGACGTGTATTTTGGAACAAGAAACCCATAATCCAAAATAGGCAAGTCCATGACAAAAATTTCATCTTTTTCTTGATTTGTTTGTTTTTAATAGATTGATCGATGGGAAGTCTATATGGGATGAATATATTATCTCCTTGAGGTCTTCGTGAAGTTGATCGATGCGGGAAGCTTATGAATATTTATTACATTTTTGTAATGACCGTACATAGCTTGTCCTTTGAGGGAGCAATCTATTGATAGTGGTAGAATATGGAGAAGAGATGTCCCTTTTGAGGGAGTCATCTTTTTCTTTGGAAGTTTGACTCAAGGAGTTGTATCCCTTTTTTTTTTAGACGTTTAAGTCATGGACAAGATTATAGAGGATGATTAGGTTCGGTTTTAGAAGACAAGATCATAGTACACAAAGATTAATTAGGAAAGAGGTGGTTTTGAGTGATGAATGACCATGGGATTCCATCTTGAAGAATGAAAAGTATCCATCCATGAGAATCATGCTATGAGCATGAGCAGAGAGCCGTGGTACTCACATTGAAGACAAGGCTAAAAGGTGACGGGTAATCACATGATTCTTGTTTAATCATGGATCCTCAAAATGGGTGATAATGGAAGGTGAACAATGCTCAAGGGATGAGTGAACAATTGATAGAAAGTGATATAGGACTTGATATCAACAATAAAATGGTCAAAGATGCAAGGCATTAAGGGGCTCAGTTTGGGTTTACCTTCAAGTGAAGACAAATGATAAGCACTTGATCCATAGGCATGGGTGACGATATAGGGTCCAAGCCAATTAGGAGAAAATTTTCCCCGTTTACTTTTCTCCTCTTTGGTTACATGTTGATTTTCCTTCAGGACGAGGTCACCGACTTGAAAGGTTCGTTCGTGAACACGTTTTTCATAGGCACGTTTGATACACGTTTTGGTAGATTTGAAGATGGTCCAGGGCATTGAGATGACGTTCATCTAATAATTCAAGTTTACACCAAACGATCCTGGCAAAATTCATCATCATTGAGCATGTCTTGTAGTGAGATGTGGAGGGATGGAATCTAGACTTTGAGAGGTAAGACAACCTCAAGTACCATAGACTAGAGAAAGGGGGTGGCAAAAGTCGAAGTGTGAATACTAGTGTGGTAAGCCCACAAGGAAAAAGGAATGTGCGTATGCCAATCCTTCCCAATATCATTGACCACCTTCATAAGAATTTTGTTCAAGGTTTTATTGGTTGATTCAACTTGACCATTGGTTTGTGGGTAATAAGGTGATGAGAAACTGAGTTGGATGCCAAAAGCATCACATAGTTTGCATAGGGTTTTGTTTTTGAATTTTTTGTTATCCGTGATAATACGGTGAGGGACACCAAAGTGATAGATGATGTGATGGTTGATGAATTCACATATTTTCTTGGAGCTTTTGTGGAAATGAGGGGAATGGATTCTACCCATTTAGTGTAATATTTAGTAGTAGTTATGATCCATTGGTGGCATTGTGAAGAATGGGGTTGATCTCACCGACAAGATCCAAACCCCATTAAGAGAAAGGCCAAAGGTCTCACACAACCTGTAAGGCATGACTAGGGGTGTGATGGAGATTAGCATGTTGTTGGCATTTTACGCAACGTTTGACATAATCGCAACAGTCACGGTTTAGGGTTGGCCAGTAATATCCTAGGTGAAGAATGTGTTTAGCGATAATGAGACCACTAAAGTGGCCACCACAAATCCCATTGTGGACTTCCTTAATGGTGTAAGGAATTTCAAAATTGGTAAGGCATCACAAGAGAATTATGCTGGAAACCACATTTTACAGAAGACCACCCATGATGACATAACGCGAGACACTTTTAAGGAAGGCACGTTGTCCATTATGAGTGAGATCGGCGGGTAAAATGGAGAGGGAAAGATAGTCTATGTATTGCTTATACCAAAGGTCACTCGGGTTAGGAGTAACGATTTTGATAGAGTAAACTTCACGAGGCAAATAAGAGGGTGATTGTAGTCTTTGTATGGTGACAAATATTTTAGAGTCAGCGGGTGAAGTGGGTATCTGAGAAGCCAAGTAGGCCATGGTATCTACAAATTTATTGGTAGAACGTGGGGTGGTTTGAAGGGCGTAATGGTCGAAGGTGGTCAAAAGTATGTCCACATGATGCTTATAATTTTGAAGTATCTCATTATGAAACTGGTATATACCATTGACTTGGTTTATGACCAATTGAGAATCACCAAAGATGTTGATTGACTTAACATCTAAGGCATAAGCACTGAAGACCCAATATGAGTGCTTCGTATTTAGCAATATTATTTGTACAATCAAAAAGTTTGAAATACAAAAGCATAGGTTCACCATCAAGTAGGAATGAGGATAACACCAGCCCCACCCCCACCGACACTTGGAGCCATCAAGAAGAGTGTCATTTGGTAAGCGGGTTCATCCAGGAAAGGGTAGCAATGGACTCATTCTGGAAAGTCAAAGTTAGAGGGTCGATCCCGAGAAATAGGTGTCATTCACCAATTGGTCGGCATAATATCTTGGAACTTGATGGAATTTTGATGGATGAATTGAGGTCAAGGTCAGCCAGAAGCATAAGCCAACGTGCGACACATTGATTTTGATAAGGTTTGACATACATGTAGTGTAATGGGTGGTATTAGTAATGATGAAGGTTTTTGGTTAAGTAGGTAATGGCGGAGTTTGGTGGTGATGAAAACTAAGGCTAGGAAAAGTTTTTGTTAGTGGGTATATCTAGTTTTGTAATCAAGAAGGGTATGGCTTATGTAATAAACCGCTTGCTCTCGGTGTTGGTCATCGCGATGAGCAAGCATGACACCTAGAGAATGGTTAGTGGTGGAAATATATAGGTAGAAGGGTTGGTCATCCTTAGGAGGAATGAGCATTGGTGGTTGAAGGAGGTATTGTTTCAAGGCTTTGAAGGATTTATGGTAGTCATCATCCCATTTGAATGAAACGTCTTTCTTGAGAAGATGATGGAATGGTTGATAGTGGTCAGAGAGTTGGGAGATAAAACGATGAATTGATTACAATTTTCCTTGTAGGCTGCAAAGTTGATGGAGATTAGTGGGTGGTGGAATTTCAAGGATAACCTTGACTTTAGTAGGATCAACTTCTATGCCATGCAAAGAAACAATGAAACCTAGGAGTTTCCTAGAAAGTACTGTAAAGACACATTTTTTTGGTTGAAGATGAACACAATATTTGATGAGGTGGTCAAAGATGACTTTAAGAATGGGTAGGTGTTTGGTTTGATGTTTAGATTTGGCAAGTATATCATCTACATAATCCTCCAATATGTGATGCATGATGTCATGGAAGATGTAAGTCATGGCCCGATATGTAGCACCAACATTTTTGAGACCAAAGGGCATGACTCGATAGCAGATAAAGTCCCCAAGGGGTGATGAAGGTAGTCTTGTGTTGATCCTCGGGAGCTAGTAATATTTGATTATAGCCGAGAAACCATCCATGAGTGATAACATTTCATGGCCAACAATGAGATCAACTAGTTGGTCGATGCCTAGTAGTGGGAAATCATCTTTGGGACAGGAGAGGTTGAGGTCACAGAAATTTGTGCAAATGTGGAGTCCCCCTATCACTTTCATGTGACAGAATGATGTTAGAAATCCATTGGGGATAATCAATGGGTAGAATGAAGGAAACCGAGAGAAGACGTTGAAGCTCTTCTTTGACTAGAAGAGAAATGCGAGGATGCATTTTCCACAGCTTTTGTTTGATAGGTTTGGCATTAGGAATGGTCATGATATTATGAACCACGATTTTAGGATCGATACTAGGCATATCAGCATAGGACCAAGCAAATGCATCACTATGGTCGAAGGAAAGAGGTGAAGGCTTCCTATTCAAGTAACATCTAAATATTGGCCGATCTTTAGAATGTGTGGGTCATCTTGGGTATTAATGTTGATTTCAATGGTCGATTCATTCAACATGGTTTGTGTCTCGAGAGGGTAATGACCGGTGAATATAAGAGTCTTTGCACCAAGGTAGGTGAGGATGGACTCATCATCCTGACATTGAACAACATTAATTGAAGGTGTATCATCATCGATCATGTCAGGATACAATAATGGGAGAGAAGAGGGAGCCTCACCATCGCATTGATAGGTCAGTGGTCCTAGGGAAATGGTGTTTATGAAAAAAAAATTTTTTTAGGAGGTATAGATTCAGGATCTATGGACTCCATGGGTGAGGATGGTAATGTGGGTGAATGAGAGGGGAAGATGCCTCATCCTGAATAAGGTTGATGCAAACCTTCTTAGAAGATGGAGTGTCAAAACCAATGCCACTATAGTCATTATGTTTATGAGAGGTACATGAGATGACAAAGTGTGGTGGCCTTGTTCATAAAAACCAAAGCCAAATCCTTTCCACACACTGGTGGAGGAAAGTGTGAGAAAAATGATGGTTAGTGAGGAGTGTAGGTCGGTGGAAAATGGTTGGGTTTGGGATGGAGGTTTGGGTTTATAGGTGGCCATATCAAGTCCCCATACATTATATTGGTGCGAAGATGGGGAGGGCCATAAGGGAAAACATCACCAATGCGAATGTCATAATTGGGGTGTTGACGCAGATTCCCACCGTACTCTTGTGGGGTGAGGAAGGTATCGATATTGTATAGGTGGTACTCCCCCAGAGTGAGGCATTGAAAAACACCTTCTAAGGGATCAGTAGTTGGTATGTGGGTAGCAGTATAGATGGCTCGCTAGATGAAGGGGAAGGGGGTAGCTGGTAGAGGCTACAACTGTAGTAGGGATATGAGGTTAGACACATGAGCAGAAGTAGTGGTAATTTTGGTGGATGGGCTTGTGGGTGGAGGTGAAGTGGTTTTGGTGGTGGATGCCTTGACTAGTACAAGCACATCATTGGGTTGATATAGCATGTTATAGGTCTTGAAAGGTGAGGGGTGACAGGATGGTGTAATTATGTCCCTCGTGTTCAAATTTGAGGCATCGATGTAACGTCAAAGGGACACAACCCATAGCACAGGAATCCAAGGTCGGCCAAGCAACAAGTTATACTGGAACTCCCCTTCTAGGACATAGAAAAGTTCTGGGGATAAAATGGGACCTACAGCGAACATGGAGAACAATGGTACCCAATGTAGAGGTTATGGCATCATTGAAGGAACGCAACATAATGGGGTTACTATGCATGTAATTGGAAAGTATTTACATTTGGGCGTATGCATGGGAGGAGATGATGTTAATGCTAGCACCACCATCATATCATAACATGTTGTATGTGTATATTATCGATAAAGATGGAGATGAAAAGAGTGGGATCGAGGTCATCAGACTGGAAGGGAGTGATCTCTTCATCTACAAAACTGAGGGCGGCCACTTGGTGAGTGGGTGAAGGTGTAGAGGAAGGAGAAGACCTAGTGAGAGAGGCTACGTGGTGAGGGGTAATGATGGAGGCTACGGGTGTGGGGTCATTTGGTAAGACTTTGATAGATTGAAGGACCTCCATGAGGGCTTGATGATGTGACTCTAAGGTCTGGACGAGGTCATATAAAGAAATTTTGAGGGGGGATTGGTGTAGTTGTTTTAGCATTGTACGATGTGTGGCCCCATCAGAAATGGGATATGTAGGACCTCGAATGATGACTTTAGGTGTGGTGTGGATGGTTTATTAGGTACAGGGTTAGTTAATGGGCCACTTGCTTTCTCTTTACCTTTGTCTTTCTGAGCATGGGTGGCAATGTTGATCATGTTAATATGAGGGGAGGGGGTAAATGGAGAAGGTGTAGGATGAGTGGTATAACGACATGAGGTAGAAACCTACTGGGGAGAAAATCCTTATGAAGTGAGTTGGGCAACGACATTTGGGTGGTGATTTGGCCAACTCTCTTATGCGAACCATGTTAATTTTGAATCTCGGGGATGGATCTAAGAGTTGTGGGGGTGGAGATTTTGGTCGTTGAGTAGGAAATGAGGGAAGATTTGTGGAAATTGGTGACGGTGAAATGGGGTCCTCATCAAGAAGATCATCATCGTCAAAGTTTTCTTCAGGAGGACATAACTAGACAAGAGTGGTTTTCAAAGCCTTATAGTTCTCTACATCGTGTCCTGGCACACGATGGTAGGCACAAATTTTGGTTTCATCAAACCCTTTTGGTTTGGGTTTGAGTGGGTCGTAAGGTCTAAGAGGTGGTAATGTGATGACAAAAGTTTTGAGGAGGTTGGTTAGGATTTTAGCGTAGGACCCTGCTAATGGATCACAATGGGAGGTGAATGTGGGTTTGGGTATAGGTGTGGCTGACTATATAAAAAGAGTTTTGCAAGAGGGGTAGTGGGTTGGGCTACGAGTTTTGTGTGTGGTGTGGTCTTAGGTGTTGGTCGTATCTGCTTGGGTAGGGGCATGGTAGATGAACTAGCAATAAAAGGCATGGTTGGTTTAACTACCTTATTAGAGGGTAGCAGATTTTTGGTTTTAGGTCAGTATCTTTTTGGGTAAAGGTGATACGGGTGCATGAGATGTGGAGGGAAAAGATGAAGGTGGAAGAGGGTGAGTTACCCACAGGGGGTAACCGAGGTGCTATGGAGGTAGGTGGTGTGAGTTGGGTAGGAGGCGTGAGTGAAAAGAGAAGTGTCACGGGTAGTGAAGAATTTATTGATGGTATTGGAGGTATGGGTGGTAAAAGGTTACTGAGGTGAGGGTGGAGGTTGTGTGGGGCACTTGGGTATATTAGAGGTCCTGTGATGGGGAAATGGGTTCCTGCATTGTTGGTTTATCGGTGGATGGGGTTTCTTTTACAGGTCGAGGGTGAGGTCCTAGGATGGATGGAAAGGGTGAAGGTGATAAAGGTGTGGTTGGTGAGGTTGGGGTATGAGATCTAGGAGACTGGATCTTCTATTTAGGGGTCAAGTTAAGTTTGGTGTTAGTTTTGGAAGATGTAGCTAAATCTAATTTGATGGGTGGATGAGTAAGGCTAGCTGTTGGTATGACCCCTAAGGTAGTGATAGGTTTAGGCAAGGGAGATGATATAGGCATGGGTTTGGGTGTAGATGCATGTTGGGTTATGGGTAGAGGTGTGAGTTGAGCCATGAGTGGTGTTGTGGGAGATTTTGCGATAGTTGTGGTTGTGTTTGGTTTGGTCGGAATCGAAACACTTTTGGATAGATAGTGGAGGTGTCAGCGAGTGACAACTACATTTGTGTTGAAACAGGAAGTAGAAGACACCCCCAAAGTAAGGCTCTATCGACATAATCCAGGTGATCAACCAAGCGTGAGAATGGTATTGTTGTAAGCGGAGCCAACATGGACCGAGTGGAAATTCCGTAAAATGTGTTTGAGATACTGGGAAATGGCTAGCCTTGGACTCTGTGGGTAAGAGAGCCAAAAAAGTATCAAAGGGATCAAGGTTTATTCGTGAATGGTCATCCATAAGTGGTGGTACTTCTATAGTATCATCCATGGGTAGAGGAGAGGATGATCCAGCTGAAGTGGGCTCTCCTTGTGTTGGTGTAGGTAGTGAACCGACATCTTCTATGAGTAGGAAAGGTGTCACTGAAAACTGCTCATAATTTTGAGGGGTCAAGGGGTGCTAATTATAGGCTCTTTTATGAAGTGAAGGAGAAGATGAAGGGATTCCTCTATGGGTAGAGGAGTATATGAAATAGGTTCTGGGTGCGGGTAGGGGAGCACGGGCTAAGATTTCGTCTATGGAAGGAATATGAGGCAATTGGGAAGTAACTCGGTGTGTCATTGAAAATAGCGCGAGACCTTGTGGATAGTGTTATCATTGTTTGAGAGTATCACCCTTGGTTGGAAGATGGGGCATGATTAGGGGATGGATTCATGAAGATGTATAGGTTTTGGTTAGCAGGTGCATTCGGGCTATCCAAGACTAAGTCTCCGTTGTCTATCATTTCTTGAATGATATTTTTGAAGGTAATGCAGTTATTGTCGTTGTGACCTTTGACTCGATGATAGTTGCAAAAGTCGTGTTCCTTATACCACATAGGCATGGGTCACTCAGGGTCAAAAATAGTATGTGGTTTTATAGGTGGAAGGGTAATGGTGCCAGCCTTAACAAGCTTTTCCAAAATGGAAGAATAAGATTCTCCTAGGGAAGTGTACTTTTGTTGTTCTCGTCTGAACTGGAAAGCTTGGATAGGAGAGAGATTAGAAGGGGGTTTGGCTGGGTTTGATTGATGAGGGGGACCGGCTTTGAGAACTATGACATTAGTAGACCCTTTGGGCTTTGAATAGTTGTTTTGAGGTTTTGAAGATGAAGAAGTATCATTTGATTTGAAACGTGATGTTCTTGTTACGAAGTTGAATCTTCTTTTCTTTTGATAACGCAATTTCCAATTTCGTGCCTCATGGTGAATGCTTCATGAAAGTGTGAAAATTTTGCACCTATAGGGTTGGTGAGATGTGTCTAGCACGGAATTCCGAGTAAATAGTTCTATAAGCTCAATTTGAGGTAATTAGAATGTGAGTTGGTTAATGAGGCTGTGCCAGTGAGCGACGAAGTCAAAGATAGACTCATTGTCATACTGTCGTGTGGAATAAAGATCAATCATGGTAACCTTCTTAACAACGTTGATGGAGAAGTGATCTAGGAAGGCTTGGGCTACCGATTGAATGAGTAAATGGAGTGTCTTGGTGGTCCACTTTATCAGTCTAATATCGGTCTGTCGAGGACATTGGGAAAGTCCTCAAAAGTAAAGCGTCATTATGGGAAATCAGGTAACACCCATGTTTAAAGGACCACAAATGTTGTTACGGATCTTCTTTGCTATTGAAGCGGTTGAATTTTGGCATCTCCCAATGTACGAGGTATGGTCAAATGGGAATGGATAGGTGAATAGGCTCATTACAAATTTCATCATAGGTGAGAAATTGTGATGAGCCTAAAACCGATGCTTCTAGTGTTTGAATATTTTCCATCATCAACTTGATGAGGTTGTTGTAGGTTGTGATGGGGGACACCTCCTATGGCGTAAGGAGGTGGATATTAAACTTGATAGGGAGGTTGAGAATAAGGAACCAACATGGAAGGCACATATCTAGAATGGGTAACACACAAGATAGGGGTTGTTGATAGTAGGTGTATATAGGTGGGATGGTCATTGTGACTCGGTAGCGATTAGGGGAAATGTTTGCATGGATGGAGAGGATGAGATTTTGGAATGGAGTAGAGGTCATCGACACCATGGGTGCTTGTGTTGCAATGGGTATTTGTGAGACAATGGGTGCGAGATTGTGCTATGGTCTAGATGGTGGATGAGGGGACAACATATACAACATGCGCGAGGGAAAATGCCAATGCAAAGCGGTCATGGCGGGTATGGGTCCTAGGCGTGAAACCAAGGGGTGAAGCAGGTGAGGGTAATGCCGTATTATTAGGGGTTGATGCAGTAGCAAGAATAAGGGTAGGAGAGATTGATATAGGCATGTCGTATATCAACTGACCAGAGGAGTCTCGAGTGGAAGAGTGGGAAAGGTAGAACTGTAAGGCCACGGGATTCTGATCAAGGAGTCATGCAAACTCCTCGCCGACAACAATGGTGGTAGGTAAGGTTAGATCCATGGCGATAGGACAAAAGGCGGTGAAGGACTAGGTGGAGTGGTTGACGACTAGCGTAGAATATGAGGGTGTTAGTCATCATGCAACCGGGTCACCATGTGAATAAGTGCTGACTTGGTAAGATCAGTATTATGTAGATGACACAGAAAATAGTAAAGAAAGAGAATAATGGGGTCTGGGAGTTTGAATCTAGTTAGTGTCTAGATTTTGAAAAATTAAACACGGGTAATCAAAACGGTCTAGTTGATCGGTGATGGTTATGGGAAAAGCGATGACTTGGCCAAGGTGACCTATTTAGGTTAGACAACTCCAACGATGGTTTCAAACCGATATAGTCACTTGTGTGGAAGAAAGTAGTCTAAAAAATGAAGTGGGAATGTTGGATTTGTATTAGTGAAATTGTGTATGACAATAAATATCAATAAGCTTTAGAAATATGATGATGCCTCGAGGGTCGAAAAAACAAAAGCAGAATGAAAGATGTTCTAATTAGAGCACATGTAACTGAATCAAATACA